>JAYKAV010002801.1:881535-912651 GCA_035582835.1 Phoebastria nigripes
ATGGTTTAGTGGGCATGGTGGTGTTGGGTTGATGGTTGGACTTGATGATCTTAGAGGTCTTTTCCAACCTTAATGATTCTATGATACTATGATTCTATGATTCTCACTTTTACCCTTGTGATTCTCTCCCCCATCCCACTGGGTGGGGAGTGAGCGAACGGCTGTGTGGTGCTTAGTTGCCGGCTGGGGTTAAACCACGACAGTCCTTTTTGGCGCCCAACCGGTTCGAGATAACGACAGGTTTGATTGGAATGTGCTAGATCAAATTTATAGCTGTTATTGCTGTTTAGCTGTTAAATCAGCAGGCTTCTGTGATTGCCATGGGGCTTGCTTGCCTTACTGTATATTAGAGTCTAGTGCTCATCAGTGGCTGCTTTTTGCTTTCRCTGCTTGCTGTACTGCTGTACTGCTTATCATCTTACTGGGAACATTCTGATAACAGCAATGGCCATGCTCCTGGGCTGGCAGATGGCCAGGGCATCGCTGCTGTTTCCGTGCTGCTGTACTGGACAGGCTGGAACTCCAGTGTGAACTTGAGTCGAAGGGACTGTGACCTGTGGATGAGTCCACGCAGGAGCAGGACACCCCAAAGCATCTGTAGCCGTGGATAAGCCCGCACCAGAGCAGGTACATCTCGAAGCGTCTATGGCCGTGGTTATGTCTGTGTGGCAGCAGGTATACCTCTGAAAGGATTGTGGCCCAAGGATAAGTCCACACTGGAGAAGGCACACCTCAAAGCATCTGTGGCTGTGGATAAGTCCATGCTGCAGCAGGTACACCTTGAAGCATCCATGGCTGTGCATGGGGTCATGCTGGAGCACCTCAAAGCGTGTGGCCATGGCTAAACCCACGACAGAGCAGGTACACCCCTGGAAGGACTGCAGCCATGGGTAAGGCCGTGTTGGAGCAGGTTTACTTCTGAAGGGACTGTGGCTGTGGATAAGGCCACGCTGGAGCCAGTGCACCTCAAAGCAACTGTGGCYGTGGATAAGTCTATGTCGCAGCAGGTATACCCCTGGAGAGACTGTGGCTCATAGATAAGGCTCCACTTGGAGCAGGTACAACCTTAAGGGACTGCAGTCTGTGGATAAGTCCAAGCCGGAGCAGGGGCAAGGGGAGGAGTTCATTGCAATGTTAAACCCTATGGTCTGGTCCAAAGGGACCAGGGGTGGAGATTGTAATGGATATACCTTTAAATTGTTGTAACCCTGGATATGAATTGCATGTTATAGGAATTACTATAGCAGGAACACCTGAACCAGTGGAGGACGAGCCTTACAAGAACCAGTGCAAGTGCAGCAGCAACCCGACACGAGCTGGCTTTGGTGCCAAGTAACTCCACGCAACACACCACCTCTCCTGACCTGAGTGACCACCATAACAGATGGAGCCCAAAGTCATGAACTAAATGAACTCAATGGACATTTTGTGGACATTTGTGGACATTTTATGGACATTTTGCAGGGGTGRTCCACAGACCAAGGGAATGATGTCTGTGTATTATATCAAAGGATGGGAAAGGGGATGGTGGTTAATGAGGTTGTATTGGATAGTGTGGGACCTGAGCATGACGCAAATGGTATGGAATAAGGGGTGGAGAACTAAGCACCACACAGCCGCTCGCCCACTCCCCCCCGGTGGGATGGGGGACAGAATCGGAAGCGTAAAAGTGAAAAAACTCATGGGTTGAGATAAAGACAGTTTAATAGGTAAAGCAAAAGCCACACATGCAAGCAAAGCAAAACAAGGAATTCATTCACTATTTCCCATCGGCAGGCAGGTGTTCAGCCATCTCCAGGAAAGCAGGGCTCCATCATGTGTAACGGTTACTTGGGAAGACAAACGCCATCACTCTGAACACACCCCCAGTTCCTTCTTCTTCCCCCAGCTTTATACGCTGAGCATGATGTCATACGGTAGGGAATACCCCTTTGGTCAGCTGGGGTCAGCTGTCCCAGCTGCGTCCCCTCCCAGCTTCTTGTGCACCCCCAGCCTCCTCGCTGGTGGGGTGGTGTGAGAAGCAGAAAAGGCCTTGACTCTGTGTAAGCACTGCTCAGCAGTAACGAAAACATCCCTGTGTTATCAATRCTGTTTCCAGCRCAAATSCAAAACATAGCCCCATACTAGCTACTATGAAGAAAATTAACTCTATCCCAGCCAAAACCAGCACAGGTTCCTGCAGAGCAACCAGGACACAGCAGGCATGCAGAATAACATTCACAAGTCCCTGCTAAACTATAGGCGTTTAAAAATCATATATTTGACTAAGACTCATTGCATTTTCAGTGCAAGTCAGGAAAAAAGCTTCTATACAGCAATCCAGCCAACTGTAGAAGACTGCATATTTCTTGAGCAAGCGTGAGCTTCTCTTGAGTGATTTAAAAGAGAGACGGCAATGCGTGCAGCGGTAATGGGAGCGAGCATTATTTATCAACCGCCTGCTTCTGACAGCCGCTTAAGCAGATGCAGGGTCCATTAGTCCCAGCTTCACCTGCTCAGGACTGGTCCTGAGCACCCAGAGAGCAATAAACCTTGCCATGATGATAAAAGAAGAGCCTTATTTTAGTGGTGATGGGTGGCTGGTGCATGTTACCTGGCTTACCTATTCGTATCGTGACTCTTTTTTGAACTACTTGTATGGGGGCTTTACACATATATTTTTCCCCCCCAAAAAAAGGAAATTATCTAGAGTTTTAAGTTTGCATATATCTAAACTGGGCACACACCACCAGTTTGCTCTAGAAGCTCTCTAGACATCCATAGCTCCGCATGGGATGTTTGGCAGCGGCACAGTGAATGTTGCTGTGAAACTCTTATGACCACACTAAAAATTTCTACTACTCCTAAGATTGGTGCAAAATAACTAATTAGCAATGCCAGCTGTTGTTTTTTTTAAATATACTCCAGTAAATGACCATAAAAGATCACTGAGTTCAAGGTCTCTACTTCTTTAGGCTCATCTACAGCTCTGCAACAGACAGTGCATGACCTGAGGTTGGTCATCACATACCTCCTGGCCTTGGTTTCTTCAGCTGCAGGATTTTGGCTAATTTTCCCTCCTCTGCTCTTCTTTTTCCTCCAGGCTGGGTCAGAAACACTCACTCCCATGCTGTGCAGTTGTTCTCCACATCTGTCCATCCGTTGCTCCCTCCCTTCCATCCCCAATGCAACCTCTGGCTGCGTTGGCCAAATACGAAGAGGGATTGAAGTCCTCAACTAATAACATTTTCCATAATAACTCAGATATATGGTCTCATTTCAAGACAGGCGTGTACACAGCAGCAGGAACTATGCCAGAGCAATTGCTCCAAAGCTAAAGTGGAAAAAAAATTCCCCTTATTTTTTTTTTCCTAGCATTTTTCCAGTTACCGGTTTGGTTGCCTTCAGAATCACAGCCCAGGACAAATAACTATGGCTTTGTGATTGACCAATATAACTCCGTGGTCTGCAGAACACCATGCAAATTGTCCACATAAAGGCAGAAGCTTTAGGGTAAAATCATTGCTGTCCGTATGTATACGTTAAACTTACTCAATTAAGTTTCAGTTATTTATCTTCTATATGATTTGTATATGATTTCTATATTCATTGTCTCATGACCGTCTTTCTGCAGAATTCAGGAGATATCCTTAAAAGCTACCTCCAAAATATTCCTTCACTTCTGAGTACAACAATAAAGCCTCTGCGATCCTTTGATGGATGCAGGGTCCTCACAGAGCACTTGAATATTAAGGAATTAGATCCAAACAACATGAGGTTTTCATTTAACAAACATACAGTCAAGATGAAGACAATACAAAACACTTACAGCCCATTCAAACAAAACCACCTCAAACTGGAGGTTAATTAAAAATCAGCTTAAATTTATACCTTGACTTAAAACTAAGTTATGTTTAGGRGCAAATTCAAATGTCCTATTTCTAGAAGACCACCTTTACATCAAGAACCAAACTGTTGACATTACTACTATCTGCAAAAGTTTCTAGCGCAGTAAAATCCAGAGAGTCCTATTTTTTGGCATCCTTACTCCCAACAAAAATGTATGGATTTACTCCTCCCATCCCTGGATAGCTGAAACCTGGTCTGCTGGAAGGTGGAGAGATGCAAGTTTGCTGGAGAGGAGAGCACTGAGCTCCCAAACTTGGCAAAAGGAATTGAGCAAAGAACCAAAAAAAGACATTCAGGTTTTTTTTAGAGTCCAGCAGCTCCGTATTTTCATTTAATTATTTGGTGAGATGCTACTGATTGCTGTCCAGGGGACTTGTATAGCCACCACGAGTAGATGAATGCTTCCCAATTGTGCATTTAGAAGCAATTCTGCTGCCCCAACCACGATGACGTTGGCAGGACGTCAACGTTGGCACCGCACGTCAACGAAGGGACTCGTTCTGCCAGTGTGAGTGCAATCACTTCTCAAATGCTGTCACCCAAATCAGAGCAGGGCTGTGTTGCCATAGCTGCATCAGCACGCTCGCTGCAGCAGCCAGGTCAGCAAAATTGTGTAACATGGATTTGGCCTCTCTGACTCAGCTGAAGCTCAGGAGAGAAGGGGGTTAGTAACTTCAACTCGCCTCTCTTTAGGGGAAAAAAAATACATATCTCCATATATGTACTTCATCATTGCATTCAATATTTAGAAAGATGTGGCTAAGCAGGGAGGTGGCTCATAAGAAAAGGCAGCATTAGTTTGAGTTTTTCTTGTTTGCAAGGGGTGGTTTTTTTAGAGCTTAAAATGCTCAGATAGACCTGAATGCTACGACATGAAACCCAATTTGTGATGTTCAAACATAAAAAAGGACCACAAAATGTGGGTCCAGACTTTGAAATGCATATACTCAGAATATGAGCATAAATCTCTACTGAATATCACACAACATATTGTGCTGAGACATATTAGTGTGTAAGATTTGGGGTACCAAATAAACAGAAGGTGGCAAAATTTCCAACATTTTTATGTATGAAAATTAAAGGAACTCTAGTAAAGAGATAGCTAATTACTATTAAAGAGAAACCCTGTCTGCCTACAATCGACCCCAGAGTACAAATGCTGGTTATGCCACACAAAATAACAAATTTAAGATTAAAATATGYGTGCTGAGCATCAGGAAAACCTTCCCAACTGGGACACAAGGCTTGATGGAAACCCTACTGCTACAAACAGAAAACATCCGTAATTTTATAGTTCAATGTGTAGAGAAACACGTCACATTACCTTTACAAAAGCGTTGGATCAATTTTCTTATCAGGACTTTATTTCAATGTTAAGCCAAACAAACATGCTCTAATCTGCAGCAGAATTAAAGATTTATATATCCTGAGTGGGAGAAAATACGAGCCCAACAGCATCTTGGAGGTGCTGGAAAACATCTCTACACATCCACACATGCTCTATTATGAATTACTCCATATCCAGCCATGGTCAACAGTAAGCAAAACCAAATGCCAAAAGGCATAATTAGAGGAGAAAGCATTAAATATTATTTTTAAGCTCACACTTATCTAGAGTATCATGCTCACTGGGGGCTATCGCTCCTCAAAATCGTATGGTAAAATTAAGAGGTGGTTGGAGGGAGTGGTCTGGAGCTTGAAAAACTTAGAGAAGAGGAGCATAGAAACCCAGAGAAGAAATGAAGCAGGAGAGACGTGATAAAAATACAAAATAAAAAACATAGTACGTTTCCCATCTGTCTTAAAGCACAAAACTGAGGGATTAGTAAATTCAAATCAAAAGGCAGTGAAAAGTCAGGCCTGAATGAACCCACCCTGAAGTGTGGGTTTTTCTATGATGTATGGCATTTTTTGCCCTATCACGGGATATCAAAGGTCAAAAATGTGTCATGATCTAAAGAGGTCTGGAGGGTGTTGGGCATCCATCCACACAGCCTGCAAGCCAAGAGCCATGAAAATATCTCAGCACTTCAGAGCTCAGGAGGCAGACGTCTTATACCATAGGGATATTGCCATTAGTCACAGAGAAAATTGAGAAGCAGCCCCAAAAAATAACATTTAAAACCCAAAGACAGGGATGATGTTCTCTCCTCTTTCCTGGGGATGGGGCAAGGCTGAAGGTAAAAAGAAGGGTAAAACATAGTATGCACTGCTGTTTCAGCTTTTATCAAGTCCAACTAGAAAATTAAAGCATATTAAGAAGGAAACGTAAAACAAAATGAGTAATTATTTGCACGGAACCGCTTGCAAGGGAAACATGGCMTTTTCTGTTTCCCAAAAGCATGGCAATCCCTGCTTCAGAAATGCTCAAGTAAATCACAAGAGCAAAGGAAAACCCCATCACAACTCATTCACGTCCTCCCAGACGAAGCTAGATAAGCCCCAGGAGTTTATCTGCCCAAGCCTTTCATTACCAATGCATAGGAAAAACCTTGTTTACACAATGAAAATTCCCAAAATAAAGTGGGAAATCAACTGAAAAACCCCTTTTCCCAGCGTAGCTCCACTTGGGAACGCTTCCCATCGTGTTCCTATCGTAAAACCTCATGTAATCCAGAGCCATACACTCTGATGAGATCAATAGCCAGATACTTTTGGATGTCTAAATGTATACATTTTGCCCAAAAATTCATGACTAAAAGAAGGGTGTGAAATTCCTCTCTTCTTGGCTCTAACACCATCTGCTTCAGCTTCAGGCAGTGTTTGCAAAGTGAGAAACTAGGAATTAAACCCCCTTCCATGTCTCTCTCCATTCCTAGCTGACTTCCCCAGCTTAAAATAATCTCAAAATATTCTTAAAAAAATATTACAAGTCAATTTGACACTCACAAAAATATAAACCTTTGTAAATACAAGCTTAGAGCTGAACYCAAGCATGTAAATTGTTTCTCTCTTGATCGCTTACCCAGTAACAAGGTACCATCAACCTTGCAGATGCTGATGGACAAGAAGATACAAATAATGTCTCAAAAAGCTCAGTTCAGTAATTAGAAACGAAGCCATATTTTGCAAACTATATTGAAAATTTCTTCCAGGAAAGAACATAGTATTTAATGTTTTAAAAATTACATTAAAATAGGTCATTGTTAAATGATAAACTAAAGGAGCTAAACCTTGTAAAAGCTCCTTTCTGGATACGTCCGTGTMCGTATGTATCCTAAAATCCATCTTGGGGAGCTTGTGAAAGCTTTTCTAAGGCTGGAAATGGCAGCAAGGCGTGGGGAAATCTCTCCATCCAGGAGAAATCCACGCAGGATCCGTCCATCCAGGAATTAATCCTTCCCATGGAGAATTAATTGCTCATTCAGCGAACGCAGGAGGGCATAGTGAGCCAGCCCCAGAAGAATCATCCCAGCATAATTTAATAATTAAAATGAGCTTGATATGACAAATCCTCTAGATGGGAAAACCTTATTATTAGAGAGTTCCCGAATGAACAAGATCAATGTCTGGTTTGGTGCCGGCGCTTACGTGCTGCAGATGATGTGGATGCCTTGAGTTCCCGACATCCCTCCAGAAGAGGATGCCGAGACTGACGATGCCAAGGCTTTCATTTATGAACAAGGATTTTTATGTTTGTTCTCAATTTAAGTAGAAGAGGAATTTATACATGCAGCCATATATATTRAAAATATATTAAAAATCGATATATAAATATATAGATATAATATCTATTTTTTTAATAATGCGCCCACAGAAGCAGTATATATAAATACATATCCACGTGCTCTATAAATATACAATCTATAAACAGGTTTATAAGTGGCCCTATTTTAATGATAACGTCTGGCAATGCAGGGGTTCTGATAAACAGCTTTCCCCTGCATTTCTTCTGCCACCCGTTTTAAGTTGCAAACCACTTATGGCACATCGGCAGCCGGCTTTGAAGCAAAGGTGCTCCTTGAGATGGTCTTCTCCTTCGAGGTGACCATTTCAATGGCCCCTCAGCAAATAGCAAGTGAATTTGGCTTTATTTTGAGGCTGATCCTTCACCTGGTGACAACCTTGCATCTGCTTTACGTACACAGCACCTGAGATTTTAATTTATTGTAATTTGGATTGTCCATTATTAGAGAAAGTGATTTAAAATAGTAGGTTCAGCCCAGGGTTCCRTGCATACAGCCGTATGTGCTACACCAGCTCTGCAGCATCCATCTCTGAGCTCAGATCAGCTCCCTGTGCTTCAGTGGCAACAGCAGGTTTCAGTCATAAATTATATTTTGCTCTCAAAATGGGGAAAATTGGTTTTGCATGATTCGGCTGGCAAAACACAGCTTGCTGCGGTCCCATTCGCTCCCTTCGCGGGAGCATCCTTCTTCCCAACCTGCTCTTACAACAGCCAGGAGAATCGTGAGCCTAAAGATGCTGCGTGATTTGCTGCCAGATTAATTTCTTGCTATCTAAATTAAAGAGGAAAAGAAATACATATATATATATCTCTCAATGCAGTCCTTGCAAGATATATCAGGCTTAGGAAATGTGAAGGGGACCTCCACAGTGGTCACGGTCAACACCAGACTGGTCCTCCAGGCTAAATGTCGTCTTCTCCTTCCAGTCCCCACTCCAAACTTGTGTCAATAAATACACTTGCTCCCTATTCCTCTCTCATTCATTCATGCTTACAGTGGGCTCACAGTACTCCCTATTACATATATATATGCACACATATATACATAGTTGTCTTATGCTACCCCTATAAAATCTTGTTACCGTGCCAAACCGATTGTCCAGGCAGGAATTTCGCACGTAACGAGTGGAAGAGCCGCAGTCAGGATGGACCATTCAGTTCTGCCTCAATATGACATTTTTTTGGATGGGTTGAAGTATTTTAGAGGGTTTTAGAGGTTTTTCGCTCATCTTCTTGCTTAAGAAGAAGGGAGCTCACACTGCACAACGCTGTCCTATGAAAATCCACCAACATGCATCAAGGTCTAATTTTTAAAGAAAAGCTGTTGCTCACAAGTATTGCTAGTGCTTTTTTGCTGAAATAACCAAAGATTTCATTACATTGTTGCCTAATTTAGCTCAAAGGTATAGGGAATGTGCAAGAATTTCCCCATGACTAGTTCTGGACTATGACCCAGGGCTTGGCCCTAGGATACCAGTATAGAAGCATCCTAGATCACCCTAGAGCACACCTAGCGCTCTCCAAAGCAGGGTGTGCATTGGGGTGCAGAAAGAAAATACTTTTTGTACCATTAATAAATAAAAATTGGTGTTTATTTCACCTTCATCTCATCCTTTTTTAATTTGTATTTTTGTGGGGGGGCTTCATAATGTACATAATATTAGTACATGCATATAATTTGAAAATAAATAACTACACATTTATTGGATTGCATCTCAGGAGCAGGTCCCAGAGGAAAGTCAGGCTCGGTGTTCCCAGGACAAACCCGACTCCGAGGTGCAGGGGGACAGGACTGTCCCCTGGCACAGTCCAAACCCACATATATTTAGCCAATATATTCGAGTAGGAACCACGATCAGCAGAAAACATCATCTAACTGGAAAAAGTCAAGGAACCAGCTCAGAGAAGAGGAAAAAAAGGCTCAAGAGATGATGGTGACTTGGGAGGGGGATAAAGGCACCTGGAGCAAGGCATCTGCAACGTAGAGAGCTCCAGCAAGGAGCATGGGATGAGGGATGGAAGAGGGGATTTGAGTGGGGGAACCGGGGCAGTTTGGGGAGGACATGGCACTGCTGTAAGCAGAGCCCAGGGATGCGCTCAGATGTCGCAGGATACTGTATGGGATGCCTGGTGACGTTCCCATAGCCTGCCCGACTCACAAAAAACTTTAGTGAAGGCCAAGACATGGGGACAGCACTGAGATAATCTCTTTATCAATATAACCTTTGCTTTTGCTCACTACGAGACACTTAACTTTCTAAAGCAGACCACTTTCCTAAGTCACTACCGCAAGATTGTCCCATGCAGGTGACGAGCAGAAGGGACCGTGACCACCACACTCCTCCTCCCCGACAGCCACGTTTCCGACACAGGCAGGAACTCCAGACCCTCTTCAGATCATCTGCAGCACAAATCACCTCCAACCCCATACTTCATTAAGGAAAGGACTGTATCAAACATGCTGGCCAAAAGCCAGACGCAGTATGAAGTGGTGACAACCACATGTTGAACCTGCCTGTTCATCTCACCAGCTTTTTGCCCAAATAATTCTCCTCTAGCACAATCGTGTTTGTTTTTAATTTAAAAAAAAAAAAAAAAAAAAAGCTTGGACCTTCTGTTGTCCATCTCCCAAATCAATTCTGCTTTCCTCTCTCTTTCTCCTAGGCAAAATATGAGCTTGAACCTTAAAATTACACATTACCCGACTTGCAAAAAGGAGCTCTTGGTGCATTTATCTCAAGAGTTTTACACTGTCAACCACAATTATAATATTTTCACAAAAGCTCGGCTTCACAGATACAGTACTTCTCTGCACTGGGCTTTAGGTAAGGGTTAGGGAATCAAATAAAAAAAAAAAAACCAAAGCAACCCAAACCTGTTCCTTATGGATAGCTAAATATAACGTAGAAAAGATGCAGAAAACTTCCGTGTCTCTTACACCAGCACATCACACCAGGAAAGCTTTCTAGAGTATTTTCTAATGATATTTTAAGCACGTTTTTTAATTTGCCTACCTAGGATGCCGCTACACAGATTTAAGAATACTACTTCTGGGGGTTCATATATTATAAATTATATATTATATTTTATATATTATATATGGGAGGGGGGTTGGAACTAGATGATCTGTAAGGTCCCTTCCAACTAAAACTACTGCATGATATTATAGTATATATACATAATATAATATATTATGTTACACATGTTACACATGAATGTTCATCATCCGGAGAAACTCAGAAACAAGGGGATGGCAAACGAAGCCCCCCTGGACCCAGCCCCGGCCACGCAGCACCCAGGAAGGACCCAAGCCAATGCTTTGGGGAACTGATGACAACCAGAGTCATGTTTTATTTCAATCCTGCAGTTTGAAATCCTCCTATCCTAAAGATAATGTTTAAACAACTCTAAGCATCCATTTTTTTTTTAAAATATGAGTTATGTACTCTAAGCATCCTTTTTTTTTTTTTTTAAATATGAGTTACATACAATGGCATATAGCCAAATAATAAATCAGTAACTTGTGCAGCTTGTTATTTCTCTGCCTGTCATATGGCACACAGCTGACGGCAGCATTTTTCAGAAAGCATCCGCTCTTCCATCTCCAACAAAAACAGATATTTGAACCAAGCCTCCCAGTCCTCAACGGTTGACTTCTGATGGTTGGCTTTTGTCTTCAGAGGCGATAAAGAGGCGTTCACACCTAACCAGAGTGATGAGATTAAAAAAAACCCTTACTGGAAGGAAGGGAAAAAGTGCTCCAAGCAGTAAGAGAAAGACCCTTTTTCATTATTTATTTTTAATTTAATTAWTTTTATTTTTAAAAAAATTATTTATTTTAAATTTATTTATTTTAAATTTATTTATTTTAAATTTTCATATTTTGTTTTCCCTAAACGACACAGAAGGCTGCTGGGAGACAGAGCAGCATGGCCTGAGAAACTCTGCATATCCAAGATGCTTTAAAATGTCGCAGGCAGCACAGCCATTTCACAGGCTAAATAAACCACTTATCACTGCGTCCTATGACAAATCAATGCTTTTTTTAATTAATTCACCACTGCGATGAACAAATTGTTATGATGTTCATGATTTAGTCCAGACTATCAGATTTCTCTACCCATTATGCAGGACCAGTAAAACCTATAGACCTCCCTAAATATTTACAGAGCTTTAGATGGCTGAGTAAACATTTCATAGGACACATTATCTTTATGAAATTAAGTTTTTCTATCTGAGCAGGCTGAGGTTTGCTGGCTGGGACATCGAGCTCACCAGGGACCATGCCAGAAAATAGACTTTGCTCAACACCTGAGCTCATGCCAGTTGATCATGCTCCAAATAATTTTTTTTTTTTTCAGTCTCAATCTCAGTTATTCATCAATTTTTTTTAAACAATAAAAGGATGTCCTCAAAATTGAGGTTTGGCAGGTAAACAAAAGGTAGAAAATGGGGTAGAAAAGAACTTAAACAGCAATGCCTGTGGGATGGAAAGCTACGGGATGACTTCTCAACCTTTGCAAAGCATCAGCTGAAACAGGGAAAAGTGGGTGGGGTGGGGGTAACCGAAAAGCCGGGCATCAGATGAGCCTGAGCAGGGATGGGGGAAGATCAGCGAGGTCAAAGATGACAAAGTTTGGAGAATGGGATACATAAAGAATAAAAAGTTGTATTCCTGGCCCTCAAACTGCCAAGATCTGGAAACTTAGAGGAAACTCCTATCATGGGTGCTATGTTACTGGTGACCTCCAAACTACATCTTCATACACAGCAATTATTTCGTGTATTGCCCTAAATTGCAAAAAAAGAAAAAAAAAAAAAGGGGGGAAGTTGCAATGCAAAAATGCTGTTTTCCTCTCCCAGAAGCACCTGGGTGTTATCTGAACATCGTGGCAGCTCTGGGCTTATCTGCTCTGCAGAGGAGGATGGACACTCGAGGAGGACATGGGTATGGAGCAGCTGCCGGGGAACAGAGAACTGCTGCCGAGGTGTGATGCTCTGATAGCACCTAACGAGTCCAAGAGCTATGGGGACATCTCGCCTGAAGTTGCCAGCCTGAGGGAGGGATGAGACTATGCTGTCTGGAAGAACTAAATGCATCTGCACTTTGCATGGAGCGTGGTGAAGGATACCTCATCTTCCTGCCGCCCAGAGCAAGCACAGCATCAGGCAGCAGTTGCAGCCACCAGCTACAGCCCTTCATCCAACCTCCACCCCATAAACCTGTGAGATACACGGGAAGGAGAAAACCACCCTTGCTACGTGATGGGGCAGGCTGTATTTAAGTTACAATTCCTGCAATAGCAAACTTTCTAGATTAGTAAATAGATCGTTATCGGTCCGAATCCAAGAGTTTGCCTACACAGATAGACCAGGATTTACGAGCCTGGGCTTTACTGCCTGCTTAGGGTTTGTCTTTCTTGTACTCTTCCATCATCTGCTAAAGCATATTCCCATGTATCATGAATCATCACTAAATCTTCCTTAGCAATCCAGAACAGTTGGTTTAAAAAGAAAGTGGTAAAGAAACATTAATAACTGTCTTTATCCAAGGCAGAACTCTAACATTTACCATTTTTTTGCCTTCTCCTCCTATTTGACTATAAACAGCAGGCAGAGATGCATTATCCTTATTCTCATGGTTGGCTCCAAGAGAGGAGGTTGCTATTGCAAAGACCTTTGCAGACTTTTGGTATGCAGCACGACAGCAGCTGTATTTCTAGGAGGCATCAGGCTGTAGCCAGACTGCCCGAGGATGCCTCAGCCGGTTGTTTGCAAACCGGATATAGCATTGTCTTCAGACAGAAGGTTTAAAAAAAGATTTGCAAGGCGCATTGTATTAGATTTCACCAAGGAAAAAAAAAAGAAAATAAAGGTTAAAATAATTCCACGCTTCTATTAGATGACTTTGTGGTAGGTATTTTGGTTTCCATAACATCAGCAGTATGCCACAGCAACAATTACATCATGGCTAAATACCGTTCTTGCACACAAATTCTATTACGATTTTAAGAAAAATCCTTAGCGAATACTTAAATTTGTCATTTCTTTTAGCAGAAGTGTCCAAATATCTCAGCAATCTGTCTTCTGCCTCCCGCAAGTTTTGGAGATACAAGAAGCCTAGCTCTGGATGCAGAGGAGGACCCCTCCAGTTCAGGYACGCATCACCAAGAACTTGTTCTTCAGCCATCAAAACATCAAACAAACCCTTGTAAAGCCACAAATATCTCAGATAAATTCACAATTTAAAGTAATGTAACTATTTTGCCTTCTTGAAACACAATATTAACTACCTAGTCTTCATCTGTAGACTGGAAACTATCATTAAAAAGTGGGTTAATCTTTGGGCCAGCTAGGAAGGAAGGATATTCTGAAGACCCAAGATCTGAATATGTATCATCAGTTTTCTTTCCATCAAATCCACTCCTCCATGTGTAGCCCGTAACTCCAAGAAGAGGAAAAGTAAATGATTAAACCATACAAATAATTCACTCAAGAATTAGTGCTCATGCAGCTGTACAACTTATTTATATTTATAGAAAGCAAACTATGTAGAGACAACCACATTTTCCACCAGCAGAGCTTGCAGTGCTCCTAGATGGATGATGTGCTCCGGCATTAAGAATTGGAACGAGCCCTTTGTAATTGGATGCCTCCGCAACTGCTCCTCTCATCCATACAGCAAATACTGACTTTAATGACTTCATGTGCTTGACAGATTTATAGGAGAAAGCTAATTAGGTCACTGGTTATAAGCCGGTCCAAGGAGAATTACAGATTGCTGCAATCAGGAGCTCTGCATATACCCCGGGCTTGGGGAGGAGCACTGACCTGCTAAGAAATCCCAGCCCAAGCATGGGAATTCCCTTATAGATGACGGCATCTTGGCTTGCTCCTGCGAAGCCAGTGGAGGCTGCCAAAACCCAAGTGCCCTGAAATCCCACCTCACCGAGGTATCATCTCTTTCCAGCTTTCAGGAAGGGTCCTCCCTCCCCAAGTCTCTTCTAGAAAGTGTATAAGATACCTTTATAGAAAAAAAAATAGCTATATTGGCTTTGCAATAGTCTTTTAGTTTGCCTTTTTATGGCGGATAATGGTAAAATAGACCTGTTCCTATAAATACAGACAAGTTTTCCCATTAACATCTTTGAGCATCTATTGAGTAGGGTGCATCAGCATACAAAGACCAGTTAAAAAAATGAAATAAAATGGGTTTGAGCAGCTCTGCTCCATCTTCTTGACAAAAAAAAAAAAAAAAAAAAAAAGAGAGAGTTACCAGAGAAGCATCAAACTCTAGAGCAAACATCCCCCAAATGATCCACTCAGGGCTATATTGCTTCTTTTTGACCATCCTCATATTCAAGGAGACTTCTCCTTCTGACTTTTCAGATCTCTTATAACACTGTAGAGGCCCAAAATGAAACTATCAGGGTTTCTGGGAAGGGCTGGTTTCATTCTTTGATCTCAGCTGGACTCGGGCCGCAGAGTGCAGCTCATCAAATACTAGCTCTACCAAAACTAATGATAAGGAGGATTTCCCTTGACCTCACCCAAAGAATTTCACCTGAATGGAGGGCATGCAGACTGGCATTAAAAAAAAAAAAGGCATTTTGAAGGTCTATAACATATTTACTGTATTATACAGCCCAGTTATATGTTGTGCATCCATGAAACAACATGTACTTTAGCAGTTTTCTTGTCCTGCTTGTTGTTAGATAACAAACGATGTTTGGAAAAGCCTCCTCCCATCCTAATTAACAGACTATGCTATCTTGTCGTATACATTACCTGCTAAATTTTGGCCTGTATTTTTGTTATCTTTCTTACAGCACATTAATTTGAAGCTGGAAAGTGACACCCAGTCTTAACAAACCTAAAGCAAAGCTTAAAGTTCAACCTTCCCTAATCTGCCATGGCTACTGGAGGTCGTAAGGATCTCAAGTCTGACCTTGCAGAACATGAGAGTGACATGTCCCCTCCCTCCCCACAAATTAACACTGGAAAGCAAAAAACCACCAGAAGATTGGGGTGGCATTTTCAACAGATGCCAAAACATAACTTTTATGCGATATTAAATGACATAGCAGCAAGTCCAAACAAAGGCAAGAAAGGAATTGCTCATGGATGAGCCCTCTGAGCATATATCAAGGAGACAAAAGAGCACGGTTAAGGTCTTCGTGATGTTTGAGGATACTTGTAGCCCAAAATGTTTATTTAAAACCAGCAAATCTCTGGCTGGATTTTATTTTACAGGTAACAGTAAGTCACATGGTAAATTAGAAGTTAAATTTCAATAAYTGAATGTACACTCCTTAACATAAAAGAATTAAAGGGACAATTTAAGAACTTTGTCGGTGCCACAAACTCATGTCAACACTCACTGGCATCAGAGTAAATATTTCCAGACCTACCTGTTCAAGTTTAAAGATGTGTTGGTTAAAGTAGTGCTGCAAGCGCTCGTTGGCAAAGTTAATGCAGAATTGTTCAAAACTATTATTTTCATAGTCTTCAAACCCAAAAATATCAAGTACTCCAATGGATAAAGTCTGCAAGAAAAGAAAGAATGCGGATTAAGATAAAATCACATAAAGTAAATGGATTATTTGTATGCAGTACACAATCAAAAGCATACAAACAAAATTAAATATATTTAATAGCAGGACTTTTAATTTTTACTGGAATTATTGATATTATGCCATATGGAAGACATCACCTACATCAGAGAGACAACATGTAACTTTAGATATCTGGACAGATGGCCTTTTTCAAAAAGAAAAGTCCTTTTAAAGTTGTTTCTTTGAAGAAACCTGAACCCAGTTCCAAGTTATTCTATTGGATCTAAGACTGTATTTATCTTTTGAGGGGAAAAATGGGGGTAGGGTTGGAAAAAAAGGCTTACACCATGAAGACAGTCTACAGAAAGATGCCTACAAGGTGAATACAGGGTGTCTAAGCAAACACGCTCCAGCTGCAAGCCTTCCAAAGAAACACCTGCACGGCAGGGGTTTACATGGAAACAATCCATTGCAACAAAGGAAAGTAAGTCTGGTCAGAAGTAAAATAGTATCGAATATAAAATATCCACCTTGCTTATCAGATGGATCAGATGAATGTCTCCTGCTGAGAAGCGTAGCCCAGACAGACTAATTTTTGGAATCGCTGCGTCTCTCTCACCTTACCAAAAGGGATGTAAAGTAACATAAAAATAGTAATGCTGCTGAAAAGGAGGGCTCAAATCCATCCCCTGAGTCACGTTCCTTCATAATTAAAAACACAGGCAACAGAGCTGTTGAGCAAACAAAACAAAAGCTCCTCTTCTAACCTAACGACCAAAGAGTCTGCTTTTCCTGCCTTCTGCGCCCTTTGAAGACTTGGCTACTGCTTGCCTTGAATGAAGTTCTCTGGGCAGGGAAGGGAACAAAGCTTCATTTCCCATGGATGCTGTCCCAGGGCCCCGTGCTCCAGCACAGCCATCCCAGCCCCTGCCACCAGGGCACAAGAAATGCTCTGCAGGACCAGCCCAACACTCTTCCCTGCCCAGCATCTCCAACCATGGCAGCAAGACATCCCATCCTGSGTATGTCAGCATGGCTCTTCTGTGGTCCGTCACCCTTTTCTGTCAGCACCCACAGTTTTGGGATGAGGGAGGGGGAGAGGCACCTCTGTGCTCCCTTTAGTTCATTGGCAAGAGATGTGTAAAGAGGTACCCATCCATTTTTTTTTTACCCATTGATACTATGATCCCTCACAGCCTCTCAGGCCAACTTCTAGATGTTCACAATAGAGAAGTGTTTTCTTTTACTAAATCCATACTCCATAACATAAATTGCAAGATATGGCGAGTTACAGTTCTAAAATGCCTTTTTTCCACCACTTTGATGATTTTTTTAAACCTCAACTGTATCCCACCCCAGGCTTTTCTCCAAATTGAAGAGCCCTAACCCTGTTTGGTCTCTCCTCTCTCCTCTAACCTACAATGACCTCTTGAGATGGTCATCAAGACATGGGTGGACCAAGGTTTTTTATGTTAGCAAAATGAGGCCACACCACTGTGAATTCACAGTTTGCTTTGCAATCTCCTGGCCCCCTCCTCTCCTCCTGAACCAACCCCACTCCTCCCATACCAGCCAGGCAAGAGGCAGCAGTGGACCCTGGCCACACGTATGTTGGCCCATAGGGAAGTGCAACCCATCACTCCCCAGGCTCAGACTATCCCTCCTTCCCTTAAAAGGAGTAGAAATGTGGATCTTTCTCCTTCATGTATGTACTGGATTTCATAAAACTTGAGAACCCAGTACCTTGAGCCCTCTGCTTGTTGGATGAATTTGGTAAACATGGGGGAAGAGGGAGGTGGGGATGTGACAGCGGATAAACCTCACTGACACAGGGAGCCAGGSTGAAAAACAAGCTTAAGTAGGTATAATTTCTGCTGCAACTTCCAAACCTTATATGACTGCTCTGTTAAACAAGTAATTAATAATTAGTTACAAATAAAACTCAGATTGTGTCCATCCAGCAAGCCTGTTGTTATCAGAAAAGGAGTGAAGTGTTTGAAGGACATGTGCACAGAGAGCTCCACCAGCAGTTCATAAGCTCTGGGGTAAGCTTCCTCATCTAACCAAAGCCATGTCACTTATACACGGGTTCTGTTCATACATTACAATTAATTAAATAAAAATATTAAGTGAGGTAAAAGCGTTAGCACTGGTCAAATGAACCAAATCTCAAGCAGGGAGGAGAAACACCTCCACCTCAGAAGAACCTGAGAGCTGTCAGGCACCCTGGTTTTAATTTTATTGGTCTTATCTGCACTCTGAATTTTATAAGACTACCTTCCTAAGACTAGCCTAACTCCACTGCCAGAAATATAAACCAGACTATCCGCAAGTGTCTCTATGCTGCAGTTTGTCCGTTTTCAATAGACCACGTAACATGGGAGGAAAATATTCCTTCTGTGCTCGACTCCTGACCAGGGAACCACCTACGGCTGGAACAGACAGAGCTGCCATAGGCAGAGTGGCCACCCAGCTTGTGAGTTGAAGCTTTGTATGATATGGACTTCAGCTACCAGAACAAGTGAAAACACAATAAAAAAGCATATAAGCACAATGATAAGACTCTAATTCATTTTTCCAAGAGGTCTTTGGCTACTTTATCCTTTGTTCAGGCTTTTCTCCCTATTCCAGGGCCAGACTCTACCTCCTCACCCCCACCCATGCCATGACAAGGATGGCTACTGAAGGTCCTTGGCCAGCTTCCCAGAAGTTTGCATCACTTGGCAAAATGCCCATGAGAAACAGCCGTTTGACCAGAAGATGGAAATTGGGAAGCCACTGGACCAAGGACTGAGCCTGGCAGAGGGATTCACTCTCACTTGCTGCTTCCCAAGACTCAAGCATCCTTCTGCTGCTTGTCCCAATGAATGTGTCAATCATTTTGTTCACAGATATATTCATTAAATTACAGCCTAACAAGCAGAAATCTTTTGCTTCCTCTTTTTTTTTAAATAGATTTCAGTAAGAATTCTTCTTAAACTCTCTGTATAACTAGCAGCTCATATTTTATCTATATTATACATGGAAAAAGTGATGATGGAAACATGACAAAGTGACTTTTTCTCATCCATGACACCGATGCTCCATTTGCAACGTCCTTGCGTAAGCAAATCCTGACCCCAACCACTCCACCGCTGTGCAAGCTTCTCCCTACAATACACAAGAGGTCCCCAAAATTACTCTAGATAAAAGTCTCTACTGCACTACATAAAAACAAGACTTAGAAGATAAAACGCTCACACTTCCAGAATCCTTATGGAATTACCGACACTAGCTTTCACAAGTGCCGCGCTGATGCTCGGTGGACATAGTTAAGCCCCTGCCACAAGTGAACACTTTAAACTAAACAGGGTTTTCAAGCTCTCACAAACACAATTCAATATGAAACAGCTGAGCACAAAAAACCTCCCCCTTTTTTTAAATGCTGGTTAATTTACTGTGTCAAAACTGCTACTAAAATAGATTTTAATGTGTGCATGTAAATATATTTATAAAACAAAATAGAACAGTTATATATAGAAAAAAAATGGCTATTTAAGTTATAAAAGAATCCTATTAAAATATTATCTTTCAAAGTTGTCTTTTTATAAGTGTTTGCTGACACCCAAAATTAAACAAGGTCAGAGAGGTAAAATGCACAGAACTCAAAAAAAAATCTGCATTTTACAAAATCACTGCAGGTATCAAACCACGCGTACAAGATGAGGATGGTTAATTCTGCCATGGTTGTGACACGGGGAAAACCASCATTTTTCTCACATCACTGACTATGTGGATAACTCCCGAACACCTCCAGAATACAAATTTTAAGATGTGGGATTTTTTTGCAGAGTTTCACACCAGAGAAATTAGGGCAGAGCTCTGCGGTGAATCAGGTCGTTTGCCCTCTGTTGCAGAAGGCAGCATCACAGAGTTCCCAAAAGAAAGAGGTCAACGCATTTAAGTTGGTAAAACTTTTAAAAATGAGAAATTAGGAATTTATGGCTATTTTTCTGCTTTCTGGCCAAAAAAATCTCCTGGTACCTACACAAAAGGGTTATATCAGTTTTTCTGTTATAAAGCAGCCAGTTAAATCTAGCAGTACAGAGTCATTTCTTATAGCAAGGTGAAAAAAAATTATTTCCATTGGGAAATGCGTAAATGAAATTATTTTGTTAAACTGCCTGACAAAAGCACACAATCTGGTTGGTTTTAGGATTAAGTTTGCAGTCCAATATGTAAAGAAAATAACCGAAGGAATTTTGTATTTACAAATCTTCTAATTCTTCAATTTCAAACTCACATGTTGAATGAGTGCTGTAAGGAAGTCATGCAAAGATGTAATATAATTTAGACCTCAATTAGCCAAGTCTAGTTTATGCATTAATGTTGTTCCTTTATCAAAACTAACATTTAAAATTAACAAGTATGCAGCACAGACAAGCCTGCAGCACACGACTGCATTACTTAGTATACCAAATCTATAGCAAAATTCCTGTAATTAAAAGTGTACGTCTACAAGGATTTTTAAAATTTGGGTGAACCTTGGGTTAGGAAACACTTTCTGGTTGAGATGATAAAAGTGACCTCACGCTTTCCTAAAAAATGTCACAGCCGTGACATTTAAACACCGAGCACAAGTCTTAAGGGCTTTCAGCAAACGATGGTCTTGAAGCTACATTCACGTGCTCTCCGGTTCCCAAACCACCAATAAATAGCGATCGTTGGAGCTGATTTATGTCACCCCAAATGCATGCTGGTGATGTCATTCCACCACGGAGGTACATTTTGGCAATCACAAATAGGTTTGCTTCCAATTCTGGGGAAAAATCTTTTTTATTACTATTTTTAAAATTTTTATCTGTTTTAAAATTTTTTTAAATTTATTTTTTACAATATTCCAAAGCCAATACTGTAAAAAACCCAAATAAAAACACATCACCACTAAATCTGAAAGGACTACTCCAATACATCAGCACAATATACATGATGACCTATAAAGTGGGAGGCAGTGATTTGCTACAAATTTGGAAGTTGGGACCTAAAAATAATGAACAGATACGCATTAAAACCATTGCGTGTTCAGCAATTTTTCCTCTGTTTGAGGTCAGAGAGCAAAGAATAAAATAGTTGATTAAATTTAAATGAATTTTTTTCATGGCCATGAATTCTTCATGAATTCTTCAAGAATTCAGCTATGAATTTTCTCCATGGCCATTCATTTAAATGAATTTTCTTCATGGCCATGAATTTGCATTCACCATCATCACCAAGTATGCAGCACCTCATCTGAAAACAGCAGCAGGGTTATTTAGGAAGAAATTGAGACACTTCACAAGAACCAAATGGGAAAAGCTTAAAAAAAACCCTTAGAAGTAATGCCTTTTGGTCCACCTCGATCTACACTATATCATCATTTTAAGCAACTAGATGGACTTCTAACAATTCTTAACCTAATTTATGGAAGGGGAATTAAATAAGAGACTCTCTGAGGTTTAGTAATCTAGTTCTCAAGAGGAAGAAAAATCTCCGACCTCATTAATAAAGGTCAAATTTCAGACAGTTTGTAGGGGATCATGAGAACATAAAAGAAGCTAAAAGTGATAGAGAGAAGACCAAGGAAAATGGGGAGTTGGAGTGAAACCGATACACAGCAGCGCTGCTATGAGCATAAAACAAGCCGTATCAAATAACTTATTCACAACTTGGTTCAGAAATAATACGCTACAAATCCTGTCAGCAAGCAAGATAAGCCAAATCCCACTGTGTTTTCTCAAAATAATTCACTGTACATTTAACTAAAATTGGATATCAAAGGTCTGATTTACATCTTCCAAATACTCACTTGAAAACCAGTGGAAGAATGATGACCAGGTGTTTATTTTTTTTACCCAGCTTCATCTTTTGATCTTTTCCTTACTGCTGACATCAAATAAACAACATATTGGGATACGAAAATTGTCTCCATTCCCATTACCCCAAGTTCTCTTGGGACATGGTCATTGTTAGGATCTAGGTCTTCTTCCCACCTATCACCAAACCACATGGTCCACCAGCAATTAAATAGGCTTAACTAGCTATAAATAGCCTCCTCAGCAAATATAGCCTGCACCGAGGAGTATGATGTCCACCACCAGTTTGGCTGAGCATGAGTTTTGGTCAACAAGGTTGTCCTAGGTGGCTGGGGCAATGCCTTCTTCTGCAACCTCCAGCCTTCACATCAAAGCCCCAAGCTACCACAACCAGGTGAATGGTAGCTCTGGTCAAGCCAACTTCTGCAAAGGCTATACAAGCTCTCCATGACTATTTTTGTAGGAGAGCTGTGTATGACCACTGAAATAAAAATTTACACTCATGAAGAGATATACTTTCACATTCATTTTTGTGATCAACTTCAGATGCAGTTCTCCTCCCATATTCACTCTGAATTCAGATGGTTTTGAGTCTTATTTTACCTCTGCATAACACGACTGTCATATAAGAAAGCCCTCTGCCAAAAAATCCATCATCTGACAACCTTCCGAACCTTCAAAACCTGCAGGATTATTTCAAAATGTATCTTAAAAGTCAGAGGAATATTGGTGACAAGCGTGGGCTGGGATTAAGCCAGGACATTTGCTGCAGGGTGAGTTGCATATTGCTCACCCACTGCAAACTCGGGAGTCAGCAACCTTTTGTGGTGAGGTGCAAGACTCTATTTTTCTTTCTTAAATCAGAGACTCAGTGTGTTCAGGAGATTTTTTGAGGGAGCTGGTAGATGCCAGCAAGTAGATGTCATCCAAGTGCTGAGATCTTGCCTTGCAGCGAGGACCTATTCCCAGGGTCCGGAGATGCCCCTGCTCCCAGTCCACCTTCCAGTTACTTGTTGGTGTTGCCCAACCCCAAGACCACATATGGGAGGTTAAGAAGAACCTGTATCTTCATCCAGGCTTTCTCCAAGCACGAACTGAAAAGGATTTCAGGAATATTGTGAAGTGGTAGGAAAAACCAAATTAATCGGCATCAGCTCGGTTCTTCCAGGGCAGAGAAAGGTGGTAATTGCTGGTTGGTGTCTCAGCAGCAGCTGCACAGCCCAGGATGCCCTCAGTTGCTTGCTGGCAGCAACTTTATTCCTTGAGGGCAAAAAAGCAGCTATTCCCAGCCCTGCCTGGTCCAGGCAGGCACTTCTCCTCCCTCTGTGCTGGAAGGACCCAAGTTGGGGGCAAAAAAAGGGGCRAGGTGGTGATGCTGTAGAACAACTCGAGAGAAAATTGTCTAGTCGATGTTTAACGAAGTTGCTCTCTGCAGCTCTGTGCAATGCACATAAACTCTCTTCTTTAACCTCTCTACCCATAAAATGGCCAGGATTCATGCATTTTCATGATTTCTGGGGGACTTTTGAAAATCAGTCAATGTTCATAGAGGACTCTGAAGAAAAACCTAATTACACTCCTGTCTCTAGAAGTATATATTTCTTGRTATTTTGTGCACTACCTTCCTGTTTCAGAAAACCTGGCCCACGTACAGCCCAGGACTGCCTTGCTGGATCTCGCCACCGGTACAAGCCTGCACATTCCTGCAGCTCCGGGTCCTGGGCATTTGCCAGTGTAGGTGGATCTGCTCTTGCACAAGAGCAACACCGCTCCCAGCTCCCGGCACTTGCTGCCTGACCTGGATCTTACTGCTACACCATGCGATTTTGGGCAAAAAAAATGGGTCAGAAAACTGGGAATTGGGAATTCATGAGATGATATAGGGAGACGGGCAAGGGGAAGGTGGTTACACTGCACAGGAGTCTTGGCTGGAGGAAGCAGAGGGTTAATATGCAGCGGCGATGCCAGAAAACAGCACAAATTTGGGCTGTTCTGGCTCCTGCCTGCTGAGATTTGAGGTTGGGAACCAAAGTTTAATGGCCCATAAACACCTACCATTGTGCCCTGCTATTACAGATGTGCTGACTAAGCAAGCAATAGTGTCCCAGTCTGATTTTGTATTTAAGTATTACAGAACAGATAATATTTTTTAAAAATCATTGGACCATTAAAAAAAAAACTAATTAGTATTTGAGATGCATTTCCTTGTCAAAACAAATCCACCTTTTCTGCTTCACCAAATACACAAACAGTGGTTTTTTTCCTGACTGCCCAGACAAAACTTTTGATGACTTGGAAAGAAAATCAGGAAAGAACACAACATTTTTGGTAAAATATTAAACAGAGGAAGAGGAAGCATGTGCAGTCAGAAGAGATGCTGGATGTTACCCACTTTAACAACCTTTCTTGTCAGAAAAGCATATAACCAAATTTTTACGCATGTATTTATTTCCAGCCTATAATTATGCCCCGCAAGCATTTCTATGGAGTTAAATAAAGGACTGTCTACACTGCAAGTCTCTGCAACTTCAGTCCTACAGCATAATTCAAACGTAATGTTAGCGCTTAGCAAAACAATCCTCCTTTTGGCAGCTGCGGCTTCAGCCTGGATGTACACCACCCCCCAAAAAAACACACACTGCTGGCCTGCGCCCAAAATTTCCAAGCCAAGGGTAGCTGGCAAGCTGCAAGCACGTGCGCATGTGGACGCATCCGTACACCTGTGCTTTTTGGTGTCAGCATCCCCCCGCCGCAACAAGCATGGACAAATACACGAGAGTTTTTGGAAAGGATGTCCTGGGTTGCGGCATCCAGCCCTGCTATCACAGGAAACGTCATGTCATCCCTTCCATCAATGCTTTGGGAAAGCAGTTCGGCACCGTCACAGTCTTCTTCCCCAATCTCACTTTTCTGCTCGTTAGTGATGTGCTATCTCAGTACCTACTGACACCACAGCTTGTTCACCTTTTTTGATTATTTTTATGGAACAGACTCATCAAAACACCTCCTGTTAGSAAGCTTTCCCTTTTTTCCCCTCAATTATATCTGGTCCTATASTTTTACACACAAGGAAGAAAAGTCTTTGGCATGGCTCCTGAAGGGGATGGGGGAACAGACTTTTGTGCCTACAACAAAACCTCTTCCCCAGCCACTTTGAGGATATATTATTCGAGATGCTTCACCCTTCCCAGCTCAGCAAACACCACTTAAAATAACGATGTCTAAAATACCGAGGAAAAGTTAACTTTATGTTAAGCAGTGTGCTGTTAGGAGCTTGGGTAATGTTTTATTCCATAGTTACCTATTTTAAAAACACATGACTTTAGGCAAAAGAGCTGCCGAGATGTTACCTTGGTGCTTTCCTCCATGTCCTTCGAGTTGAGGAGCGCATGGTTAATTCTGAACACTATCCAGTCGAACAGGGCGCTGTACAACGATTTAGCCATGGAGTTTCGCACGGTTACAGCCTGAAAGAGAAAAGAAAAAGGTGATTGGAAATGATTCCTGCTCTGCACTGAAATAGGTTTTGCTCCTCAAGTGCCCACGTCCAACGTTGATATTTCTCCCTTGCCAAAGCTTTTGTCTACTGTTTTAGTTTACGCTGTGTATTGACGCCATCGGGAGTTGGTTGCAATCCCAGGGCCATGAGATGTGCCCCTTGGCTTGGCTTCCTTTGGTGCATTCAAGCAGATGATGTATGAGATCACACCATAAATCCCATCACTGGTGGTGAAAGGAAAAGAAACAAAATTATATATAAAAATAGAAGATAATTAAAAATATGTATTTAACTTCACCAAGATCCTTGAAGAGTTTATTCGGGGAGAAGGAAAGAGGAGGGTAGATATTGCACCGCAATGATAGCAAGTGACGTGAAAGCACACACTGGGGCAGGCAGCTCCTGGTACCAGCAGAAGGGTTGCAAAGAGGGAGGCTAAAACCCCTATAGTAAATCTGCGAGCATTACTGAAAACTTCGTTTTCCAGGTACTGCCAATGGGAGCTACAAATCACGGCAGGCAGATTCGCTGCTCCTCCAACAGCTCTCCTAGAAAGGGGAATAATACCACTGAAGTGCCACCCCCACCATGGTGCTCTCAGCCACGATGCAAAGAGATTTTGCTTGATTGACAGTGATGAAAACCAAGACCAGAGGGGGGTACCCAGGCTGCGCTTTCCCAAACTTGCGTGCATTGGGACAGGCACCTACATACATAACCGTAAAGCAGTAATTCATATTTAAGGGCTGTCTTTGTTCTTGCTGTTTGTGATTCTTCCTTGGTTTAAATTATTACCTGGAGTCGCACTGCAGTGCTTTGGTATGTACTAATCGCCTAAAATCTTATGATACCAGCCATGACTGTTAAATTTTGATTCATTTTAGCCACTGTAGAAGAATAAACAAGGAAACAGAATGTTCACGCATAACTATTTCAATAAAACCTTGAACTATAACAAATCGGTGGCTTGTCACACATTGCCTTGAAATCCTTCTCACCAACCCTCCCTTCAAGGTACACCATCAGAGTGGCCTTATTTGACTGACCCCAAGCAAAAGAATAAAGCTCACATAGCGTCATTTATCTTCTATTAGCTTGTTCCCACCTCTTTTTCCTTAAATTTTTTGTGATAGCATCTTTTACCATGAACACAAGCTGTTCTGTCAATGTTTTGCTCTTAACGTGCAATTAATCCAGTACACGGTCTTGCTTTCTCTCCCTCTCGAGCTGGAACAGGAGAAGGCAGAAACATGGCCCGTGACTGAGGATGCTCACAAGCTCACTGTGTACATAAGCCTCTGTACGCTGCTAACCATTGCTCGGTGGCAATAAAATGCTGTCAGATAAGCCACGTTGCAAGGATAATTACAAAATATTGCAACAATTAACAAGAAATTACTCGCCAAAAAAAAGCATTGCTACAAACTGAAAACAAGCGTATGATGAAAACATATGAGCAACAGGACCGAAAGGATTTGTTGTACCGCAGACCAAAATAGCACTTTTAAAGACTGAGTGCGAGCTGTTGAAATGTCCGAGTTATCCAACAAGTGTTGGAAAGCAGGTGGCATTTAGAAATACAAACAGGTCTAGTTTCCAGTAACTGTTTTTTCCTCCCTTTACTGAAAAAAGGTTTTGGGGAGGGTTTTTTTGCTGTTTTTATTACAAGCAACATGGGTTGTTTGGGGTTTTTTTTGCTGTTGTTTTTATTTTTTACATTTTCCTAAAATGTGGGGGAATATTTCAGTGATTAATAGAAAATTTCAAGACCAATTCTCTAACCCCACGCTCCATCTCAGCTTATTTGATTGGATAAACCTGGAAAACAATCAGTGCCACTGTCACACCAGAAAAATCAGTCTCTGGGGAAAGACAAAGGCCAAGACCCAGGAATGTTTCTCACTGGCATAATGCTATGTCCTAGCGTAAACCAGCCCAATTAACTGCTCCAACACAAAGGCGTGCAATTAAAAACGAAAACCATTTCTATTTAAAGCCAACAAAGAACGGCATCGTTTCCTCTATACAGTCATATATGGGTTTATATTGCAATACTTTTCTTTCCCCCTTTATATTAGAGGCTAGAGAGGATGTGCAGGACTTCACCGCTGAATTTTCTTCTTTTTTTTCTAAAATAGATGAGGATATCGTTAAGCCTGCACCAGGCCAGCATTGTCCAGTTTCCTCCAGGGATGTGCAGGGTGGGCTATAAGCCATCGCTCTTCTTCCCAAGATAGGTTTGGCTACGTGGCAAGCTGGGAAGCCCATGAAGAGCTGCCCTCCTTGCTATGCCTGGGACCCACAAAATGTGATCAACGGCCCAGATCTCAAATTCTTCAATAGTTATTTTTAGAAGCGATGGCTGTATCATAAGAGCTGGTAGGAAACTCCSGGCAAAGCAATGTATAGAGAACATAGTGGGGGTGGAGCACACATACACATGGATCTCATTTGCAAATTTGTTGGCTCCTTATGAGTCAATTTCTTTTCTCCGTTGTACCGACAAATCCAGGTAATTCCTCGACAGACATGCCATCACAGCGGACTTGCGGCAGTGTAAACTGTACTTCGCCCCGCATGCTCCCCCAGACAATGAAATGCAGCAGGGCTGAAACTGGGATGCTCGCTTTGCCTCATGGTATGTGCAGTCTCCTCCCGGCAGGATTTCCACCATGCACACAGCAAAGAAATCTGGTTTTGGACACCCAAGTTGCTCCAGTGCTGCTGGGTGCTATGGGGTCCCACCAAAATGGGCTCTCCAAGCTCACCTCCTTGCACCGTGATGGACCTGCTCATGGGGAGCGATGTCCACCGGCACTGGGAATGAAGTCCATGGTACCCAACGTCCACGGTACCCAAACCAGCAGCAGCTTTCTAAAATGAGATATTTTTAATTGGCTTGAAGAGCTGAAGACAGCACTTTGCCTTCATGCAACATCCATTTGTAAAATACCAGCAGAGACATTAATCTATTTTATATGACTCAAGTTTTTGTGGTTTGTTTGTTTGTTTGTTTGTTTGTTCCCATTCCCCCCCCCCCCGCTTCAGTAAAGTATTTGTTCTTTAGAATAGATCCTGGATAATGTTACATTATAAATAAAGCCCCTCACTATCCTAAATAGGTATCAAACTACCTAATCTGAGGACCATCGGGGAATATTCTTTCTTTTCAAAGTAAGGAGCTGCTGCAATTTCAAGAGTATGATTTCACATTTCCCCCCAAGTTGTTGGAATAGTCCACTTCAAAAACAAGTTTTCCACTTTTATTTTTAATTTCAGCCATTCATCTTGCATTGCCATATGCCACCACGCAGAYGGTTTAAAATACCACTAGTCCATAAAACCCTTGAAATAAAAAAATAAATAAAAGAAAACCTGTACAGCTGTTTGTCCCTTTCAGTATGTCTTGCTCTTATTTTCTCTGTTCAACAGGGTAAAGCTGCCGAGGAGTGGCAGGGTAAAGGATGCTCAGCCTGCCCAACCGTCCCTGCTGTTCACATCATGACCTGGTGTGCAATATTCAGGATATTCGTCTTGTAATTATAGGCTTGTTATTCAGGAAAGGATTGTACTACACACTTGCATTCACTCCTATGCAGCAGAGCATTTAAAATAAGCRCTTAAACAGTCGTTCCTGTATTTATTGGGTTATTTATTAATTCCTGCATTTATTATCCTACATATATTAAATGTGAATATTCTCTGAAATATATAGCACATATTACATATGGCTTGTCTTCAGGTAGTCACCTACAGCTTCTTGTCTCTTCTGCAAGTCTTAGGTAACATTTAGGCAGATCTGGAACACTGTGGCACTCATCAAACCATTTTTATTTTGCTCACAAAGCAAAATAAAAATAGCTCCTGCAACACCAAAACAAATCTCTTGGGGATCAAAGCGAGCACAACATCTTCCACACACGCAAAAATATTGCTGATTTGAAAACAAGATAGATCAAAGGCACTTTAACTCGGCAATTCAGGAAATAAGCTGAAGGCAAGGTTTTAATCAATAGGTCTCCTGCTTATCAGGCTAGCAAAGATATATATTTTATTTATTATATGCTAGAAATGCCACTTGTTGGGGTTGGCCAACTTTTGCTAAGATCCTGATATAAGATATTGGGGGTTCTTCGTAAGATTGCATTGCCAAATTAATTGGCCTGAAAGTTTTCATGATGGGCATCGGATTCAGGCTACCTTAAAGATAGATATACTTTTGGAAACATCTTCTGCCAACAAAAGCAACAAGGGGAAGACAGACTTAAGAATTAAAATCTCTCTTTGAAGTCTTTTGGAGCAAGGACTTACAGTTTCGGCAGCGACAGCCTGTGTTTTAGAGATGGCAAAAGATATAATCTAAGAAAACCAAAACTTGCTCAAATTAAAAGCCTCTGTAAAACACATTTGTACAAGTTCAGCAGATCCTTAATTCTTAAGATTACAAACTCTCTAAACACATACGAGCACATCTTCCATCTGCTGCTGTCCCTACAGCATCACCACCGCTCCCCACCCCCAGGGTCAGGATTTCTTACTCCTGCTATTCGGCACTCAGCTGAGATTTGAAACTCTGAGTAAAGGTCTTTTTCTGCTGGCATTATTCAAAATATCTGCCAGTACCCAGATAATCCAGGAAAAGTAAAAGGGTCAGAACCCCCCCAAAACTTAGAAATGGAAAAAGCAGGGAATCAAGAAAGAAAAAAAAAAAAAAGGCATTAACATTCTAATTTGTATGCCTGCTTTAAAAAAAAATAGAAAATTAAAATTTTCTTCCCTTCCCCTAAAAAATAGTTCTGCTGGTCACAATCAAATTCCAAAAAACAATATATTTTAAAATCATTATTATCTACAAAACTTTAATTTTACAGGCTTCTTTGCTATAACAATACCATCTTCACATTACACAGTCCCATGCAACCCTCTCCACAGAAGCAACGACTCACGAAGAGCAAAAATCAGAAAAAAGCTGTATGTGATGATGTAAAAGGGTGGTATTTTAATAGACTTTTTTTTTTTTGCACTACTTCCGTTGGCTGCTGTTAAAGCCTGTGCAGGGGGCTGGACGGCCAGAGCCAGTACAGCTCTCAGGAAAAAAAAAAAAAATCATATTTTTAATAAATGCCAGAATGATGGCTTCTTTCACCTTGCTACGTATTCAGAAACCACAACAGCTTATACATAGATAACCAAGATTAAAGCATCCTTTTCACTTCCTAAAACCCTGGTTAAACCTGAGAGGTACGGAGGCACCCATTTGCCAACTGGACACACTCTCTAGAGAGGTGTGTTGCTGTCCTGGTTTCGGCTGGGATAGAGTTAATTTTCTTCCTAGTGCTGTGTTTTGGATTTAGTATGACAAGAATGTTGGTAAGACACTGATGTTTTTAGTTGTTGCTAAGTAGTCTGCTAGTCAAGGACTTTTCAGCTTCTCATGCTCTGCCAGGTGCACAAGAAGCTGGGAGGGAGCATAGCCGGGACAGCTAGCCCAACTGGCCAACGGGGTATTCCGTACCATGTGACGTCATGCTCAATATATTAATAGGAGGCGTGGTCCAGGAAGTAGCGATCGCTGCTTGGGTATCGCTCAGCGGGCGGTGAGCAATTGCATTGTGCATCACTCATTTTGTATATTCTATCATTATTATTATTATA
>JAYKAV010002802.1:0-19737 GCA_035582835.1 Phoebastria nigripes
CCTTCCACTTCAATAGCGCTCTCCCTTCTTTGGCCTTCATCCTTGATACCTTTCTTGAAAGTGATGGCAGCCCTCTCAGCCTTTGTCTTGCTCCTTCCAGTCGTCATCTTCTTCTGTAGGCCCTCCATGCCCCTAGTCAACTGCTTRGTCTTTGTTTGCCTTCATCCCAGATGGAATTTGTCTTTCTTGAACCTGAGGAATGAGAAATGTCCACAGTGGTACAGGTGAGTTCACACTTTTGTCCCTTCCACTGCTTCTCACCATAGCAGGCTTCTGTCTTGCTGCTGCTTGGGATTTGGCATGGGGAGTGGAGGTGTTGTACTAGAAGGGGGCATTACAGTCCTTCTGAGGTGGCTGCCATTGCTGTGCTGTTATTAATTTCTCTTAAAAGGGTCATTGTCATGAAAGCAAATAGAATCAATCATTTCACTCAGCCAAAATTTGTCATTGAGAATGCCACACTGCAACAATTTCACCTCCTCAGGCTACTGGGTGGTACAACAGAAGCCGTGCCCAAGGTAGCGGTGATCCTGAGAATGCAACAATTCAATTCCTGCTTCACTTCAAATGGCCAATAAATCTCACCGAATGACAGACGGTTAGGTTTCAGAAGGACGGTGAAGGAGAAAATTCATAGCTGGTGCTATTCTGAGGACCCTGGGCACCACAATGACCTKTATAAAGGTCAAGATGACCTTGTAAATGAAAATTATATGGCTCACTGTTTGGGTTAAAATAAACAAATACATGAAAAGTTGCACAGGGTCCAGCCAGTGCATAGGCTTCCTCTGTGTCCTCTTCATGTGGTTTTCACAAAGAAATGAATATAACTCTTTGCAACATTTTTATTTATGTGTTGGGATCTTTCCATCATGCGATTGAACTGTAAAAATAAAAACAGAAAAAAACTCAAAGAAAACCTCAAACCACCAAGAGAAAAAAAAAAGACGGGCAAAAATACCTAACACAAAACCTTCCTGTGATGAAAGCAAAATCTCTGTCTCGCACTCTGACCTTGGTGCAACCTTACCAGAGTGAGGTGGCACAAATCCATATTCCAAAGTGATTTTTTGGTACTGAAAAACAGAGAAAAGTGATCTCTGGCTATGTTGGCATCAGCGAGCAGCATGGTGCAAGAGGAGCTGGTCTGTGGAGCAAAGCAACTATTGCTGAGGATTTAGTGTCTGCGTTACAGATGCCTTACCTGCCTTGCTTCAGAATCAGTCTAGTTTGGTCCTGTGGGCTGTGCACCCGCAAGCAACTGGAGCAAAGAAGATAACTCTGGGAGCACTATTTCTGGTTTATTTTTATCCAAAAGGAATATGGTTTGCATGTTGTGATGGCTCTGGGGTGTGAATTGAAGCACAGCGGGTGGGGATGGTTCAAGGATGGCCTGAAACACAAGGCCAACACAGATGAGTGACAGTGTGTGGTTGCGATCTCCACCTATGAGAACAGGATAACAAAACTCAGCCAGAATTGCATGGAAACTCAGTTTGGCAGATTTTTAACGGTGCTTATGAACAACAAGTTAAGGGTAGATTTATACTATATGTGATAACACAGCTAATTTGGTTTTTACAGATGCTATCCCGCAGATGTGTTCAGTTTTATGTCTGCAATTTTTAGTTATTCTGGACTCCATTTGGATCAACTGTGTAAAGCAAGAATTATGAAAGCAGAACCTCAGCACACTGATAGTTAAAAATCACTGCAGTAATTTTAATTATACTCAAGCATTCATCCTTCTTTTCAATACAACATTTAAGCCTAATTTAACTATGAAAAGCAACAGAAAAATTGGTGCTATCTTATTCAACATATATTCTGGTTGGTTGTTCGCAGCTGTGTATTTTAAGAAGCGAGAGGGTGATGCGTAACCAGCTACAGAACCTCCTCTTAATGTTGCATTAATCTGTTTATAAGATTGCTTCTTTGTGTCTGCAATAGACTTACGCCTCAAGCTGCTGGTAGGTATTCTGCCAGAGTGCAGAAATAGCCCTGCTTTGCAAACTAAATCAGTTTCACTTGAATATTTTAGAGAGCACCTTGGAGAAAAAAAAAAAAGGAGTAAAAACGTTCTGGTTAGGCATCTTACATATGTAATATTTTGATTTGCACATAAATACATTTTCCATTTAATCACTTTTTAACTTCATAAATAAAGCAGAAATGGGTGAGAAAAATTTYGTAGTACAGGCATGATCTTTGTTTCCAGAGTTTTAATTTTATTTTATATTTCTCAATGATCATTAAAATTCAGATTGAAACCAAATGTCCAAACCTGGAGATCTGCCCTGAAATGATACTTCCAACTTCCGCACTTTTAGCTACTAGCACTAATGAATATATAATGTGCTCTTTTTAGAGCAAATGGTTTGTTCCAAGGTGGGCCTGTTTTCTCTAGCTCATCCTGTCATCAGCAGTCCCTGCTCTGTTACCTGCTGACAAGTGCTACAATGCTCTAAATATATTCCCATCACTAGCTCTTATCAGTGCATGCCCTGTGTCCTCGTCTGCACATTACTCAAAAAACTCACTGGATTATAGACTTTGACACGTAGCTCATACAAGACAGTTTAAAGAGCCTCACTGCCCTCAATAAACCTCAGACCAAATTTACACAATTCTGGCTAGCTAATATAATCTTTCTGATCATTCAACTTCTCAATTTCTCCATAGGCAGATTATTTAGCAAAGACTGGTAAGAAGATTTTCCTAATGAAGTTAGTTATGCACTTTAGAAGGATCTCTGTAGGTGTAGGAAAAAAACAGTGGTGTTCTGCTTGCTGCCTTTTGTTGTCTTGTCTATTTTGAAATTATGTCAGCTCTCGGGCAGCTGCCTTTCCTTGCTCTGCGGTGAGTTATGCACAGCATCTCTTAGGATTACTAAATGGCTGTTCCTAATATGTTCCCCTCATGACAAACGTTCTGGTACTGTCGTAAAGTTCATGACCTGATTTATTAAGATATTACAGTAAAATATTGGGGCTGCTTCTATGAATACCTCACAAGGGATGTACATCTGGAATTTATAAATGCAGTGGTAACTGTCAGGTACATGACAGATCACCAGTGTGAAAATTATGGCATCAAAATGATGTTGTGATCCTGGGACAGTGAAAAATAGTTTAAAAATTTAAAACTTCTGAACTGATGGTCTTGAGCAATATTTGTATGGTTTCATACATGGTTTCACACCAGCATTACTTCTGCTTCCATTACAATTCACCTGCCACATTTCTTTAAATATTCATCGTGGCCATCTGCCTGAACCACGCTGGCTGAACTAGATACCACAGCATCATTTGATATGCATCCCAACCTCTTCTCCTTCTTCCCTTTCCAGTCTCTGGCCTTTCACGCACTAAGCAGCATCTACCTGGCTAGACTTTTACTTTAATCTTCTTTGTGGCTTTTATTGGCGATGACTTTGATTCATCAGTCCAAATTTTATCCATCTAAAAATGTTAGCTTTAAAGTTCATAGCATGTGGACCATAGGCAATTGCTGTCATTTACCTTAGGAGGAGAATGCTTCCATCCATTTGTCTAAATAGAGCCTAATTTCTATTCAGAGGTCTAACTTGTAGAGGGCTGCAGGGAGGGGAGATGAAACTCACCCTTAACAATTACTGTAAAGGCTTACAAAGGAATTTGATTTCCTCAAAAATCTTAAACGCTGGCCTCATGCTTTAATTTTGTTCCCTCTAGGATGCGATACAATTAGAGGGATGAGGCTTGGAGTTTTTCCATTTCAAAAGGAGCATGTTTTTTCACTTTCACCTAATGACGCTGGCTCTCTAAGAAAAATGTGTGCCTTGAAACTCACATTAAAAACAAATTAAAAGTAACAGCTGCACTGAAAATTCAGAGCAAAACTGTTCATTGTCTTTGCATAGGCAACTGCACATTAAGGTTGGGTAGTACAAAAGCCTACGTTACAATTAAAGTTGGTTTGTGTTGCGCAGAGCCAAAACACGTGGATAGATGCATCCTCTGCCTCAGAGTATGAAATCCGAAGCAAAAGCTTATTCAAGTCAAACAGAAGCATTTATTGACTTTGATAATAGCTGGGACAGGCCTCGAAGCCCCAAAACTTCAAAGGAGCTTTGTAGTTCTCTATGACTGCAATTAAAAATCCATGAAAAATGTAAGCAATTCCACCTGATCCTCTACCAAGGGCTGTTTCTTGATCGCATCAGATTACGAGGGAGACCAGCATTAATTGGGCATTGATCTGTTTGTGGGAACCAGGCAATAGATTTGTCACGGTTACACTCATTTGTGTGGTCCTTTACCTCTCACTCCCTGTAAAGACTGAAAACTTTTGTCCAAGTTATTTTCCTCTCTTCTTGCTTACTTCTAAAACCATTTTCACAGTGTACCTAAGTTAAATCTGTTCTTAGTTATAAAGATGATAACCAATATGGAAAGCAGATTCTGTTCATTTGCATCGTGATATGCTTCAATATGAGCATAGACAGCTTCCCCCTCTCTTGCCGAGTGCTGTTTACCTTTTCCAAATTCTTTATATAGGGGAGTTTTTCAAAGTAATTAATGTTGCAAAAGATGATGTCAACAGAGGGGTCTTGTTGGTTCGTGCTGTTGAATGATTCCATATTACTGCCCTTCTGACACCTGCAGGCTAATTTTGGAGCCCAGGAATTGGCAGCACTGCTCTTTTGGATCAAGGTTTTGAGTTATATCTCAAAGCATGTGGAAATGTGTCATGTAAACTCTACATGTTAAGCAATATTTAGATGAGTCATGTAATATAAAGCATGACTTAAAATATCTTTTCACATCTACACTACAACAATCTGGTTCAGTCTGCTTTTGCTCATCTTTATCACGTCCCATTGCTCCCTGCTCACCCCTGCATCTCCATATGTCACCATCGCCTTTTGTCTCCTACCTAGGTCGTTAGGCCCAGATGCAAATCAAAAGATCAGCAGCTTAGTCCTGCAAAGCCTACACTGCATTGCAAAGTTGGGTCTAGAGGGGCTAAGACAGTTTCCAAAGTTTCCTGAGCTCTGAGGAGTGGGAGAGGGAGAAAAGACTCATTAACTGTGCAACCCAGACTCCCTCAGTCACTTTGTTCAGCCAACTTTTACTAGGAGCAGATGGAAACTAGTAGCAGGGTTTACACAGTATATCCCACATACACAGGACTTAAAATTGCAAAGCAGTTTTCTATTGTCTAGCAAATCTTGTAAGACTGGTGAGTTGCTGAGCTAATATGCCACCACTCCAGCAAGGCACTGGATGAGTCTTTGCAGGCTAAGGGCTAGCTTCCATCCCTCCTTGCAACAGGGCTGAACCTTCACGTTGCTCTTCTGAGTCCTTGTATTTTAATACCTTTTCAGGTCACAGTTTTTCCTATGAAATTTCCTCAATTTGCTGTCTATCCCAGTCTCAACAAATTTGTCTCTGCCTGCTGTTTTATTTTCCACGCTTTGCACGTCTCTAGCCAACGTGCTTTCTCACAGCATCTCCTCAGGTCTCAGCCGTTATCTCAGGAGCCTGAGCCCGGGTTGTGCAGCTGGGCTGCATCAAAACCAGCCCTTGGCTCACACGTGGCCGCAACCTGGGGAGGAGGATTGCAAACGGGCTCCTCGGAGCGACTCCAACTGTGGGCACACCTCTGCCAGTTGCTATGAAATGCTGAAGACAGGGATGTTTTTCTCACGTGAACGTAGGTGTAGCTAGGCGTCTTTGTGAAACTGGGACTCAGTGCCTGATGCCTTAAATCATGATTTTTCTTTTCTGGGTGGGAAGGGTAGGAGGTGAGATTGTTACCACCCACTTGTCTAGTAATAGTCTAGCATTTGGAGCATCTACTCTGCAAAGGGAGACATGGGTTTTGGGCCTCACTTAAAGCCTCATCTCTCAAATCCCATGAGAGCGCTGTGAGCACCGGGCTAGAGGGCAGTTAGTCTGCGGTCAGTGGCAGGAGCCGTTCCTGGCTTTGCAGCAGGTGCCTGCCCACATGGGGCTGCCCCAGCAGAGCTCAGGAATGGCTTTGCAGCAGCCCACACCCCAGCATGGCTCTCTACAGGGCTACCGTGGAGGCTATGAGGGAGTTCCTGGCATTAGGTGGACCTTACTTCCCTGCAGTCCCAGTGAAATCCTGCAAATAGACCAAAAATGTGCAGCCAGGCTGGAATCTCTCGAGTTTTAGAGTTTGCCTCAGAAATCCACGTCTGTTGGCACCCCAGTCTTTTTAACAAGGGATGGAGGGATCATGTGGGGAAAACTCAGTATCAATAGTTAATAGGTCTGGTCCTCATGAAGCAAACTAGTATCCCTAGCCTCCCCATGAACCCTTGAGACATCATGTCATCTCCTCCAAGTTTTTCCTCTGATTCCTTCCCCGGGGGTTAAACTGAAGGGGCAGAAGTCGCATGCCTGCTCATGCTGTGGGTTTGCTCTCACAAGCACCTCCAACATGGGTGTCATGGCAGGGTCGGGCACAGAGCTGGACTTCCACCTGTCAGGTGGAGCCCCAGACATCTCACCTCAGCTCTCCCTGCTGCCAGCAAGGTAGAGTGAGACGAAGTCAACCTCACTCCAAGTCTGAGGTGGTGTAACGAGAAAAAAAGACTTTCCAAGAAGACTCCTTCCTTCCCAAAAATGCCCATCTCTTTTAATCTTGTTTTTGGATTTTAGAAGCATTTTAGCAGATACTGGCTAACAGGAAAAAGGKTTTTTTTGGCAGACGTGAAGAGAAGGATCAGAAGAAACTTGTTTTGTGCTTGACATACAGAAGCAGTGGAGGCTTCAAAGATTTGTTCACGGGTAGATATCAACTATACTGAAATAATTAGCTTTGTGTGTATCACTGCTCTGACCCGTGCCTCCGCACCGTTTCTCAGCAGCCCCCTTGAGCTCCTTGTTAAGGTGCACGTCAGCTGGTGCACGTCAGCTCTGGCGTAGTGAAACTATTGACACCTGCACTTACGCTACTAACACTGTTAAATTTATTTAATGCTCATGTACTATTCCATTAACCTTGATTAGAAATTCTTCCCTTGATGTCAAAGGGGACAGGACAGGATCTTTTGCTTCAAAAGAAAAGTAGGAGGGTACCTGAAAATACTGGTTTTGAACGATGCTACACTGAGGTGAAGAGAAATCAGTGCACAGTGAAAAATATTCACCACCAGGTTCTACTCATGCCTTTTCTGCAAAGTCTTGCCCCATCCACTGTAAATCTTTATTCTAGTACAGCACCAAGGGGTCTGAGCCTTCAGTCTGCTCTCTGACCCTGTTCCTCATTTTCCTTAGTATGACAGATTTTATTTTATCTCTCTGTTTTACAGGTGTTCAGAGAATACAGAGGTATATCAAGTCCATGACCTCTCTCTACAGAGCAATGCATTCATTATTGATTATACAAGGTGTATTGGTCTAAAGGCGTTTGCAGGTTTTATAAATTTAATTGATATGTAATAGTCATTAATTCATTGGTGATTAAGATTTACTAAAGGTTTTCCTTTTAAAAGCACTGTTTTTAAGATACATACAGTTAAAAGATATAATTTCTGTGTGGTTAGCTCTGTCTTCTTGCTGTGTGCCGTTTCTGAGATACAACAGGGAGAAGAGTAGCAATGTGTGAACATTTCTCAATACCGTTTTGAAGAGGGGAAAGGGAAGGGAGAAGGTGTTAAAATTTAATTTGGATGATGTATAACTTTAACTTTTACCAAGGCTGCTGCTGATAAAAGATGCAAAAAGCTGCAAAAAGATGCTTCTAAAATAAGACTAGCATGACATTATTAGCTAAAGACTTTTTTTTCCCCCACAGTGTGAGAAAAATCACTGTCTCACATGCCAAGGACTAGGAAGCCTGAAACAGTTACAGAGTTTGGTTCCTATAGTGACTGTTACAGCAACTGTTAGCATCCAAAGTGTCTTTTCATCTAATGATTGAAGTAGTTCAGAAAAATCTCCTTCCAGAGACAGTTGCTGGATAAGTGGAGTATTTATTATCATGCCTACATCTATAATAAGGTGATACAGATCAGAAATGGAGTCTGGGGAAGAGCCAAAGAAAGTTTTGCTGGCATCTGGATGCACAGGCTAACTTGTCTTCAATCCCTGCTGTTTGCTTATAGCTCTTTTAAGTGCTGCAGAGATACATTTCCGGAAAAAAAATAAACAAACCTGGAACACAACTTTTCAAATACGGTGAAGAATACACTAGCCACTGCTAAATAACAAATCTCTTAAGCCAGTCAGGCCATCTACAGGTAGGACTGTTTTAATTCACTCCAGGGACTGCTTCCCCCTGCACCTGTCCAGAACACCTTCAGGATGAATAATAATATAACTGGGGCCATTGTAAAGGAAAGATTTTCTTCCTGCAAATAGAAATGTACGTTGTAAATTTTCAGTGTGCTGCTATCACTAATTTTGATGAAAGAAGTGCTGGCATTCCCAAAGCTCTGATGCAGATCAGTTTGGGATACCGTGGAACAATTTATGGATTATGGCAAGAAACTGAAAAGAAGTCAGGATCATCTAGCTCAATTAAGAACAAACCATGTATTAAGAAAGAAGAGTGGAGAGATTTGCATAAGTGTCCTTGATAATCAAAAGCTAGGGATATCTTCAAAGAGTCCATAGGTTTAAAACCTGACCTTGGACTCCACAATTTAAAGCAAGAGATGCTACAAAGCCTCGAGAGGGGGTGCCCTTTTGAGGTTTGGATTAATCCTTTGCTACAGTCTACGGTTTTCATTATTAAAGTGCCTCTCCTGTGGCCAGAGGTCACACCATTCCCTGCAGACTCTGGGTTTTTTGGACATGCCTGGTGGGTCTAAGGCTAGTAGCAAAAGCTGGGCAGTGCTCCTCTTGCAGGCAATCTTCTGTACTCCTGGAAGCAGATCCCTGGTTGCTCTAAATTGTTATTGCTTCCTTGAAATCAATGAGTATCAAGACAAGAAGACCTGCTGCAGGAGAGGAGGCTTCCAACCTCCATAGCCCAGCTCCATGTGACTAGGAAGAAAAATCTGCTGATATTTAGAAAATGCTGTGTCAGATATTAAACCAGCACAATTAGTCCATAATGGTTTATGTACATGTCTTCTTGAAGAAAAACAAATCCTATAACCTTCGTAATAAAATAGATGTATTTATTATTTTGCATGTATATATTATATTGCATTTCACGGCCTTTCTAAATTAGGAGCACACACAATCAGAATAGTTATGACTAGTCATCTTTCTCCAAATTTTAAACATTTCAGGATTATGATTACACATCTTTCACCACACCCCTCCTCCTAGCCCACATGAACGGTGGAAGCAACGACACTGTGTAAATGTGCATTAGCACTAGGAATAAAAACAGAGAGGCTAGATGATTGCTATATGTGCTCATAATGCCATTATCATCCAATTCATGAGCAAAGAGTCATTTATGGAATCAAATTTATGTCATGCAGCTGTTCCCTTTACAAGTGCCTAACTTGTGAGAGGAACTCCCCACTGGTGAGGAATTCCCCAATGAAGGCAATATTGCGGTGGCATGGCTTAAAAAAAAAAAAAAAAAAAAAAAGATTAAGTGTCACAATACTCATTTTTATTGTTATGCAAATGAAAGGTGTGATTTTCTAGATTCTTACTGTAAATACTAGGAATATCATAAATATATTTGATGGGAAAGAGGAGGTGTATGGAAAATTGCCTGTGGAAGAATACAGTTTTTAAGCAAAGGAGGTTGGCTTTCCTTCCAGGAGAGATCAAAAGGATGTCCTACAGAAAGCATTTCTGTCCTTTTTAGCTGCCAGTTAAAAGGGCAGATATTTCTGTTTCTGGCCTGTGACCTTCTGACTGAGAAGATGAAATGTGTCAAGCACATCTATGCCCAGATTTTTCAAAAGCAATTTTTCAATGACCTCTGAACGCTGACCTCGGATAGACTAAGGGAGCCTGAATTTCAGCTAAGGTTGGTTGGTACTTTTCAGAAAAATTACATGCTTCTAAAAGTCTTAGTTTGGGAGCCTCCTTTTTTTTTTTTTTTTTTTTTTATTGTGTTGTGGGAGTTTTTCTTACTTAGGTGGGAAAGCTTATATGGTGGGAAAGCTCATATGTTGTCAGCATGATTCTCCAAAATTAACTTTCTGTACCATTCCGTGTGTTTTTCATTTAAAACCTGACACATCAGGAGGAGGCCAACCAAAGCATGAGTATCCTATTCAGCATTCATTCCTAATGCTGTAATTGTTACTGTACACACAGCCTATGAAAAGACTGTTGCCATCTAAATGGTACAACTTAAAGCCAGTTTCTTTGTGCAGCCCCTTTTGCAATGGGTCCAGGTTGGCAATTACCCTCACCGGAGGAGGGAGCTGTGGATCCCTGCAGCTCTGGCCATGCGGAAACTCATTCTTGGATCTCAAGAAAGCTTGTCCTTCTCATCACCCTAGTCTTTTCCTCAAGTTTGTATTTTACTGACACTCCAACTGTGTAAAAGGTAAAAATGCTTGGTATTAACTAAGTGTTACTTAATTACTCACTCCTACCCCCACCTGCTAACCCTAAAGGATTTTGGATTTCTTCTCATGTCGTCTTATCTCCTTTCACAGCCTCAAACCTGGAAAGATTCACCTAAAGGCAGCAGTCATTCCAGGTATTCTCTCTCTAGCATAATTTTATTTTTTCCTCTATTTGAAGCTCATTTCTCTAATTCCTTCTTTTTCAGGGAAGAGGACTTGGAGGAGGGAAGGAACAGACCTCCCCCCTGCAGAAGTCCAGCACAGACATCCCTGTCCCATGGGTGCTACCCAGGAGCGAATTTCATACAGAAGTATCACTGGTGCTCGTTCTGTGACCGAGCTCTGCCAGCTCCTCGTTAGTGCCGCTTTCCCACGTAAGGCTCGTTTTGGGGGGTTTCAGAGCCTGGGCTGTCGACCCAGCTGTTTGTTGATTGCAGTCTGGCAGGACAGACCTCCAGGGGAACAAAGCGAGGCCAGTGCCAACCAGTGCCTACCTGTGTGTAGCTCTGTGAAGCCAGATAAGTTCAAATAATGAAGCTGAAATCGAAGGGCACCTTTCAGATAAATTGCTTCCCAGTGATGGAACTGGTATTCTGTGCCAGAATGTAAGTACAGGTTCAACATATGTTAGCATGTTAATGACTGAGGTAGAGGTGTTAATCTGAAGTCATGGCAGTGAAGGAAAATGTAAAAAAAAACAAAACAAAACTGTATTTTACTTTAATAAGAAGAATTTTCATTAAAAATAAATGCCTAGGTCTTTAAATATAGAACATGTGTGTTTTTTAATTTCAGATGTTTATTAATTTCCTCCGGACTACATTTTTACAGGGTTTGGCACCACATTTATTTTATGAAAACATTTTTTCTTTTGATGTGTATTTTCCACTGTGTTCCTTACTTTCCTTGCCTTGTCATTCTGACAGACAGCTCTCCTCTCTGTGACTCGCATCCAAAGAGCAGTGAGACCTACAGAAACTGCCCTGATAATTTAGCTAGTCTTTTACTGCCCATTATATGCTGACCTAAACTGCAAGTATAGTACCAAGCTGTCGTTTGTAAAAGGAGATTTAAAATTCAGGTCCTGTACACCTGAAATCATTTAACTTCTCATGTTGCTTTCCCATGATTGCTAATCTGTTTGTCTCGACTGGCATTGAATTTGGGTCCATACATTCTGCCTCCCAAAATCTGCAATTACAGCGTGATTTCCACTCCCGGGCTGTCCTGCAGCTACATTTGAATAATCTTCATTTCCCACTCCAGTTTGCCACTGCAGTGACTATTAAAGTGGTGTGCTTATGATGGGGATGTCTTTTATCTGCCATGTCTGGGGTGTGAGTTGTGAGTCTCCGTACGCTGCTGTTTCTAGAGCTCTGTGAGGTGAAAGTCGCAGCCGTTGATACCAGTTGATATCTCAACTCCAAAGCAGTTGATATCTATATTGGAATTATCATTGCAGTGGAGGTGGCTGCAAGACACCTGCCAATTTTTTTGTCTTATCGATATTGTAAAATTGACTCCTATGGACCAGTGTCTTCTAATTTTATTGCTTTATACGAATGAAGAGTGCTCAGAAAAGCAGAACTGTGTGATGAGAAACCATGCTGTTGATGAGTCAGAAGAGATGCAGATTTCTTCTTTTTCTGACTAACATTTTGGGTGAACAGGGATCATCACCTGGCAGAAGTGGTGACGTAGCAGTAGTAGTAATACTTACCTTCTCCCTTCCCCTTAGAGATTTTACGTTCAAAAATCACCACTCCATTAGGAGTATTTTTCTATGAATGACTGATCATCCCTGCTATTCAAGAGTGAAACTGAAGTGAAATCTCATTTTAAAATAAGAACAAATAAACAACAAATATAAGGAGAAAATAAGCAGGGTAAATTGTAGAAAATGATTCTTCATTTTTAAACATCATCTATTTCAGACTAAGGTATCAGCAACACTGTCCTGGTTTCGGCTGGCATAGAGTTAATTTTCTTCCTAGTAGTTGGTATAGTGCTATGTTTTGGATTTAGTATGAGAATAATGTTGATAACACACTGACGTTTTAGTTGTTGCTAAGTAGTGCTTACACTAGTCAAGGACTTTTCAGCTTCCCATGATCTGCCAGGTGCACAAGAAGCTGGGAGGGAGCACAGCCAGGACAGCTGACCCCAGCTGACCAAAGGGATATCCCATACCATATGACATCATGCTCAGCTTATAAAGCTGGGGGAAGAAGAAGGAAGGGGGGACGTTTGGAATGATGGCGTTTGTCTTCCCAAGTAACCGTTACGCGTGATGGAGCCCTGCTTTCCTAGCAATGGCTGAACACCTGCCTGCCGATGGGAAGTAGTGAATGAATTCCTCGTTTTGCTTTGCTTGTGTGCGTGACTTTTGCTTTACCTATTAAACTGTCTTTATCTCAACCCATGAGTTTTCTCACTTTGACTCTTCTGATTCTCTCCCCCATCCCACTGCGGGGGAGTGAGCGAGCGGCTGTGTGGTGCTTAGTTGCCTGCTGGGGTTAAACCACAAACACAGAGGAAGAAATCTGCTTTAAAATACATCTTAATGGGGAAGTTTTCTCTTAAGAGAGATTAACAATAAATGTTATATGTGACAGACAGGGAGTATAGGGAGATCAGCCTGATTGTTTGCTGATAATTGCTTTCTAAAATCTAGCTGATGCAGAGCAACACGTGCACTGATAAACCGGCCAGTGAAAAAGCCATTTCTGGCTCTTGTCCAAGGCCCTTAAAGGGGGCAAAGTCAGCGCAGGCTGACTGACTGAAGAGGAAAAGAGTGGCTGTTTGACTGAGTACAGCCCACACATCTTCATGCTCCTCATCCACCAGCATGAAAAAGCATTTTCGGGCTTGGCGGTAAGGGATCTACTATCATTATATCAGACAACTGGGGACAAAAAGGCACGGGAGAGTGTCCTCCCTCCCCCTAATAGCCCAAATGCAACCAAATACACTCTGTGCTGCTGATACGCACTACCTTGGTTATCCTTCGGTGAAGAAAACGCATGAGTAACCGAAGTTAAGACCGCCTCTTTTCATTAGTTTTTTATTATTAAAGTGGTGTGATCCTTTTGGAATCAGATGCCAAACTGGCCAGAAACTCTGAAGAAGATGTGAAAAATTACTTCAAAGTCTTTGGGAGCCCTGTGCACACTGGGATTTTGTTTTGATCTTTCACCAGCCTAACAGCATTGTAAGAGACTGCCTGCGATCTTTCGGATAGTTTCCTTGGTTGCTGTGATGTGTTTTCTTTGTTTTTCTGCTTTTGTTTGTTTTTTTTTTCTTTTTAAAAGATGCTTATGTGAGAATTAAGTAAGCACCTACCTTTATATAGGTCACAATTTCTTAATAAACATTGTTACTGCTGCAGCCAGTATCTTAAATCTGCTTCCTAATATTACAGGAAAATGTGTCATGCAGGTCTGGGGCTGAACGGATGTCAGAAATACAAGGTCTCAGGAAATATAGCTGGACTTACAAGGTGTATGAGGCATTTTCTTTTGGCAGACACAATACCTTCTGGCTTGTGTTTTGTACCAATCCAAAAAATCCATGAAAAGTATTACAAACGTAGAACAGCTGCCTATAGAAGAATATAGGTGCAGGCTCAGAGCCTGGACCTTCAGTGTTTTGCTTTGTATTGCTTTGCGGTGTTTGCCACTGGGTTTCTACTGTCTGGATCAGGGAACTCCATGCTTGGCCACACAGCAGAAATAAATGCCAGAAGTGAATTTGGGGCCGCGGTATCTAGTTTTGACTRCAAGTTGTAATTTCAGGAACGAGATCAAAAACCTGAAACCAGTCTGGAGCCAGTTTCTTCTCTTGGCTGCTACACCAAGATAGGAGTGAGCGATGGATAGGAGGAGGATGCCGAGAGCAGCACAATGGCACGTCAACGCGTGTCGCTTGTATTCAGCAGCGTGGGCACCGTGAGCCCAACACAGCTGCCGGCCGCGCCAGCAAGCCCCGCTTGGGCCCAGCTAGGGGTGCAGGTCCCCGAACTGCAGTGCCCAACTACTGTGCTGAAGGCCTGTGACGCTGCAGCCCCAAAAAYAGACTGAAAGGCATTAAAGGAGCTTGGAAACCGGGAGCGACTCCRACCCGGTGGAAATTTCTAGGGAAATACGCAGGTGCCTCACGCTCTCCAGCTGTACAAGGGGTGCTTGTGCCGGTAGTGGACATGGCCATCAAGCACCGCAGCACTGGCGGCTTCTGGAAACCTTCACCCCCGTTCTCTCTCTGTATGTTTTTTAGTATCTAGAGGAACTGCCTCATCTCCAGGAGACAACGCTGCCCGCCCTGCGGGGGACCCAACACCCGCCTCCCCGGGGGGCCGGGGGCGGCCCACGGCGCGGGGGCCCGCGGCTCACCTGAGGCGGCGGCTGCGGCCCCGCCTCTCCCCGCTGTGTCTTTAAGGCCCTCCTCCTCCTCCTCGCCCTCCCTCCATCCATCCCTGCCTCGCCGCTGCCGCTCGCCGCCGCCGGGCTCTGCCTCGCCCGCCTTTCCCCCCCTCACCCTCCCCATCCCCGCCGCCAGCCATGGCCGACATGAAGACCGGCATCTTCGCCAAAAACGTCCAGAAACGCCTCAACCGCGCCCAGGAGAAGGTGCGCCGCGGGGCGRGAAGGGGGGGCGCTGGGGAGGGGCGGCCTCGCCCCGGTGGGCAGGAGGAGGAAGGGGGCGGCGGCGGTGCCCGGGGTCGGCGAGGGGAGGCGGCCCCACTCGCCCCCCCCCACTCCCGTCGCTGCGGCTTCCCCGCTTCCTGCCCACGGGGATGCGGAGCCGCCGCCGGGGGGCGGTTGGGGTTGGGGGGCCGTTCTTATGTAACTGGCCCACTTAACCGTGCCAGCTGCCCCCCGCGTCCCGGCGGCGGGTCGCTCCCCTCCGGGAGGCGGCGGTGCGGGAGGTGCCGGCGTCCACCTGCCGCAGGCCCGAGAGAGCCGCCGCTTCTTCGCCCTTCAGGCGGAGCGGGGCTCCCCGCGGGGTCAGGCCGAGTAGCTGCGCACCGCACCGCGGAGGGGTGGCCGGGCTGCTGCCCCGGCCCGCGCGGGGAAATAACGGGTTTGTCTCGCCTCACCGCCCGCCGCCAGCCCTCCTAAGAGGATTGCATTTCCTTTAATATCCGCGCCGGCTCATCCCCGGCTGAAGCGATCCTCCTTGGTGCGCTGGCTCGGCAGCTGAGCCAGCCGGCCGCAGCGGCGTGACAGAAACCCCCTGCGTGTGACAGAAACGCGCGGGGGGGTGCTGGCGGAGGCCCACGCCTTCATTAGCAGCTGCTTCAGTTTTGGGGAGCTTGTCAAAATGTCACAAGGCTGGTCAAAGTGTTGTGCAGCTGACGGTATTTATTGTTCAGAAAACTCGGTGCCGATTCCTGCGTTACTGTAGCCTGGAAATGAACAACCGGCAAAGTCGGGGAGAATTTGCAGGAGTTTCTGATAAAAGATGAGGGCCTTGTTGGCCGTTGTTTATTTTGTTCAGCTTCACTAATAAAAGCCGATAGGTATAAATGTTCCACACAAGGAACTCTTGTTTAGCTGTTGGGTGTCTCGGAACCAGGACCATAGATACAGAGATTAAACCAAGCAGAAAAGCATTTGTGTATGACTATATATAGCATCCGTATCGGCTATTAGTACGGTTTGTTATAAAGCTGTTCTCAGCATGAATTTGGGAGGCACAGTTGTCAGCAAGCGTTGCAAGCCTTCTCTTTTGAGGGCTAATAAAACCATTATACCCCTCTAGCATGTATGTTGTGTTGTTACATGCTCTATGTAATAGGGCTCTGGAGAATTAAAAGAGATTATTTTATGACCACTATTTCTCATACTTCACTGGCTATAAATCCCCACTTCCTTTTTGCCACACATTACACTCCGTGGAGCTCTAAGGGAATAAAAATTGCAACAATTAATATGTAGAAAAGTCTCATATGTAATCACATCATTATTTAAGAGTCTAATAGTTGAGGTTGTCACAGGTGGGTGGTGGATTTTCCCTTTCAAATACTCCTATCTAGCTCACAAGGTCATAAAGTACTAGCTTTTTGATACCAAAGTCATGATGCATTTCCATTCTTGCAGGTTTGGACTGCAACCGTTTTCAAGTAAAACGCATAATATACTCTTTAATAGTTTGAAGAGATCTGATGACTTTATGGTGTGAGTTGAGCTGGGTCAGTAGTTGGGGTAGAAGCCTAAAAATACTATTCGTTTCCTTGTGTCTTAGTTAATCGTAACAATGCTAACAGTCCGGTAAAGCATTGGTGTAAGTCTTAAAAATCAAATGTACTGCCTCCAGGTGTGTCTGTTCAAACACGGGAGGTCTTGTTAGCAGAAATGTGTGGGCATACCAGAGCACACCTTAATCTGAGCACCTGAGGTCCTGGTGTTGTGGCAAAGATGCCTCCTGCACCAGCCCCGGGGTGGCTGCGTCGAGCCCGACGGACACCTTGGGTGCAAACCGGAGATGCTGGTGGGCTCTGGCTGGGCTGCTCTACCTTTGCTTCGGTGATCAGCCACTCTAACAAGGGGAAAATTTGTCTGGTTTGATCTGCGTGTATTGTAATCGGGCATCTGGCAATTTTGGCCTCATTACGGCATCTGTGGTGGTTGTTTCTTATGTCAATGGGTCTAAACATTGCTTATTTACAGGGAATAAAAGCTGTTAGGGGCCTGACACAGAATAGGTCACAGTACCATGTAGCTCTGCATCCTTGCTTCCCTCTTCATGGCATGCATGTGTAGTTATTGCGTGAGCTGTGCGCATCTATTTTCTCGTGCCTATGCTTCTGGTTAGCTTTGAGTTCCTTTATAGTTATACAACATAAAATCTTTCATTATTTTTGCTAAAACTTTGCTTTAAAAAAAAAAAAAAAGCCCCCCTAATGGGAATGATACAGAATAATTGTTTTTTGTTTGTTTTCTTTGGGTACTTGATGACAACAAGTAAATTGTATGTAGGAGTTAAAAGTCTGATTTATCTGATTTCTAATGGTGTGACTAGGATGGCATTGTGACAAGTGTGTAATATCACACTGGCTTAAAGAGATGTGAAATAGATTCTGAGTTGTTTTATCTTGTTGCTTATATTAGATTTGGGCACCTTCAGTTTACTTAATGTGTCCTTATAGTCAATTGCATTTATAAAGCATTTATACATAGTTTTCTATTATGTGTTATTGATGTAACATATGTATTAAAAACATGGAGTGGCTGTAAAACATAAACATTCATCTATGGAAACTATTTTTCTAATGATGCTATCATAATCTTCAGTTCCTTGCAGTCTAGGAGAAATTTTAGTTGTACGGTGTAGGTAGTACATGTGCCCATATACATGTGTGTCTAGTCACTATTTATATGACAAAAGCTAAATAACTGATGTGAAAACATCTCATATTGTGCAAATCTATCTGTGTTGCATTAGAAGTGTTAAATCAGAGAGTAACATGAACACATCCTTTGCTATTTTCCTAGTTTAAACAAAAGCAATCATCCATCTGACTTGATAAYATCAATAATGTTGTTTCTTCTGATAAGATTCCAGAAATATTTAGATTACTCCGCACTGGAAATGGGTGAGGTAAATGTGTCAATGGCTTGATATGGCAAATGACATTAAAAAATAGTGTTAGGCTAAAGAAAGTAAGAAATCATGCACTTAATCATGAACTGAAGTGCTAATGAGGGGAAGAAGGCAATTGTCCAAAATGGGCTGTACCAGGCTAGTACTCAAAATGAAATGCGACTTGAAACAACCAGAAATAATAATTGGTCACTCCATTTTTCACATCATCCAGAAGCACATGTCAGGGTACCAGGGCACTTTGAATCAATGAGTGTCCCATGTACTAAATTACACTGCTTTTCACTGCATTTCTTCAATGAATTTTCCCCCAAAATTCAGGAAGCATGGACATACTGAGCTTGCAGCATCTGCTGGAAGTTGCCAACAGTCAGCTGAAGAATCTGGATTAAAGATCTAAAAGCATCAGAGAAACTTAGGAGCCTACATCCCAGTCACAAAAGTAAATGAAACACTGACATGCTTAAATGTCTGTTTATACTGAAACCTGAACAGATGTATTGGTAACCGAGGCTGGCTGAGTCAGTTCTGAGGACAAGATTACTTGGATGAAAAGGCTGAGTTTGTATCTGTAGGTTCCAATGGAAACTTGAATTTAAGCTGCTAACCCAATTTATAACACTAGTTATCTACTTGTCCTCCTCGTTGTAACCCAACACCTCTAAGTGAATAGAACAGCATAGTTCAGCTGGAAGGGACCTACCACRACCATCTAGTCCAACTGCCTGGCCACTTCAGGGCTGACCAAAAGTTAAAGCATGGCATTAAGGGCATTGTCCAAATGCCTCTTAAACACTGACAGGCATGGGGCATCGACCGCCTCTCCAGGAAGCCGGTTCCAGGGTTTGACCACCCTCTCGGTAAAGACATGCTTCCTCACGTCAAGTCCAAACCTCCCCTGAGGGACGCAGCTTTGAGCCGTTCCCACGCGCCCTGGCCCTGGATCCCAGGGAGAAGCCATCAGCACCTCCCTCTCCACTTCCCCTCCTCAGGAAGSTGCAGAGAGCAGTGAGGTCGCCCCTCRGCCTCCTGCTCTCCAAACTGGACAAACCCAAGAATAACAGCATGAAGTTTGTCCTTGGGAGCTGACTGGCAGAGGACGTGTCAGGGACGCCCAGCAGCTGTGCCCAGTGCGTGGCCACCAAGGGCAGGGACAGCCCCCTGGGCCTCCTGGGCACAGGGACTGCCTCAGGGCCAGCATCCCAAAGGTCTTCCTTGGAAGGATGCTGGGCGGAGGGGCGGTGGGTGGGGCTGCACGTGGGGGGCCCTGTCACCTCCATGTCACAGTGCCACCACCCAGCAATGCAGCAGTCACAATGCCCCGGGGCAGGATAAAARGGAGCATCCTCCCGTGTCCCGCTGCCAGAGCTGGCCCGGGGGCAGCCCGAAGACACCTCAGAGGAAATCCTTGAGCAGCCGGCGGAATTACTTGGAGGGAGGAAGACTGGAGGCCRGACGAGGCTGCTGGAGGTTCTCTGCTGCAAGGCCAGCTCACGGCAGGGCCACGTTCAGAGCCCATCTGAHGGATGGAAATCCTGCTTCAGCCTGCAGGGAACAGACACAAACCCCTCAGGAGATGCGGAGAACCACCAACCCCTGGAGGTGCCCGAGGCTATCGGGCCTTTTCAGCT
>JAYKAV010002802.1:22037-289851 GCA_035582835.1 Phoebastria nigripes
GCTGGAAGGGACCTACCACGACCATCTAGTCCAACTGCCTGGCCACTTCAGGGCTGACCAAAAGTTAAAGCRTGGCATTAAGGGCATTGTCCAAATGCCTCTTAAACACTGACTGGCATAGGGCATCAACTGCCTCTCCAGGAAGCCGGTTCCAGGGTTTGGCTACCCTTTCATAGTAAACACAGTTGGTGTTGTSACAACACTTCCAAAACTCAGTTTCAGGTAAGGCTTGTTCTTGGGCGTTTCTTGAGTAGCCCTTGAAAATCCAACTAATGTTTTTTTTGATGTTGAGCTTCTAGTCAGTAGTATATTAAGTTTCATCCAAAAGTTAAAGCAGTAACTACTCTAGTTTATGCGAACTTTGAACTGTAACGGAGATGTTATAAAATCTAGTACACTGAAGTCATTGCAGTATTATGACAGACCTCAACATTTAGGGCCCTGCTGGCACAAGCACATGCAATGAAGAGGCAACTTCATCTCTGAAGAGCTAGTTGTTAATCTCTGAGTTTACAAACAAAACCAATTACAAGTCAGTAATTTCTCATGTGAATGGTATAGTCTAAACTACACAGCTCAGATTCTTCTAGCTATAATAAAAACTTGAATTTCCCTTTTTTAAATTCCTTTTTTCATAGAAATTGTAGAAAAGAGGGAGTGCAAGTGGTCATCTGGCCCATTCTTCTAAACCAAAGCAGAATCAGCTGTACTTAAAAGTTATTCCTTAGGAGTGATTTTCTTGCCAGCTTTTTAAAGTAGGTAATGGTGGAGATTTTGCAGCTTCCCTAAAATGATCTATGCTATGCTTAGGCACCTCCAGCCAGAAAGTTCTCTTCTCACTTAATATAAATGTCCTTTTTTGCAGTTCAAGGCCTTTGTTCCCTGTTCTAGCTTTCCTTGATGTAGAGGAGTGTGTTCTTTTTTCTGCCTCAAAATTTACAAGTGGTTTTCCTCTCTTGTCAGCATTCCCTGTGATCTAACTGTAGTTATCATGACCCTCCCAACCAGGCTAAATAGTAGCTATTATTAAAATATTGATTGCTTTCAGTTGTTTTAGTTTCTAATGTGCAGGTTAAAAGGTAGGGGTAGATTTTGGTTGTCCGGGTGCCAAGCGTGGAAGAAAGGGGAGAGAAAACCCCCAGGGCTCCTTCCTGCTAGCTTCTCATGTGACGTTTTCCCTGCTACGTGAGGGAAGGTAATCGTTTCTCCTGTTCCAGTTTTCTCCCCATATGCAATGTTAACCATGATCCTGTGAGTTACTATGTAATACACTCTTCCTCATTGTCACTTAGCTTTCATCCAGTCAAGAAAGTGGTGTTTCTTCAGTTTCATGGGGATCCATATCTCCATGTTCGCTGACCAAAGCATTATTAATATTAAGGTGACCTCCTCCTCTGTTCTTGCTTGACAATTTCATCTTTTCACTTTTATTCTTTCCCATTTCCTTTTTAGTTCTTGAGCATGCATCCGTTCCTCTGCTGTTCTCTCTACACTTCACTTACACCTCTCTCTAAAATAAAATAAAATTCTTAAAAATCTGCTGCTATTTTGTTGGGCTTGGCTCTGGACTCTCTTCTTCTCTACATCTTGCTCCTCTAGCAGATCATCTCTCTTGCATTGTTGTATTGTCTAAGACCCAATGTTTCTGACCCAAGGTCTGCCCCATGCTAGCCGTCAGTGAGGCTGTCATCAGTGGTTTGCAGCCACTCCATAGTGCAGTGCCACCTTCCTGTTGCGGCACAATTAAGAGTGTGACTTTACGGGCACGTAGTGGAGAGATGTTGGGGTGGTGATAACCTGTGTATCTGGAAAATACAGGAATTGCTGGTCTGGATTGATCACCAACGGCTGCCTCCTAGAATAGGATGTGCTACTGGCCCCTGGTCCAACCAGCTGCTGTAGACGGTGAGGGTGGGAGAGCAGTGAATGAGGGCAGGAAAGGGGAATACACTTTGCCTTTCATCTCAATAGGCCAGGTTTCCTGCACTGGCTAGGAAGAACTGTGAAGGAGACTGCTCAGCATCTGTCATAGCAGGATATTTCAGTGGGGATAAATGGCAGTGAAAAGCAGGGGTAAGTATGAGGTGGGGGTGAGCACGGAGGGGAAGGCAGCATGCCTGTGCCCATCCTGCCTGTAGCAACTCAGCATGGCTGGCCAGGCTGTGGGGAGTCCCTCTTACTGGCTTGCCAGGTAATAAAAGCAAGTGTGGGATGACAGACTAGTGAGTTTGGGAGAAAATGAAAATAAAGAGTGAAAGATGCCTTTTAACGCTTTTTTACAGTTGCCCACATGAAGAGGACCATGGCTCTCTGAACTCGCCTGGAGATGGATTTTTTCACCTGCCTAAAATATGCGCAGTGGGATTCACCCCCACCAAAACTTCTGATCTCACTAGTGGCCTGCTATGCCAGTCTTCCTGCTCACCTCAGGGACTGCAGAGTGGGGGGAGAAGGTGTAGCGGATGGCTCTGCTGCTTCAACACAGAGAGCATTTTCCCTAGGGAACTGTTGTTTGGTTTAGTTCATTGGGCTCTGCTGCAAACTCAGCTGCTAGGAGCCTCCAATCCAAAGTGTTTCAAGTGCTGGGTCGCTCTTCCCTGAATGTTCTGCAGCATCAGTGCTGTGCATCACTGAGCCTTTGCTGTTCTCAAATACAAGATAATTTGTTCCTGACCTAATGAGTAGCTAATTAGTCAGTTACCAGAATCATAAAGCAATGACCAACTTGGAAAAGCAGTTGTGTCGTTTTGTCATGTTGAGTCTCTGCTAATTAGAGTCTATTAATCTGTTTAAGAGAGTAAGGTAAAACATAGGCCTGCGGTAAAGACACATATAACATATTTCTGAAGTGTCCATTTGTGCTGTGAGAAAGCTAATGCAGGCAATAGCCTGTTCCTCTTCCTGGCTGCTCTACCTTTCTTTCTGTTTTCTCAGTAATTATTCTTCGTTATCTGTAGGGCAGGAGCACCTTGTGAGGTTCTGCAGAATTGGGGACTGGTGTGGACAAGCACTTGGTTGGTAAAATTCTGTTTAGATATTTTCTAAGAAGGTTGGTGGGGCAATGGGAGAGGAGTTCAGCAGCCTTTCTGTGGGTGGGGGCACAGAGAAGTCAGGGTGCTGGACCACACTTCAAGTCTCTGGTCTCTGACTCCTAGTGCCCTGCTACTACATCTCAGTTGTTTCTGTTGTTGTGCCTTCTTTTTCTTACCACCTCTTTTCTGACAAAAAGCTCCTGCTTACTCCCAGATAAGATCCTCTGCTTTGTTCTTGCTGTCTCTGTAGCAGATTAATTCCTTTGATGCTCCCTTGAAGTGTCAGCTTGGAGTCACTTTCACCCCACTTTTTTGTACCCACAAGATTGCTAAATCTGTGCTTTGTAGTGATACAGAGGCCAGTGCTACAGTCCGTGAACTGCAATCAATCCTCTTTATCTATGATACAAAAGAGCATAGGAGGGCCTGCCAAAGTCTTGGGCTGTCACTAAAACAACCATTTGAAAAACAATTTCTAGTCTAGATTAGCAAACAAACCCCTATTATTTTTTCCAGAAACATTTCACAAAATACCATCTTTATAGTGTGTACACACGTGCCTGCACATGCTTACAAGAAACTCAGTCCTACTTTTCCCAGGTTTCGATTTGAAAAACACTATAGGAATAGACTGATGTCTTATTTTTAACAAAATAAGGGTTTCAGAAAATAAAAATTTCCTAAAGAACACAGAGAATCTGAATTTCCTTTCTAGACTGTGATCATCGGTAAGCATTTGCTTGTGTCCTTACAGAATTATAAAGGGTTAGCGGTATGTAGCTGAGGTAGGTGATGGTCTGCAATTCCATGGGAACAGTTACTTCTACTGACGATTCACACTTTATGTCTCGGCAAAGCCCAGTTAAGTGACCCACATGCACGAGGGTTAATACACATTAAGCACAAAGTAGAAGCAGATGAAACACTGCATACAGAGAAGAAGCTTGATTGAATAAAGGCGATCCATTTTCTGTGGAGAATAATCAGTCTTTGAGATCTGAGAAGTGACATTGATTTTTCACATAAAATGCATGTATTAGGTTTAGATTCAGGAAGTTGTTTAAAGACTTATTTGCATGTGACAAATAGGACATGTGACAGAATAAATAAAAATGTGATACTGTTATTAAACCTGTACAGATCTGTGTGTGGACGCTGTTGCTTATATTTAAACTAGGCTTCCAGTTGTTCAACTTGCCATTATCACCTAAATCCTTGTTGGTTTACATGGGTGTTATCTTTTTACACCAGTGTAGCCACTCTATGCGGTTTGGATGAACTTTTAAAATACATAAGGCACACTGCTGAAATGGATCTGCTGTGAGCATGAAATAATTTTTTCAAAATAAAATTGTCAGTAATTTTAAGTATAGGACTTAAATTCATAAGGAATGGTTCATGAGGCTAATCAGAGAGGAAAGAATTTAATTGATTGCCTCATGTTTTTCAGATCTGTACCAACCACATTCTTATCACAGGGGAAACAGAAGTGCTAGGATCAAAGGCAGAACAAAGGAAAAGAAAAATTCATGGGTGTACTCAGGCCTGAAGAGAGGCAGGAGCACGGCTCAGTCCAGAGGCAGGTTGGCCTGGTGCAGGCTTAGAGCAGATGTCGCCATGGCTGACCTTGCTCAGGGAAGAAACGCATAGGGAGAAAAGTGCACGGTAGTAACCGAAGGGACCCCAGGCAGGCAGGGGATGGCTAGCTGCTGCAACCACAGCACGGTCACTGTGGGACCACGTTCAGGAAGCGGTAAAGGAGTGGATTCATTATATGTGAAGCGGCAAGTGGAAAACAACCACAACAGAATGGGGTTAATGTCCAGGTGAGAACATGGCTGGCTGAGGTCCAAAAACAAGCTGGACATTTGGAGATAAGATATGAATTTGAAATACAGAATTTGGATTTCAAGAAATGTGGAAGTATAACAGTGCAGGGAAATTTCTTTGATTTTAAAAAATAGTACATCCCTCTCTATATATTCTCAAATAGTTTCTGGATTAATTAGTAAAGAAATGAATATATTCCTTATGATGTGACAGTCTTGCAAACTGCCAGAATGTAACTTTCTTGATAGCACATCTCTAAACGTCCTACTTAATTCTCAGCAAAAATGTGCAGGCAGAGTTAGTATCAGGACAGTTGTATCTTCCTTCATGTTTGTTCATCTCCCCTCATCCTTCTTTGTCCCTCTCTTCTCCCGTCAYTCTTTCCTTGCTGCTTTCTCTTTCCCTTCCTCTCTTCTTGTACGTCTAACCAATCAAGCTGTTGCAGACTTAACCACCAAAGCCATTTAGAAAATGATTGGACTTCTGTTGCAGCATCTGGTTACTTGATAGGTGAGCACAGCTGCACACTTCAGAGATGACTGCGTGTTTAAAAATCAGTACTGAGCCTCCAAACGTTGCAGGCTTTCAGAGAGTACTGAATGTTCATTTTGTTTTATTTGCCTCCTGTTGTGCATGAGAGGAGGGACAGATGGTACTGCTGGAACAGGGCTATTCCCTCAGGGTCTGCAGGGCTGACCAAGGTTCTCCCCGTGTGGTGGGAAGCTGGGAATAAAGTGACCGCACCCCACATAGGCAGTGCTAAGCACCTGGGGAAACACTGAAAGACAGGGAAGGTGAAATGGAGAGCAAAGTTGCCTAGTAATTAAGACAGTGCATGAAGTGCAAATGTGCAAGCTGAAGGAGTCCACAGTGAGCTCCATTCACAAGCTTTGTTTTTATCAGGAGCTCCAACTCAGTCCACAGGAACTTCACCCAACTGGTCGCCTTAGGTTTCAGCCCAGCAGTGCTGTCACTCCAGATTCAGTGAAGTCAAGGTGCTATGTGTACCCCAGGGCTTTTGAACTTACTTCTGCCCTCTGTTCTTGTACTAAAAAAAACCCCTCCTATGAAATCTGTACTTCCAGGATCTGAAAAGCATGTTTCAGAGAAGGCAAACCTTGCTGACGTTTTGCAGAGCTGAAGAGGGTTTTATTCTTAACACCACCCTGGCATCATGTTTTCCTGTAGCACCAATCCAAGATCATATTTGTTGCAGGCATAGTGCYAGCATCTTTTGTGCAAGGTTTCATATTAGGGTAAAAATAAATGGTAATTTAGAAGTTGGCCAAGAATTTGGGTTGATTTGACAGCCAAACTGAGAAACAAATCAGGAAGGAATTTAGGCAACCGTTAGCTGACAAACACACATGCCATTATGGCATCTTAACTCCTTAACGAGTCACATCTCCAAGAGTCATGGCATAGCAATGTGGCAAGACGGGGAGGAACAAGCTCTGACTGACAAATATTTTGGACCAAGAACATGTGTTTGCAGACTGCAGGATGAATGCAAGTCTGAGTATGGTGTGTTTTGCTCAGTGTTTCAACTTGGATTGTGCTGTTCAGTTCTGGTTTCTACAGTGAGGGCTATTTTYTATATGCAGTATTTATCTGGAAAAGAATTTTAAAAAATTGGACCCCATTAAAAGGTATATTTTAAAGAARGCCATGTGCAGTATCGAGGTTGCTAAGTCACTTCTCTGAAGGATCTATTTTTGTGAGCAATAAATCATTTTTCCCCCCTTCTAGTATCCAATTTCCAGTTTGACTCAAAGCACTTATACCAATGTCTGTTTTCTAATGCCCATCAGTAGCCCATCCTACCAAAGGCTTACCATGAAGTACGCTGTTTAATAGTGGTGTTGGATTGCTCAGTAGTATCTGTTATCAGAAGCGTTTGCAGGATTGAAATAGTAATATAAACCTGGCACAGAGTTTTCCCTCCTCTGGCTCAAAGAAGGATATTTTTTTACACTCCATGATACAGAAAGATTCCTTACTTGCATGAAAGCAGTCGCCAATCAAGCAAATTTTATTACGCGTTAATGCATCTTGGAATATTTGCACGTGGATCTGAAAAAAAAAAGGCGGTGAAAAGTCAGTCTCAAATGCAAAGCACTTGTTTTTCCTCCTCTCTCTCTCTCTGAAGCTCAGGGTGTTTTCAGTTCTGCTTCAGGGAAGGTGTTATCATTAAGTGTTGACAAAAAAACACCTCTGGTGGATTGTGATGGATTTCTGTCTTTTTTATTAAGTCTTATAAAATAAAATAARAAGTGGAAATAGCAGAAAGGTGGGGAAAGGCTTTCTAAAAAGAGTCACAAACTCCTTTCCACGCTAAGATATGTACACCAACAGGTTATGTCTACATCGAAACCAGCTTCAGCCATACCAGTAGCGAGCAGGTAGTTTCCTATCAGGCCAAAATGACCTGCTGTACTACTGAAAAGCATTAAAAAGAGAGCACATTTCATCCAAGGTTTTTAGCTTTGGGACTTTCAAAAGAGCCCAGTTCCCACTGACCTTCCTTGTTTAATTTAGGGTTGTTGATAACTCAGTTCCTTATTCCTGAATGTGCCTTTCTGTGGTGCTAGCGCCTGCTTAAGTGTTGCACAGAGGGCTTCCACCTTGCACCCCTCAGTTGTCTAGAAATGGTGACTCTGGGGAGATGTAAAGGGTACAGTTTTAGGTTACTCTGTGAAAGCCTGGTGCGTTGCGTGCATCCTCATCTCCATCCAGTGCCTCCCCTAGCAAAACAGGAGTTCTCCAAGCCTTCATTTGGTGTGGCATGAGGCAAGGTCTCACCTGAAGGTGTAAAGCCCCATACCTGGGCAGGGCGGATCTCTGTGCATTGCAGGAGAGAGGGATTGCATTCGTGTTCACCCAGGAAAAAATTGGGTCCATGTCCTAAAGCAGTTAGCCTGGTCCTTATGGCATTAGCAAAACAAGTCGTGAGAGCACATTGTTTTCTTATCCCTAACCTAATGCTTTTGTGCACAAGGAGAAGACTGTAGGGCCAGACTAGTTTGATGCACAACCACAAAGTTGCTGAACAGTTACAAAACAGAGACATGTAAAAGGCGCATGCTTGACACTGATATGTGGTCAGACTGGGCATCCGTTGACGTGAATGAGAGTAATCATTGGGAAACTTAACTGAACACCGGCCTGCCATGGGATGTTGGTTGCAATGGGAAGCTGGTAGACAACCAATGTTTGGTCAAGATAAAAAGTCACTAGCTAAGTTCCCCTGCTTTATCACATTTGTTGTAAGGGTCTGTCTGTCCTGAATGGGATACATGTAGATTTTCTTTATAGATCTTGTTCCACAACAAAATGCAGCTCCTATCCAAAGTTTTAGGAAAACATCATACCTTCTCTACAATGTCCTTTTCCATGTTACTTAGGAACTAAGATAAAAAATTGTCTTTCACATATGCAGTCTTAACAGAATTTTGTCATTACTTTATGTGGATATGGAGAGCAAGCACAATCATATTAATATAAATTGAACCCAAACAGATGGCTGGATAACTTTTATATAATGTATGATGCTATGAGAGTTAAAGAACTCAGCTTTAAAGCACTTACAATTTAGTAAACAATGAAGAACCTGGGTCTGATACCCMCAAGACAGTGCTGATATAGGGCTAAAGTAACACAATGGTTAACAAAGGCCAGCACCTCCAGGTGAGAATTTAAATTTTAGTGGGGCTACCTATTTAAAATTAAAGGGAAAATTGGTAACTTCTTAATATCTTTCCGTATACTAAAAATAAGAAAAGAGAGGGGTTCAGATACGGACAAAAATCAACACTGATGTGTCTGGCATAAAATGTTTTTATASCTGTATTAGAAAAAATGACAAATTGTTAAGATTTACAATTAATATTTCATATTTTCCAGAAGAGCGTATGTGTTGTAGAATATCAAATCCAGTTACTCTTTGTGTTATGTAAACCTGAGCTATAGTAAAGAGCATAATAATTTCAAAACAACGGATTGTTTTCTAATCCTGGACGTGTGGGAGTGTATTGTTGCTTGGTCCATAAAATCTGCAGTAGCTAATTTTACCAGAGACATGAGAAAATGCCTATACTCCCATCTGGGATATGACTGATCCTTTGGTCTCTGACGAGTGTAGGAGTGATAGAGCTCTTCCTTCCTCACCCCCCTCAAAAGAAAAGGCAGTGGTTGATTTGTATGGGATAAATCAGGGGAATGGTCCTTCATCGACATGAATGTTTCCGTAATTCATACTCATACCAAGAGGTATTTCACTCTTATCAGTAATGGATTACGTAATGGACTATGCTGATTACTCCCATGTACATATAGCTGGAAGAAATGTGCAAAAATACAGTGTCAACCAGCTTTCCACCTAGGCTCCATTTATTCCCTTTGTTTTTTTTTAAAGTTTTGAGTTGTTTTAATACAAAACCTGATCTTGAATTGAATTGTGTGGGAGTTTAGTCTAAATAAAAGAATTCAGATCAGAGCCACGCATTAAGAAACACCGATTACACCCATGATAGTATTTAGGCTTTATGCCTATTACARATTGTGATGAACTTGATATCAAATCCCTGTAGTAGCTATCCTTTAAAGATTTGATTCTGCTCATGCCGATTTTATTCACAGAAGGATGAGGCTCTATGGGTTAAATATAATCCAGTTCACTGTGCTAGCACAAGATTTAGGGCTATGTGTACTCTCTGTACTGGCTCTGCATGAGACTGGATTTAWGTCTTAGCTGGTTGCACAGCTTTCTGCAAATCACACCTGTGCTTATAGGTGTAGTAGTGTGTATACATATATTCTGAGGTAAAAGGAATTTTTACTTTCAGGATCCCTTCAATATCAGAAGCCATGTTGTGAAGTCTTGAGCAGTTATAAGCTGGGGTTTCTCCTTGCTCTGAGGGAGTTTGCCTGGCTACGCCAGCAGCAAATCTGTCCTGGGATCATAAAATTCCGGGTTGACCTTCCCTGGTTGACCTACCCATGGCGTGCATAAATCAATACTTCTAATTYGCTGATACTGTGAGTTTTGCGGCTAATTATAACTGTTTCAGCAAATTTGAGTAAACCTGCACAGCTACTACATCGAATTGGGGGGAAATGCCTGACACTGACTTTGTACTAATGTTTTGCAAGGGTGCATGCAGGTTCACTTACTCAAGCCTTTTGGTTGCTCCCCTTGCAATGAATGCCTACGCACAAATACAGAGGGCTTAATAGATCAGTCTGGGGCCGTCTGTCACTGTTTTTAATCTTGCTAATTTTTCCTTGCCTGTTTGTACCAATCAGTTGATGATACTTGGAACATGCATGCAGCTTGATTGCTCCCTTTTCCTTTTGTACACATCAACACCTTATTTTAATTCTTTCACTTCACTTGAGGCCTGGCTGAAGGTGTGCGATGTGTAGGCTCAAACCAAAGAATTACTGACCTAAAAGACAGTTGTCCTTCCCCTCCTTTGATTTTTGCAGAATAAATACAAACTGTTTATGTTGATTTGTTTAATAAAAGAAAAAATAACCACAAAACCACAAAAAAACCCCAGCATTGTCACAAGAAACGGGAAAGGACAGTGTACCAGGCTGTTTTCTTCGTATTTTGGAAAAAAGGAGAGGGTTGGATTTTTTTATCTTATAAAAGAAAAAGACCTAACATGGGTTTACTATACTAAAAATGGGAGCAAATGTTTTCCCCTCCTTTCCCTTTGATTAGCATTTCTCAGTGCATTTCTCAATCACATATACAGCCTGCACAGTCCCCATTCCCATCCCTTCCTCTTCCTCTCTTTCAGTCAGACCAGCGACTGATCCTTCATTTAAGTTTGGATTTAGAATTGTAGAATAATGTAGGTTGGAAGAGACCTGTGGATGCCGACTCATCCACCTCCAGCTCAGAGCAGAGACAACAAAGCCAGGTCAGGTTGCTCAGGACTGTGTCTAGTCGTGTCTTGAGTATCTCCAAGGTTGGAGATTGCCCAGCCTCTCTGAGCAGCCTGTTGCAGCACTTCACCATCTCATGGTGATTTCTTTTATCCCTCGTATCTGCTCCGAATTTCCCTTGTTGCAGCTTGTGACTGTTGTTCTATCCCTTTCTCTGTGAGCCTCTGAGTAGGGCTTCGCTTGGTCTTCTCTGTAATGKCTAGTTAGGTATTTGGAAATAGAAAACAGGTTTCCTTCCCTTAGCTTTGTCTTTTCCTGGCTGAACAAGCCCAGCTCCCTTCTTATGCCCAGTGCTCCAGCCTGCTGAGCATCTCAGTGGTCCTCCACTGGCCTCTTTCTAGTTTTCCCACATCTTTCTTTCACTGGGTAGCCCAGAAGTGGATACGGCAGCACTCCTGGTGCAGCCTCATGAACTTCAAACAGTGAAGAAGAATCGTTGCCCTTGACCCGTGTCTATGCTGCAGTCCTAGCCTTCGTCCCTGTGAGGGAGCACATGGCTCTCAGGGTGCAGACCCTCAGCGGTGGAGATCAGCAGCAGTTTTCTTTGGTTGGAAGAACTGAGAGTTATGGAGAGAGGAACTGGGATGAGGGAAAAAACTACTGGGTACCTCAGTAACTCTTGTCATTCTTGGTTTTAGGGCTGACTTCCTGAGACAGGTCCCTGAAATGCGTTAGTGAAATTCAAGGGCTGCTCTRCCCCCCTTGCCAGCCTTTGGCTCATGTATGCGAGTTCTCTGGAATCAATGGAAATGTATTCAGTGTAGCTGAGAGCATTTCTGGGTTTTGGTTTCTTCGGGTTTTGTTTTTTTAAACATGTCGATTCATCTCCACAACAGCTTTTGCTTAATCAGGGCCTGAGTTACTCCTTCTCTACTACATGGCCTCGTGAACAGTTCTGTTGAGCAGCAAAGCAATGGCAATGCCTCTGTGGAGAAGGTCAGGATTCAGTCCCTGACCATCTATTAGCCTGTAGGCCAAATTGCTAAGTGGAGGGACCATATGGAGTGGGTTAGTAAATACAGGAGCCCTACTTTGCACACTGACTAGGAAAACTTAGGAATTACTTCAACATATTTAGCTTCAGCCTATCTATGTGATGCGCTCAGAGTGTCATTCTGTCACTGTAAAATGCTTTTGTTTACAGCAGCAGCCAAAATATCATAATTATTAAATTGCAGCACCTATCAACTTTCTGGTGTCTGTGCTCTGCTGTTAACTTGCTCTCATAATGTTTCTGAAGAGTCCAATAACAAGAAATAACATCCTTGCACATATGATATACCAGGTGGAAATGTTTTTGTTTCCCATAGCAGGGAGGAAGGGCTCCCCAGACACCCTCCTCTTCCACACAGACATACTTTATGTAGAGAGCTGGAGATTTTTTACATTTKATTTGACACTTCCTGGATGCATTGACTGTGTGGGAGTCGTTTCAGGCTAGACTTTTTTCCACGTGTGCTGTATGGTTGATTGGTAAGYGTATGTTGTATTGATGTATTCAACACAGGAGCACGTACCTTCCTGCCTGGGAACCCTGAACCCTGGAAGATTAAGAATGTTTCTGCACATCTTGTCCTTACCTGCTGTGATGCCAGGTTTATGCTATGGAAACTTCTCCTGTGTATGATATATATCAAAATTACTAATTTGAAGGTAACATGGTATAACCTGAAGTGGAAATGGAGGGATATATTCTCAGGTGCTGTAAGCTCACGTCAGCCTGCTGCCTTCACTGGCTTTACGTTGATTATCTTACACCAGGTGAAAAGTTGGCCAACTGCTGGTGACTCTACCTACGTTAAATGTAACGTTCTTGCTGCGGCAGCTTCTGTGCCCTGGGAAAGTCCCATGTGCATGCGGAGCCTTGTTGAAAATGCATTTAAGGATCACACATGCAAATGTAGGAAGTATTGTCATACATATGACAGATCTTGCCTGTTTGCTGAAGATTATGCTGCCCTGAGAGGTGGACAAAGATGTTCAGTTAGTCGAGGCAAGAGCCATCCGTGATTCCAAAAGCACTGGGGAACAAAAAGGGAAATGCAAAAAGTAGGCGTCAAAACTAGATTTTTAATTGCTGTTTCAGTGTTGTTCCAGCTGTCAGGGCCCTGAGGGGCCATTACTGTCCCTGCCCAGCCTCCCCCCATGCCTGCCCGTGGGCCCAGGACCTCATTTCAGCCTCCCAGCTCRTCCCCTTCATGGTGTGGCCCTGCTCGCCCTGCGCCCTGACACCCGCAAACTTGCTCGCAAACAGGAGCGCTGCCTGAGCAGGAACAAAGTAAAATCTGAGTAACAGATTTTGAAAATGTTTTTATCCATAATGAGTGGCTACTGCTATTTGCATTGTTTTTGTCTTACCTGAGCATTTGCTTCTTTGTTGCTGAGAGTTTTACGCTATTTAATGCAGTTACAGTGGTACTTGATACTTGGCTGATTGTGCTTTACAATATGGCAGTAGATTGCATGCAACTTCAGCCATCTAAGCAGGGAGTGTTACCTGAAATTGTCGTGGTCCGTACAGAAGATTGTAGTTGCTATTGATACATCTGTAGCCTATTACTACCTTTGGAGAAGTCTTCTCTGGAAGGTGCTGATCCTAGGAAGGGCTCCAGACCATTATCAAGGATGAACCTGAGGGAGCAACTGCTAACCAAAAATTCATATTCCTCTGGTTTCTTATATGGGTCCTGAGCATAACCTTAGTAAGATGTGCTTTGCTTCATCTTCACTTAGGAATAACAAACCAAAAAACTAAAAAAAAAAAAGAAAAATTAATCTGTGCTCACATCTGATTAGTTTAAAGCTAAGCACAAACTGAAGGGTTTGTCTGAACCAAGACCTTATGGCTCACAATACGTGTGTCTTTCAGAGGATCTCGCTGCCTGAGCAAACATATGCTGATGGCAGTAGAAGGCTTGTACTTCCCCTTCCACCATTTCCCTTTGCCAGAAAGTATAAATTCATGTTTAATAGCCCTTGATAGATTTTTGACTATGTATATGTTTAGATTTTTAATATGTTCATGCTTTTGCAGCATATTTTGCTCTCAATTCTGTTATGTTCCTTTATTTTATTTTTTTCCTCGCAAAACAGGTACTCTGAAGCACAGGATAGATCCCATATGTTCTTTACCTAATAATGTTTTACTAACTGATTTTACAGGCAGTTTTTGGACTGTGTTTMACATGCAGTTAACATAGTGAATGCCAAAATGCAGACCAACTGTAAATCCACTGGTAAAGCTCTGTTCTGCTGCAGGCTAGACATCTAGAGATCTGCATTAAGTAGTCTGTAGCATCCATTCACCTTTAGGATGTTTACAAATAAAAATGTCTATACATCATCTCTGAAACTGTTCCAAAGATTTGTGAACTACTGGTGTATTTTGCAATATTAAGTGCATGCAATATATATTTTTGTCCCTTCAATCAAAGCACAAAACAGAACGTAGCATTTCTTTTCTTTTTCCTGGACAGGTCATATTTATTTTCTAATTTTTCTCTACCCCTAAAGTACATGGGGATGGGAAAGAGTGGGCACAAGACCCTTAAGGCTAGGGCAGCTCAGAAAACAATGTTTCAAACCTCTTTTATCTCTTCTGTTGGGTAATGCCATCAATCCTTCTCTGAAGTTTCATATGAAAAGCTCAGGTTGAGTCCAGTGACAGTCAAAAAATACCTCTGATATTGTGTGCTTGCATGCATTTTTCATTAGGGGTCACTTTTTCTCTATGGACAGAACAAAAGAGGCAACAGAAGGCTGTTAACCTTACACAGCCCAGATGATAAAAAGCTAGTGTCAGCATTTCTGCCCTACAGTGGAAGGATGTCAGGAAATCTTTAGATCTCACCAACTTTAAAAAGACTTTCATCTTTATCACTTCTCTAATTTTTCTAGCCCTGAGCTTTATTTTTGTAGTGTTCTGTAGGTCATCTTTTGGGACATGGGAAACTTTTCTGTGTTATTTTTAATTGCATTTGCAAATCACAGCACAACGACAAAGTAATGTGAATATTCTACAAGTGATTCCTCTGGTAAATTGTGAGGAACACGAATACAATTACTATGGGTGGTAGAAATTTTCCCATTGAAACTCTTTTCTAAGTTGAGAACAAAATGAAGTTTCAACTGAAAAGTGCCCCTTAGTGTATAAAATATCGAGTATACTTTGTTTGTCAATTAATTTCATCCTGTCCTGAAATTATTTTCATTATACTTTTAATTCACAGCAAAATCAACAAAACTGATTTTACTTCTTGCTGTTCCATGAGCCCCTTATTTAAAAAGTCAGAGTCTCCAGCATAAAGTCAGGGCATCTCATATTTTAACTTTTATTAAACATTTCTACTGGAAGTTCCTTTTCCATTTAACTTCTATGAATTAAACAAAATACTTTGGCAGACTAATTGACATAAAACCAGAATAAGATCTATTTTCAGAACTAACAAAAATACTATTTTCCCCTATTAAGTCAGAAAGTTCCAGGGAAAAGCTTCTGATTTTTTCAAATAAGATACATTTTTAGGTAAGTGGTAGAAGCTCAACAAATGACTACTTCAAAATATAAATAGCTCACTCTCCTTTGGTATCTTATGTGATCTTGTGAAACAAGGTCTGCCATTCTGCCCCTATTGATTATTTTTCTTACATTTTTTAAAACAAAATTTCCATGTTTCTTTTGCAATTTTTTCAGCTCTTCAGTCTTTACTGTGTGACACTTCCAATGAAACATCGGAGTGCTTGGCTCAGGAGATGGTTTTCAGTAGTGTTCAGACAGGAGGCTTGCTCATCACAGCTGCCCCATAGAGGAATCCAGCTACAACCTCAAGGGAAGTTCATAAAAGGTGTAGGTATGATGAGGGAGTTCCAAGCAGAAAAAAAGATTAACCAAATGCTGAGCTGCAACGTTGTGAATCAAACAAATGTCTTAATGTATGCTGGGCTGGATGGCATATAGCTTAGATAAGGTGTCTTGGGCAAATACACATGCTTCTTCTAGAGCACTTTTGCTGTGAATGCTCAGATGATGGCTTTGAATTACTTCAATTTATGAGTTATGGGGGACAGGTGGGGTAGTGGAGGGGAACAGAGCCTGAATAGTCACTCCAGTATCTTCGAAATCCACCTATGTATAAAAGTATTGAAAATATCTCAAAACAGCTGACCAAGAAGTTGAGTTTGTGTAAATACAACAGCTTGATGAGAGAAACAAACAACATTTCCATCCTGTACCTATGTAAAGGAGTCCTAAAAGGACAGGTGAAAGTGTGATGGTTACTGAACTGGTAGAGAAGACATCAAGCATGTTACAGGGAGGAGGGTAAATCCAGGGATGTCAGAAAGTCCTGGTTTTAGCGGGGAGAGAGTGAGCAGAATCAAGGAGGACATGTGTATAAAGAGAGGATTGTTTGGTGCAAACATTATCACTTCTGATAAGAAGCAGGTAGAGAAGATGGCTCCAACATCATGCTAACTTGACCCTGCGGCTATCACTGCTTGATGGAATAGACAATGTGTTTGACTGACTTCAGACTGGTGCAGGTTTCCCAAGGCAGAATGGAGGATGGGGTGATAATCCAAAGTAATCTGGCAAACAGAACCACAAGCTGAAATTCAGTAAAAATGAACCAAAGCCAACAGTACAAGGCCAGTCCAAGGAAGGAGAACTTCACTTTGGCATGATCAGAGCTAGTGGAGAAATGTTTATGAACATGCAGAAGGTAAAGTACTCAAGCCAGAGATGTTAAGATCTCAGCTGGTGTCCTTTGCATAGCTTTGGGCAACAATTCCTTGAAAAATACATAGAATACATATGCAGAGGTTCAGGGAGAAAAATGACACATAATAAGGGGTTGAGGAAATTGAATTTTCTTAGTCTAGAACATAAAACATTAAGTGCAGATATGATAAGTCTCATGTGTGAAACTACTTGCTTTTGCTTACCTTTAAAGATGATGGTGATCAACTGTCGTCTTGTCAACTGGCTGTAGGACAAGGTGCAAACAGCTTAATGTGAAGAAAGAAAGGTTTAGGCTGCTTATTAGGAAAAATGTTGTCTTTAATAATAATGAAGCACTGAAATTGGCTACCTAGTCATGGAATCTCTTATGCTGTATTTTATTTACTTGTGTTTTATAGAACAGGTCTGACCAACACGCGTCAGAGTTGGCGTGGATATGTGTACCCTGTTTCAGTGCAGGAGTATGGAAAAATTATGTCTTGAGGTCTATTACTCCTTACAATTCTGAGGTAYAAATTAATCTTTATCTAACTGATGGGAGAAGTCAAAAGGCAGTAAGGGTAAYTTAAACATCAACAGTCTTTTCACATCTTTATGCTGTTTAATTTAGAGGACCAAACTTTTCTTATGGCCTGTTAAGATGCATCAAACTCCCATATAGGTAGATCAGAACCGCTTTCAAAGTGAGTCTCACTAAAGGCTTGAACCCACTAAGTAGTATTAAGGATAAAAAACAGTAAAATCTAATACTTCATACTTGCCAAGGGTAAGCAAATCAGGCTAGTGCGCAGTACTTACATGAAGGATGGCAGGTATCCTTGGACACTCGGCCTCAACTCAGAACAAGATTTGGGAAGTGGGTAAAAAGGCTTTGAATTCTGTATGTGATTGTATGTTTTTATTTAGGAGAATAATTTTTAGTTATTTAAGTATTTTTCTTGCTGTCTTATGTTGATCTTGTTCTTTACTTGAAGTATCCGTATTGTTCACTGTTGGGAAAGCAGTTGTGGGGCCAAGTCATACTTTAGGACAAATGTGCTCTGGCAGCCTGCTATTTTATTTTCTTCAAAGCAGCGTACCTGCAAACTCTGAGCCACCTAGATGACATGAAACAAAAGTGAGCTATGTATTACTGGGTATGATGTATGAAAATTTCATTAAAACATAGATAGTTTTCCCTGGGAAGGGAAAATTGTCTGAAAATACTGCATTTGGCAAAGCAGGGAGAAAAGCAAAATAACATCAGTAGGGTAAAACTAACCATTTAGGGGGTTTCAGGCACAGATGCGTTCCGTCATAATCCCACAGATGGTAGCCTTGCAYCAGTGGCTCCTCAGTCTGCGTGTACATCAAATGTTTATATATATATATTTATATATAGACAGAGGAGAAAAATCATATTGCCTAATAGTGTATGACATGATAATAACGAAGCCTGAAGAAGTGCATGTTCCTCATGCAGGTGGGATCAAAGCTGCATAGTGAGCGTCTAATGCATGTGGAAACTTAACATTTTCATGGTGAATTATTGGACACGTTGGGTCTCATGATCACTAGAAATACTGAAGCCTGGTTTCCAATGGGTTCGTGTCTCTTGTTCTGGTTGATTGGTCTGTGTTGTGATTCAAAGATGGATTATGTCAAAGTTCAGCCTTCAAGAAAACTTTCAATTGCACCACCCAGGACTTCAGAGAGTCCACTTGTGGAATATACTGTGACTGAGAAAGAAATTACTCTATTGTCTGAAGTAAGATTCACATTCAGGGCATTGATAACCATGCTTTTTTATGTGAGTGTCGATTCTCTGCTGTCTGTTTCTAAGAAGCATGCTTGTACGTGCTCTTTACTCCATTAGGAGCGCTGTAAGGTTTGTGTCTTCTGTCATGTGGAAGAATCATAATCTGATAATGAGTTTGGAAATACTTCCATTTTATAAGTAGTATTTCTGGTGATTGTGCTTTCTCAGAAGTTTTCTGGGTTTATTCTGGAAACAATTTTTAAACCAGAACAGAAATTACAGACCTATCCTCCCCAAAGTTTGGCACCTTGACTTTACACTTTCTATGGGCTTAATTGGGATGGCTGAAGAGGGCTTGGTGTCCGTTCAACTCATGGGAACTCTTTTCTAGATTATCATTTATTTAAGAGCATATATGTAAAATTTAATCACCACACAACTTCAAAATATTGGTCCATAAGTTGTGGCTTGACTTGAAGGGTATCTATATAAGGACTGTGAATTCACTAAAATGGTTTTAAATGGGAAGGAATTAAATCTCACCAGTATGAGACAGAAATAAGATTGGAGTTCATCCCAAAACATGAACAGTTGTGTGCATTTGATGTATTTAAAATGCAAAATAGAGCAACTCCCATGTTAATGGAAGGGGGATTGCTGTATCTTTTGAAGCTTTGGACTTTTCTTTCCCTAAACCACTGTCATGGTTTGCTAATGAAGGTCTGTGCTAGAACATGACAAGTTGCAAAGGCCAGTCTATAAATATTTATCTTACACAGCCTTGAATCTGAATGCTGGCAGGAACTTGCTTATGAACGAGATTAAATTTTTGCTGCTTTTAGGTAAAATATGAGCCATTGGAATCATTAATGCCTACAGGGAAATCTTATTAAACATTTTTAAGTTCTTCGACTTTTGCTGAGCTGACAGTCTTTCCTTCTGTGGCTGGAATGCTCTTTCCTGCTAGACCAGATTTGTGAGCATCCGCAGGGAGACTGTAGCTTCCCCTGCTACTGTGGAGGGAAGAAGGATAAAACAATAACATAAAATACTCTGTCATTTCGGATATATGTGTCATTTAGAGACAGACTGTAATAACACTTATTTCTCCCTAAATTTTGCTCTGTTAGCAATATTAATGTGTCTCACTACTTGTCGCCATGGAAAGTGAGAGAACGTGTCACAGAAGTTGATCTGTTGTGACGTGGCATAATAATGATGTGAAGATTTGACTTTTGGGACCTCTTTAGGATACTGGGAGGATCCAAATGGGAATTTCCAACCTTAAGATGTCATATGCTAGAAGTGCTGTCTTCAGTTACAAACCGGGCCTGGGTAGTCTGCAGGTAGCATACACTTCATTTCCTTTTCACAGAGCAGTGTGGCACTGCTAATGGCAGGCTGTTTGCAGTATCAGTTTTGTAAGTGAGATTCTAGCTTACAGATCAATTACAAGGAGAAAAGGACTTCTTCAAGCCTGGTATCGTCTTGCCCTGTTCTGACAGTCCTTTGGAGGCTGCAGAAGGCACCAGGCTTGGTGGTATATCTGTGAGCTACTCCCAGGATAGGGCTCTGCCTCAAAGGCACAACACAGCCCTAAATTATTTATTTCGAGCATGAATTATTTCTTGACTTGAACACTATTGTCTTCTGCCAAGGCTGGAATGACTTAACGTGTTGATTGCTCACAGTTTTGCTCTCAAGCCTTGATTGTGACTGAATCCAGGGAACAGATTTTARTTTTGATGAATGTGTAACTCCCAGAGAGCAGTGTGTAGGCATCAGGAACAGGATGCACCTAAATGCATAAGCTATAGACACAGCCAGCTGAGTGAGACATTTATTGAGCAAATACTCCCTTTGTTGTAAAGACCATGAAACAAGCTGAGGAAAACTGTGTGATGGGTTACTAAATACATGTCTGTAACGAGTCTTGCATTGCTCTGATGTACCTATGCCACTGCGCTAAACTACAGTGGAGTGACATGGTTACAGGGGGCCAGCCTAGCAAGGTGATGACCCCATGCTGAAATTTGCTAAATGGCTGTGATCTCCACTAGCAAAAGTGCTCCAGACATTAAACTAACATGTTTTCCCAGTACCAGCTTGCTGAAGGACTAGGCATGCTCACTTGCTGACCCCAGTATGGTCTTGCTAACTCATGCCCCCTACAAATGAGGTTCATTTCCCAGATCCCTGTTACTCATAAGATACTTCTAGCCTTCCTGCAATCCTGTTGACCTCTTCCCGCATGGGAGAAGAGATTGAATAAAAATGCCATGATAGAAATCAGGTGGAAATAGTAAACATAACTGGAACAATTATGTATGGAGCAGTGGTTTGCGTAGAAACACTGTGAGTCTTACGTTACTGTGGGGTGAAATATAATCAGAATATAATTAATTTACACTGTAGATTACAGTACTTGCTGCTTTCTTCCCCCCTTCTTTTTAACATCAAAGGGAAGTGAGTCAAACTGAAAGAGCTCATCTGAATAAATATAATCTTGAAACAACTATCTATATGGATATTTTCAAATGAAGATACATTTGCCAGTAGATTGGAGAATATTGTATGCCTCTCTTCAAATGTCCAGGTCTTTATTGATTTGGTTCATCTGAGGTTTTTTTCTATTTTTAACAAAAAATATTAAGATTTCAATAGAAAATAAGCAGGAATAACAGGTCATTGGCAGGATGCATTTTAAGGTACAGACATGCAGTCTTGTGTCAGCACTGAGCCTCCAGTGAGTGCTGACTGGGGTGTCTGGCTCTGCCTGGGGTATTGTGGCTGAAATCAGAGGTGTAAAACACCAAGATTAGCGCTGGTGCCTGTGGAGATAAACAGAAGAGAAGAGTGTCACCTTCCATGCTTTCCTCGTGTCATGCGCTCTCTCTACCTGGCATCACGAAGTTGAAATATCTGGTACCTTGCCATCAGTGTTTTTCCAGGAGCTTAAAAACATCCAAGGTTCTGCATGTGTCGAAGCATCTCTCTTAGGTTTATGGCTGGAAATACAACTTTTGAAACTGTATGCAGATGATTTCATGGCAGTCTTTGTTCAACATCCTCGTGCTTACTAGTTTCCAGAACAGGTGGTCCGAAGTGGCCCTTGGTGTGTGCTAAACATTGGAGTCCAAGCATGGTATTTCAGGAGTGCCCTCCTAATACCTGCTTGGGATTGCATTTCAGTTTGTTTGTTTGTTTTTCTTAAGGCCTTTGACACATTGCTTGGTGAGTTTTATGCCAAAGCAGTGATTTTAGCTCAAGGTTTCTTTAGAGGAAGCATCTGCACTGGGAGAGCAGATTTGGGTGCATCTGCTCCGCGCTGTGCAGCATCACACGGTGGTATCCAGCTCCCTGAGCAAGTGTCTGGGCACCTGCAGCACTGTGGGGATGAGACCCCGTGCTTCTGGTCTGTAGATTTGCTGAAATCTGCATGGCTCTGCATCATGCTTGGTAGGTGCACCCTTTCTGTACGCAGAGGAAACACGCTGTTAGGCAAATAAGAAAACTCAAACTGAAATTCATCTTTTTGAGCAGTTCTTACAATTCGTGGCTGAACAGATCAGAGTGGAGTTACACAGCTGCTGGTATACTCTGGTTAGTATAATCCTTCACTGCTGAGAAAAGGCTTACATTTTTACAGTATTGGCTCACATCCTCTATAAATTTCCAGAGACCAAAACTATTACCTGGAAGTATATAAATTTGAGTCATGGGTCTGATTGTCTTCCCTACCGTCTTTCGTACTGCCTCAAAGCTTCGGACTCTGATGTGCACTGCCCTGTGAGACACTCCTTTCACCTTCCTGTGTTCCTGTTGAATAGCTTTTTTGTTAAATTTTGGCTTACATGAAGGAAGCAAACATGTCAAGGAGCTGTATATGCATTCCTCAGAAAAGATTGATCACTTATACCCTAAATGTAATTATATGTAAAATGTTTATAAAAATATAGTATATGAAAGGCTAATGCATAGATGAACTAGTCACATTACCAACAAACAGCAGTATTTTTATATTCTATTTTAAATAGGTTTAGATAATGTGTTTACTTCAGGTTGCAGTTAWACTTAAAGAAAAAAATGCTTTTTGAGAAGCAATTGAGGCTATTTAATGGTGAGATAATAAAATGTTGAGATGAACAAGGAGAACTGAGATAAGTTAATTGGAGCATTTTTTATTTATTACAAGTTACTTTTTCCAATCTGCTACTGACTGATTTGTACACCGCTAATAAGCATTTCATGTGCTTAACTAGCAATTAGTGCTTCATAACTTGTTAATGAAGAGTAGAAGCTGTACGTTGCTACCAAGGATTTGAAAGCATGATGAACAGCCAGCCTTGATCATTCTGAGGTCTGCTAAGTTCCGATAAAGAGCCTCAAGCCCTGATTTTATTTATTCATAGCCCCATCTTCAGAGGAGGAAAAAAACAGAATGGTGCAGGAAATAAAAAACAATACAAATCAATTCTTTCATTAAAGTTTTCACCACAGTTTGTAATGCCATTTCCAGATCAGAAAGTTGTTATTATTATTTGCTGCTGTTAGGAATAACAGGAATATTGTGTACTGATTGTTGGTTGAGGGGGATGGACGCTGAAGCCATTTTCTTTTATAGTTGTCTTCATGGTCCTACCCAAAAATCTGTTGGTTGGTTGACCATATGGCAAGAGATGCACAGCAAGAAAAGCACTAAAACAGGATCTTCCTCCTGAAAGTTAACCGGATCAAACAGTAGCAGGCTATTCCTGCAAAAATACAAGCCTCCTGTGACTTATTCCCAGGAGAGGCCTTATGAATATGAAACTGTTTACCTCTATTGCATAAATATGGGAGTGATTCCCAGTCCTAAGGGGCTGGCTAGCGCTGCTGTGACTGCGCAGGGAGATCTCTGGGTAGCTTGAGATGACAATACCAAAGCATGAGTCCGGTTACAGCTGAAGGAATTATTCTTGTGGAAATAAAATATATTTCTGAATTTAATCTGCTTTTCTTCTTCTTCTATGCTTTTGAACAGATTGCAATTTCTTAAAGTTAGTTATTGCTCTAGTGCACTTTTTAAATAGCTCTTCAATTATTTTCCCTTTGAGTTTGCTAACCTCCAAATTGAATTTCTCTTAATTGTATTCTGTGATCACTCACTGCCTTGTCTATACGTAGGCTGTATTTTTTTAAGACCTGATTAAAAAAATAATAATAGTTGAAGTAGTCATGCAGGTATTTTTTATCATTATAATGTGGTTTAAATAAATTATTAGTACAAAACAAAAATATACTTGATTTAAACTGGAAAGAGAAGCTCATCGAGCTGCATGTGTAACTAAGAGCTAAAAGATCGCATGTCTGGTCATGAGCGAAGCTTCTGTTTAATTGAGGTAATGGATCTTAGAGGCAGTGCCAAGGTAGATTGTGTGGTGAGGTTTTTAGTTGGAGGTGAAGAGCCCATATCCTAAAAGAAAAGGTGATCACAAAGATGGTGAGGGGAAAATGAGTTGAGGAGAAAACATCTTGAGAGAGAAAGGAACGAGAGTTGGACTAAGGACAGAGCAAGAAACCAGAAATCTCAGAGATGCTGGTACAGAATAAAAGGGAAAAACAAAGAATAAAGGAGAAGACCAAAAGGGAACATTTGAAAGGAAACGGGCGGTGATAGTGGAGCTGTAGGTGGAGGGAAAGGGGCAGAGAGCAGAGCTACACATTGCTTGCACATCACTGAYTAATGTCTGTACGTGTGTTTAATTTGGGGGAGTAGCAGTTGTTTTCTCTCAGAAATGCTGACTAGTTTTGTTGTTTTCTTGCATGATATACCTTGGGGGCTTGATGCAGTGTTTCACTCTTGCACAGGAGTATTTATAAGAGGACAGAAAATCCTGATGTAACTTTGGACGCTACCTGATTGTAGTCGATGGGGTTTTTAACACACGAAGCCGTGATTCACAGAAGCAATTTGACTGTGCACTGTACTGTTAAGGGTGCCCCGAAAGATGATTTTCTGAGTTAGCAAAGGTTACTTAGCTAAAACCCCAGTCATCGTTATTTCCTTAAACCCGTTGCAAGGCAGAAAGCCGCAATAAATTTCCCCAGGTTTTTCGTATCTGGGTAAGGTTGCCCCTGTTTTTATGGCTGCCAGTCTTTTCTTCAAGTACTTCTATTGCTAACATTCAACCAAATTTGTAACCAAGTGTGCTTGTGTGGTAAAATAAAAGACAGTGCATTGATACCAAAGCTATGTCTCCAAGAGCTGTAGAGCTGTGTTAGTGTGCCCACCACAGCTGAAGAGGGGTTTCATTAGCCAAGATGGAGCTGCTACTCTAGCAAACCCATGCAAACCCCACCCAAGCCTGGTGTCTCTGCACACCCCTACACTTATGCTTTTCAATAAGCCATCTGGTATTCATTTAGCTGTCATATCTGCCTCCTTCCTTTGCTGTAACAGCTTCCAAATCCTTGAAGTCAAACAACAACTTCAGACATTTGACAGCAGGATAATTAAAATATCAAATTATAAGAAATGTAAAAAAAAAAATTGACATCTTTTTTGGATTGTAATTTTCTGCAGAAATCTGGTCTTTCCAATAGCAGAAATGAGTTTTTTGGGTTTTTTAGTAAGAAAACCAAGGGCTCAGTTAATGGGTGAGTATAAACCGGATACTGCATATTGCTAACAGTACAGCCAGTACATTTCTTCAGGAAGAAAATACTCCATGTTCTTGCCAAAAGTCAGTGTAAATATTCCACCTCGTGGGTCACTGGTATGCCTATGCGCATGGAGGCTCTGAATATATGTCTGTCTTGGTGCTCCCCTGTGCTATATTAAATAAAACTAAGAAGCAAGTAACCTTCAGCGAGGGCATCCAGCTAAGCTCAGCTGCTCATAAGTTTTCTTTCTGGCAGCATCCTCCTTCCCACAGCTTCCTCAAGTGGTGACAGTGAGCGTGTATTTCCATTCCCATGCTCAGCCTTTTCCTGAGCTGGCAGCGACGGGACTCACCTTGCCCAGGGACGAGGTGAGTCAGCAGAACAGCTCAGTGCAGAGGAGCTCAACCAGAGCAGCAGACCCCGGATGAGCATGGTTGTGAAAAATGTTTGTTTACAAAAAGCCCTTTTCTTTTTCAAGAAGGAAAAACAACTGAACAGATGCTTCAGTCCCACGAAATTTATTTTCCAAGAGTACATTTTTCTTACAGAAGCAACAGCATCTTCCTATCAGAGACTATATTATCATCTGGGAAGCGTTTATCTGATCTCTAAGGAAAAGAATAAGAAAATGAAGATACGCTGTTCTGATACCAGCTCAACCACTACAGAAATAATCAGAGGATCCTTCTAAATCTGATGACTGCAAACGAGGTCATGTAAATTACCCAATAAATGTTGAGAACACATAGTAGAGGTTTTATTGTATACCCAGATGTGCTTTCAGTTTTTCAGTAATATTCTCCCATATCTATTTTTTCCCCTCTGTGAAAAACTTGTAAATTTGGGATAGTCTGGAGAAGAAAGAAATTCTAGAAGTGGCACAGTTGTTCACCATACTTCTCAAGGGTAAAGTGTCTCAATTTACAATTAAAGAAAAAAAAAAAAAAAACACACAAAAGCTTTCCTGGTCTGATATCTTGGCATATACAACCCAAAATGTAGGAATTAAATTAAGTTCTTGCTGTCATACTCATTGATGATAAAATAGACTTTTCAACCAGAATTTCTTTCTCAAAGTCTGTGAGTGAATTTAATGTAAAATACAATCCAGTTCTCTGTTGGCACAGCAACTCTAACAAAATGGGGTGTAATAATTGTATTTTAAAGGCCAACATTAGACACGCTTCTTGAAAGGCATTGGAAATTGTTCTGCTAAGTAAGGAGGTATTTTTATATAATGGGTTTTAATCACACAGGAGCTTCACTTCTTGAATAAAAGGTCAATGTAAGCAGAAGTGGACTTCAAAAGGGCAAACCTTGTAGATAGACAAGAAAAAATAATTTCCGGCTTTGAATAGGGGAATTCTGATTCTCCTTAGTTATGGACTCTTGCTCAGTTTCYTGCGTAGATTACTAAACTGTATGAAAGCGGTTGACTGAGCAGATTAGTTGTTCTCAAAAGAATTTCATCCCTGAATTGTTCACTCTCACCTCAAATTCCAGTTAAAATTTGGAGATGTCAATGTAATGACCTCTTTGTGCAGCATACAAAGATCGGACTCTCTGGATCCCACAGAAGAAGATTAAAACCTACAGCAATGAAGCAGCGTGGGTTGGGACTGCAGGGCAGCACCATGTCCATCATATCTCTTTCACTTAATGAAAATTGTTCCATCCTTGTGTTTTAGAGACAGAGAAAGCTCTTTTCTTTGCCTGTGATTTGCTTGATATGTGGCAGCATATTTGTATTTGATCTATGGTACGCCATAGTACTTCACAAAAAGAGAAAGAAGGAATTCTGGCTGCAAAAGGAGATCTAGGACCTGCAAGCTGGGGAGAAATCTCAGCACCATCGGTGCACAAGAGGCAAGCTATAGGTTCTGCTGCCCTGTCCCTTGCTACGCATAGTATACATCGCTTTCTGCCAACATGGAGCCTATCTACTATCTTGAGGAATATGTATTTCCTTTAAGTTAGGCCAGGTACAAAGTGGCAACTCTGAAGAGTTGAATACTCATTACCTTTCATATCACAGCTATTGCTAAGGCTCTTTAGCTATTTGAAAGCTGTATATGAGTTTCCAGATTTGTGATTTGGAATGATACGGTGCAGAGGGAAGTTTCTCAAATAGAAGTTTTTTTGAAGGAAGCATTTAGAATGGCCCTGTTCGGTTCATATTAACCCTTGTTAAAAATCGGTGCTCACAGACTATTAACTTTTTTCATGCGTGGTTAGGTACAGTAAGTCTTAGTGCAGTTATGTTCTGAATTGAAACTGGTAGAAAAATCCTTTTGAGGGTAATTTACCTCATAACAAGGAAACTGGCAAAAGATGTTACAGCTTTTGGACAGGCTAAAGGGTTCTAGCTTATCCAAAGATGAAGTTTTTCTGTCCATAAGTAGACATTGAGGTACCTTGCAATTTGATTTCTAAATATTTTTTAATGCAACTCAAGTTTAGGGTCATTGAACTGTGGCCATATGAGTGTCTCATTATCTCTCAGTTCTCATCTCTTTCTGTTGGCATCTTTACTCTATTGGCATCTTTTTGGAATGTAAAATCTGCTCAGAGGAGAAATAATTGCATTGAAATTAACTGGCAGTGATTGCATGGTTGTTTGGGCAGAAATTAGATTTCTTAGGTTTATGAGTAAAATGCTGTAAAGTTAAAGCCTTACATTTTATGGCATGTTATGGAAAACACATTGCATTCCTCTCTTACTTGTGTAGTAATCTCTCCAGTACTTCCTGAGCTTTCTATCCTGTACAAGGTAACAGGGTAAATTCCCCTGTGGTTACTTCAAATTCTTCTCTAAATTATCCTGGCAGCAGCATTAGATGTTGCATTCTTATTCTTAATCTTGTTGATTACTTGATTGATTCCCTTCTGATATCCCTTCAATTTAATAGCAATGGCTTTCCAAGTTGTCCTGATGTGGAGGTGAAGTTTTGCAGGGTCCCCTCTATGCTAAAAATAGGTTTGCTGATTTTTTGTGTTTTCTTTTAAGTTTATACAATATCCCTTTGAGATTTTTTCCCCTTTTTTTGTTCTTTAATAGAATGGACAGATTCACTATTATGAAAAAACAAATATTCTTTTTTTTTTTTTCCCCCCATCAGAAAGGGTATATCAAGAAGAGAACTCCTAAGCATAAAATAGCGTTGAACGTGCAACTGTGTACTGGCAAGGGGAGATGTGTGAGTGATGGGAAAATCTGCTCTGACCAGAGACTAGCAGATTTCCTAGGGGTTATTCAGCATATCCGTCAATATGCCCAGCACTTTCCAACTGCTCCTGACCAGCACAGGCTGGGAGGTAGGACAGCACGAGAGCCGTTTCTCTCCACAAAGAGCCCCCCTGGGGGACAGGGCTCAGGCTGAGCCTGAGACATGTAATTTAGTCTAGGTGCTCTGGATGTTGAGTGTATTTCGTAACCCAAATACAGTACAAAGACCAGGATCTATCTTTATTTATTAAAATTTTTGCATTGATCACACATATTGCATTTGAAGTGCAAATTCTTGTGGTATTGCAAAATCTTACTGTGACTCTTCATACATTTGAGGTTGCTTAATGCTACCTAGGATGCAGGGTCCTGCATTCTGCAGTAAATTGTTCTCATCTGCACGCTTCTTTTCTCACACAGTTTCTCGTTGAATGTGATTTACTTGCAGTGATTTTTATGCAGTTGCACAGTCATGAGTTCTTCATCTGTCTAAGAGTTCTGCATTGAAGAAAAGAAAAGAAAGAAAAGAAAAAAAAAGAAGGGAAAAAAAGAAAAAGGAAGGTAAAAAAAAAGAAAAAACCCACAAACAAACAAGCAAAAAACCCAAAAAAAAAACAAAAAGAAAAAAAAAAAGAAAAGGCAGCAGCTCTTGGGATCTCTTGTATATTTCTGGTCTGTTCCAGTGATTCTTTCTATTGTTTCAGGCTATTAATACTTGAGTGTGGGTGCTGTGATGAGGCGGTCTTGCTCGGCAGGGTGAGGAGGAGCGGGTAGTGATGGGAAGGTCGCTGGATGCCTTACGTAAGGCTCTGAGCCCGCAGCGATTTGTGTGCAGCAAAGCTGACTCTGACTTATGCCAAGTGAACGAGGAGCCCAGAGTGATGCCCGGCATTGCCTGCAGCAGCAATGTAACCTTCTAGTGAACCGTCAGTGTTTTCCCACCGTGTGGACAGCCTGGTGGATGTAGGAAGGTGGTTGTAGGAAAAAAATAGCTTTTTGGGTGACCAAGCTTGACTCCTGTTAAGGATAACTGCTTTTTAGAAGGATACTGCTTTGAGTAGTATATGTCTATTTACTTGATTTCTGAACACTCAAGCTGGATTCTTCCCCGTCTTTCTCCAGGGGTTGAGAAATTCTTCATCTGGTCTATGAATTTTTAATAGATTTCATATACTTTCAAATACTACTTTCATACCTGATAATGAAAACCCTTCCCTGTCCATATTCATAAGGAGTCCTGCATCGCTGTGGTAAAACTGTCTATTTTTTTCTTACCCAAACATGACCCTGAAATCTCTGAAACATTTATATTTAGACCAGTGTTGTAATCCATGCACAGTGATTTCCCCAGGAATCTGCCACTGTGACACTGAGAGAGATCTTCAGGCATTCACAGATGCACATTTATTCTGAAACAAAATAGTAAATAGCTGAAGGTTAGAACGAGAAATGCTGTACCAACATGGTACTTTGAATCTGAAAACCTTGCTTTAAATAGTGTCATCCTAATTTCAGAGCAGATTTAGAATCAATTAAGTTAATTATGGAAAGAGAAAGCAGAGGATTCATATGTTGTAGCCCTGTTAATCACACTGACTTGCACTTAATCACACAGTCTTACATTAATCACACAGCTTTGCATTTATATTGTTTAATCATCCGTGAGGACTGCAGTGTTTCATGCAGAAACCATTTCAAGCACTACTGAAACGCAGCTTCCTTTTGAAGGATGTGGCAAATGTCTCACAGCCCATAGCAGTGCTGACAACAGCTGAGGGCAGGAAGAGGAGAACAGGAGAAAGGAGAAAGTTAAGAAAGGTAGAACATAACAACTTGAACGTTTTTATTCTTACTGCTGTGAAGAATATGCTGTCATCAATACCTGGGACTAACAAGATTCAGCTTCGTGACTTTTATGAAAATGTAGCATCTCTGATGGCCTCCTAGCAACCTGCTGAGGTGCTGGGATTAATTTAAATTTGAGGAAGCAATGGCATCTACTGAATAACTAACCTGATTTCTTGCAGCATCCAGGATTTCCATTGTGGTTATCAATCTTAGTAGATATCTAGTGCATAAAATTCATCTCCCAATGAAAAAAAAAAGGATAAAAGTTATAAAAAGGCACAAAGCTAAGAATAATAACTCTGTCCTGTTATTACTTTGCATATTATGAGCTTTTGATGTAGAGCCCTGGGTCTTTATAAAGAGGAGCATGTGGGTAACTTGGCAAGAACTACCCTCGGAGGAGTAGTGTCATTATTCAGGCAACCTTTCCTCTAGGTTTCATCTTGTCAGCTTTCGTTGCTTTAACACTGTCACAATTTAGCAATACCTCACATAATCACCTGCCCTTATTTTCATCAATTTACCTGCAGGCCTACAGGAATCATAGCAGTCAGGAGTATTGTGTGGATTAAATTAGCGTGAGTCACATTGAAATTACAATGGAGGGGGCATAAATAGACCAGGAGTACTGATATAAAAGTCTTGTCCTAAAGTTTTATCACTCAGCATGACATGAAGTCTGAAAGAGGCATCAGATTTTGTAGTTTAGATCGCAACAGGATAGGTCATAAGTCAATGTAAGCTTTCTGTCTCCTAGAGTGGGATCGTTATTAAGAATTAGGAAATTACATCTGTAAAATTACACTCACTAACAGCTGATTCCTGAGTTTATAATGTGTATTAAATAAAGCTTTTCCTGCTTTATTTTCCCACAGCATTCTAATTCATTAATGGAGTCAAAGAGGTTTGTGTGTGGTACTTAATGATGTTACATTTCCTTAATGTTGTGGTTCAGATTTCAGTACAAATGGAGTTCTTCGCATTGTAAAAGGAAGACTGATAAACGTGACTGATACAGACAGATTTAAAAAAAAATGTTTTGCTCAAGTTAGCATATTGACTTGCACCTTATGTATATATTAGTAGAATTATTTTAGAAATTATATATTTCAAGGATACTTGAAAGAGTAGTTTTAAGATTTTCATTATTTTATAATTATGCAATTTTAATATTTATATTTGTATTTAAACTACTTCATATCGGTTGTAACATAAGGATGAGTAGAAAAATAGTCCTCTATGGAATCTTTGAAAACAGGTGAACAGCAGAATTGTGGTTGTATGATACACACTCATTTGTGATTTCTTAATGCTTTTTAAAAAAAACAACACCAAAACTCCAAAATTGGACATTCCTGGAGTACATGAGACCTGAATGGGGCTATACCATCTACTTGTAGCAGAGGTGCTGTGTAAGCTGGGGTTAAGTTATGCCACACCACCCAGATGTGCCCACCTGAAGGAGAGATTGGCCCCAAGACTCTCCCATCCAGGATAAAATGGCACACAGTGCAAGTGGCTTTGTCTTTATCAGTTCCCTGGAGGCCAGGACACATGGCCTGTGTCTACATTAGGATTGTGAACTGATGATGGTCTATCTCTAGATCAAAACAGGAGGCGTTGAGGAGCTGGCACTCTACACGTTTCTAGGGTTTTTAACTTGGATTAACTCTAGTACCATGGATTGAATGCCTGTTTGAGGCTGGAGTGTACTGGAGAGTACATACACAGGTATGGGGGGGGGTGGGTGCATGGATATAGATATATATGTGTGTGTATATATATGTGCTGCTGGACAGACACATATACATACATATATATGTGTGTGTGTGTATATATATGCCATATATATATATATATGGCTGTGTATATGTATGTATGCCCAGGGTATATATATCCCTGGGCAGACTTACCCATGGATTCCTCATTTCCCGCAGTCCTTGCAGGCTTACAGGGTTGCAGTTACAGTGGGCATCCAATATGCAAGGTCAGAGCAGTGGTGATGCTAGTAGCTTGCTCTAGAATAAGGATTTGCAGTAAAGTACAAGTTGACTGTTCAATGTTAAACTGCTCCTGTGGCAGGAAATCAGTGTAATGGCCCCATTCTAAAGTTTGCAAACAAATATATATAGATATAAAAAAAAATATATATGAAGTACCTATTGTTTTGCTGAGGACAAAAGATAGTCTCTGCTTAAAGGCAACAAATGCTGCTTATTTAGAAGGAAACTGGGTGCCAGAGTACTGCTGCAATAGTTGCATTTCATGAACAAGGCAGGCGTTAGATAATTTGGGAAAGTCCAATCTAACTACAACACTAATGACTTGATACCTTTTCCCTCATGGGGAAAAAGCTGGCCTGACAGCTTTTTAAAATCTCTGGCCCATAGTCTAAGGATGTAAAATGCCTGCAGAGTAAGCAACTTGATCACTGCAAATACCTGGAGGGACTTTTTTCCCCATAAATAGGATTGGATAAAGGATATGCCATGATCCCGTTGATTGATGGATTGGGGAGGCCTTTAAGGACTTTTGTTTCTAAAAATTCATAGATGTGGCTACCATTCTTCTTTTTTTTTCCTTCCATAGTCCCCATGGAGAGCTGCAGTTATTTTAGCTCTCTCAGCAATCTCACTGTCTGTGCAGAGATAAGCATTGGGCAAAATTTAATAGACTGCATCTTATAGTGTGTAATCTAATACTGAGAGATAAATTATAAAATAAGCAAAGTATTGACCAACTTCCACAACTTCTAGATGTCAGCTATTATGGGACTTTTTGCTGTGGAATGCATTAAATCCTTCTACTAGAGTATTTTGTTACTGTTATAGTAGATAAGAGGATTCTGAAAATGATCATCTATTTCACTGGAAGCCATAGTCTTTCTGGGAGCAGCTGCCTTCAAGTACCATCCTAATCATCTTGTAAGAAAGGAGTGGGGAGGTGGAATTCAGCAACAGGGAGGTGCTGAGACTCAGACTGAAGTATAAGTACTTCTTCATAGGTATGTTGGATCAAGAGGGGGTCTATAATACTCCTCTCCTATATTATAATAATTTGGAATCCTGTGCAGAAAAAGGGTTTGCACACCGCGGAGCAGGGTACATCTCCTTCCTTTTCAGCCTTTTTGTAGCCATCCCTTCTTCTGCATACTTCAGCAGCCAGCCATCAATACCTTCTACCACTGAGCAGAAAGCTGGCTTTCTAGAGACAGATCTGATGATCAACTATGGTATATACTTTGCTGCCCTAAGTTGGGTGTCATATAGGTATTTCAGATAAAAATGAGGCTGACTCAGTAGCAGTCTTCACCTTGACATGTAAAAAACATTTCATCAAACTTCTCACAAATCCTCTTGATACTATTCTTCATAGCATCTGGTTAACAGAGTAAAATATCAGATAAAGACAGCGATTATATTTGGTTGTAAAGGGTGATGCTTCTATCCAAGCTGAAGGGGACCTCTAGAGATCAGGGAGTCCAAACACATTTTAGGGTGCAAACTGGAGAGCTTTCTGCACCATACAAGCAGGCAAAACAGAGACTGTCACAAGCGTGGGTAACTTCCATCTGGTTTCAGTCTATATTTTGCAGGTTTTAGAAGGAAAGTTCCTTCCTTTTGTATAGAGTTGTTGTTTGGATCCATTTTCATTGCAGTACTCAAAGTCCTAGATGTTGTTTTCCTGTTATCTTGCAACAGCATAAGGCATCAAGTAATCAGAATATTCACCCTGAGTGTAAATGCTAGAAAGTCTTTGGTGTCAGGCTGGATTTTCCAGAAGCCCTCCAACAAGAGCTTTGATTCTGCTACATGTGGGCCAAGGCCTAAACACCACAGTATAGTTCCCACTACATGATTAATCCCGTTGGCTTTGAAGGGATTTACATCATTAAAGCTATGATCCTGCTCAGTCAAGGGAATCCTGAAGATACTTGAGATAAACATCCCTGGACCAACAATTTATCCCTGCAACTTTAGTTACTCCATTAAACAAGCTTCTGTGCTATCATAATGCATGGAGCGATCTTTGTTAGTCGGAAACAATGTCTCTATACATTTAAATAAAAAAAACAGTATTTTTTTTAAAGACACCTAAGAACATCATGCATTTCCTGAAGTACTCCAGGCTAACATCCTTCAGTACCTGTGGGTGACAAATACTTCTGTATTCCTAGAAAAACTCCTTTATATTCCTATAAATGAACAAAATGTTATGACTGTGGTGCATTTCTAATCTGTTAGTAGCTGCCAGAGGTTAAATTTATATTTATAAATGCCTACAGTTCTGCTTGCCTTTTAAAGCCATTATGGTTCATTATGTGAAAAGCATCCTTTATGAAAGCATATAATCAAAATCACTTTAAAAATGTCTTTGTTAAGAAATTACTTGCTGCAGAAGCTATTTTACACAGCTGAAAATTTCAGGGACTGCATTTGATACAAAAGAAAAAAATCAAATCAGGCTTTACACTTACAGAAATATTCCCAGTAAGCTTTGATTTACTTATTTTTGCACCAGTATCTTTAACTTTTAACTTTTTTGCTACAAGAAATATCACAGCTTGAGTAGGTATGATAGACAATATTAAGTAATCATTGCCATATGTATCACTTTATTTTTGTGAGTGATAGAGAAACTAATCATTGCTCGTCTTTCTCACACATTCAGATCCACAAATCTAATTACCTGAGTGAAATAATCGAGATTTGGACCTTTTTATATACTTGTACTCTGTTAACGTGCTTTTTAGTTCTTTGTGTTGCTCAATAGTTGTTGAGAGAGGATTGTATAGGCACAGTGTTGATGCACAACATCTACATGTTCAGTTTAAAGCTCTCCTTTTGGCATATTGCATGATTAATTACAGGTTGGCACAGCTGCTTAATCAATTCCTGTGCCTCAGTTTCCTCCCCCTAGAAATGGAGGTGTTATAATCCAATCCTGGAGTGATTGTAAGAGGTGCTTGGGAGATAGTCACTTACTGTGTTGATCATGGTGGATAGGAGTATTTAGACTGACTGTACATTTGAGTTCCAAATGTAGTGAGACACTGAGGAATAGATATCTTTTTGATGAGAGATGTGCAAAGTGTTTTTTTCATAGGATTTAACCCTGAATATCAACTTCTTGTAGTTTAATCTCCTTTGCTACTTTTTCATGTCTGACACCATTTTCAGATCCATTTTCACATGTAAGCTGTTTTTCAGTGCTTAACACATTGCTTTCTACCACTGATTTTAAAATACATCAAGTGTTCTTCTAATTATTTTCCTACATATGACTGATTTTCAAAGCTGCTGAAAAGATGGGAAAATCAAAGGGAATTCAAGGACCTGGAGTAATTTCAGGAAACTCTAATTTAGACATATTATTGCTAGAGAAGAAAGTTACCTACGAGCTGGAAAGAGTCTAGAGAAAAGCCAAGAGAATATGTGAACATTAGAAAACTTGACCACAAGGGAAGGTTGAAGTCATGGTATTTGCTCAACGTAGAAAAGAATAGACTGAAGGCAGGAATGATATCAGTCTTCAATTTATTTAAGTAAATAAATTTTTTAAAAAGTTATTTTAAGGAGAATGGTGATCATTTTTTCCATCTTTGCGAGTAGATGCAGGACACCAGCACAACTGATCTTCAAAAGAAAGACTAGAGTTGTTTGCCACTGTCCCACGCTGTTCCATGACACTTAAGGTGTGAAAGACTATTAACTTAGTGTCCTCTTCCCTCCAGTTGTACCAGCTGAATTYAGCTAAGTACCATATTCCCAGTGATTTTCATTAGTAGCTAGCCTGTGCCTGTTTCCTGTGGAAGAAGTTCCATCCATCTTACATGCGATGATGAAGATTTCTGTTGAGCTGTTCACTGTATCGTGGCTTCTGCCTCAGTGCAAACAGTTTCCTTCTGAAGAGTTGGAGAGGCCTCACAGCATAGGACTTGCTGATGAAGGTCACTCCAGCTTGTCTTTGCGGCTGCTGTTTCTCCAGCATGCCTTGGTGACTACGCTAACAGGTCATATGGCCACAGCGTCGCACTGTTACTTTATTTTGTCTCAATTCTGGAAGTGCTATTTTCTAAATTTCCTTACACTTATAGAGTTTGTCTTAAACCCCTCTCTGTATTGAAGATGTCCTTCGTCCAGATCCTGAGTTCTCTCTCCTTGTTAATTGTGCTCTCACTGTGGTGCGTTCCTCTGACTTGGTGTTTGTCTAAGTAAGGACCATTGAAAGGCATCAGAATGTGACTCCAGATGAGCAGCGACCCCAGAAGAACATGGCATCTCTCACAGTAAAGCAGTGCTTGCATACCAGTTTTTTTCCAGCATCGGCAGATAGGCTTCTTTTCCAGACACCTTTTTGCCTGGAAACTGTGACTGTTAGAGAGCTCTTAAATGTGTTGTTTTTACAGAAGCACATTGAGTAGAACAGGACTGCTGTTTGTGAAGAAGGGACTTCCCTGAAAAGAGGGCCCTACCTGTGCTCTGCATGCTGGTGATCTGAGCAACACCACATCTGTTTCCATGTTCAGCAGCTCCTTGCTGTGTCCAGAAAGGACTAATTCTGGAGTCTTATCCCCAGGCCCTGTGGATGAGGATGAAGCCCTATTTGCCCGCAGCATCTCGTGCAAAATCTAGGTGTCAAAGCTGGAGCACTGACACTACCACTGCTGGTAGTCCTTGCTGACCTCAGCTTCAGTTCAGAGCTTTTTTTCCTTTTGTCTATCATCCTAAATTCCTGTTTCATTTGAGTTGTTCCCCCCACCTCGGGTGTCTGCATGAATGTGGCTGGCTTTTCCTTGCATTTGAAAAAASTTCTAAAAAAATTTCTTCAATAACTAAAAGGCCATGACCTGGGGTGAGCATGAAGAAATGATGCACATAAACTCCTGAGAACAGGCAAGCTTATCCTTAGCAGCAATTAATGAGAAAATTGGAAATATGCTATGTTAGCTGGGCAGCTTTAGAATACTTTAATGTTGTGAGGTACTGTTTGACCTTCAGTAATGCAAAAATGCTGAATAATTCTAAAAAGCAATGAGAAGGAAAACTGGTAACTTCCTTCAGAAATATCTGACTAGCACATAATGCTAGCCATATTATGCTCATTTAATTATTCCTTTATAGAGCTAGTCTTGGGGAATTTGTGATTATAACGAGATTATGCCTTCACAAATTCTTCCAATAAGTCAGAAATAAATCTCTTGTGGATCAGTAAATTTTTAAAAAAGCTATTTTTAAAAAAGAAGGCAGACCTGGGTGGCTTCAAAGATTTCCTGAGTTGTTAAATTAGTTAAACCAAGTGTATATACTCTACCTAATTTTTCATAAAGTTGGGAGATAATTTTCTCAATATTTTGAAACAAACTTATTTATCATTCCATCTAGAGAGGAGTGAATGCACCTGGAAGTGTTATGTCAGTGTCACTGTCTTCTTCTGGATGAGGAGAGAAGGAGAAAGGTCTAGAGCACCCCAAAGGTGAAGAGTAGCTCATCAGCAAGTGTTGCCATGTCAGGCACATCGCTGATATTTAGTGTGCAATATATTCACGATCTATGAAGAAATAGTAAATTCCTCCACAGATGAACATCAATCTGGAAAATGTTTTGCAAAGTACTGGAGAAAGTTATCTTCATGTTCTGCATTGAAACGTGTGGCGTGACATGAGACTGTCTTAACAGGTGGTGAAATACTCTGTTGGCAAGCCATCAAACCATGCTGGAAACTTTCGGGTTTGTTTCCCCAGGGCTCCACTATCAGTCCTGTAATAAAGATTGCCCTGAGTCTGCAGAGAGAAATCCCGTCCTTGCTGGATGTGAAGGAGCCTCAAGGTGGGCAGCATCCGCACCTCAGTGCGTGCTGGACCAAATGTGGGTGTCTCTTTCTAGCCTCAGTCAACACCTTTCTCAAGAAACGTTTGTGGAAATGTCACAGCTCAGACTGGAGGAGGCAGTCAAGATTAGACATCTGTATTGCTACTTTGAGCATATGGATTAATTTAGAAGCCAAACTGATAAGACACAAAAACACTAGTAGCCTGTCTGGTAGATGTAATGGTGAAGTGGAAGGAAAGGAAATTCACTTGCTAACTTTTTGAGGCCATGCAATGAGAAATATGTCAGCTCTGTTAATTACCCACGTCAGGAATGACTGAACTCTTGTCTCTGTCTGTCATCATCTCTTCACTGTTACTGATACAACTGTAATTTTGGGTCTAAGGATGTGGATTATAATCTCACAGGCAACCATTAGAAAAATGTATTATATCAAATCAAAATATCTCTTTTAAATCAGATTTTTTATTCTCCCCAGCAATTCGGATTTTTTTTTTAAACTTTTATCTGGTTCTTCCTCCAGGTTGAAGAAATTACTTTCATTTGTAAATTAYCTTTTGTCTGCCTTTTGTGATGAGAAGTAACCTGGAGATACCAATAATGCTATCAAATGAGACTTACCAAGTTCATATCATTCTACTGTGGGGACATTATATTTTACCGCTAACACTCTTTATCTACTTAGTGCCAAAATCCATTTCTTTTATTATAAATTGGTTCAGTTTGAGTTTAATCAAGACCAATAGGAAATATTGTCACTGGATCTTGGAACTGAGTACAGAAAATGAGGTGCCGCAATGTGAATATAAAGGGAAATAGCCTGAAAAGCATCACTACTTAAAGTGAAAGCCTGGTTTCCTTAAGTTCTTTGATCCACTGAAAGCATATCATCAGAGCTAAAGAACGTAAACAAGAGTCTGCTATATATATCCTGTGGAACTAGACAGTAGGAGAATGCATGTGCATTTTAAATTCAAGGTCTGTTATATTGAATGTGATCTTTATTTTGGCCTTGTGACTGAAAAGCTTTTTGCTTGATTATTTCTTATTTGACTCCCAGCAGACAGGAAGAACATCACATACTTGCTGTGATAAATCCAGAGAGACAGTCTGTAAAGGACAAAGTTGTCTTTTTCCAGGTAGAATTTAAATGTTTAATTAAGAAAGCGAAACTATGATAGCCACAGATAAATTACAATTTTATACTTGATATCTCTCTTCTTGGCCCAGGAAAAACTTGATTAATTTAGAGATAACGGATTGCCTGTCAGGTATCACTGCTGAGGATTTTGGTAGGATAAATTATATTAAGTTCCTTGTGCAAGGACGAGCTTTAGTGGCCCTTCTGTACAGGAGACAGATTTGTTCATTGCATTGTGACTGCTTCCAGCTTAGAAGATTTTTGTGCTAAATGTCTTTGTAGTTGATTTTAATGTTCTATTTACAAGATCTCAGAAGTTAGTTTTGAAAAAATTTCTATATAGGCAACCTACTCCATTTTTTAATAATTATCCAAATCTAATTTGAATAATTAAAGCTTTGTGAATGATAATTATGTTACAGTTAGTTCTATGCAAGTTTTTATGCATTGAAAATATGGTGAAAAAAGTTTTTCAAATGGCTGCTTTAACCTTTTTTTCCTAGTTTGTAAGGACTGGGAGTATCAAGTAAATAGACAGCAAAAGAACTAGCTGCTCACCGGGTGAATGTAAACATCAGAAGAGAAATTATTATTAATCGTGGCTTTTTGGTAGGATCTTCCAACAGATGAAGATGATGGTCCCCTTTTCTTCGGTGCTGTACATGTGTAAAGGATCAGATGGTCTCTCATTTGAAAAGCTTGCAGCCCAAGTAGGTCCAAAAGTGAATAGAAGATCGGGTAAATTAAGTTGTCACATGAACAGAGTGAAACGTTATCAGGGCAGTAGATAACATATTTCTTCCATTGTTGTTATTTTTTGGAGGTAGCAGTATTAAGAAAAGTGTCTGCTCAACAGAAAGTGTAGAGGACAAACCAAAGGGGAGTAGGAAAATGGAGAAACTGGTGAGAAAGAGGGAAATAAAGTGATGAGGAGAGTGTAAGTGAGCCTGGATGCACAGCCAGTTTCTACAAGTTTGAGATGCTCTGGTCACTACTAGAAAGATAGCCAGGTACTTTTCAGCTAGATGAGTAAGTTAAGTATAGGCAGAAGCAACAGCAACTGATGGGATTTTTGATTAATTCAGCAGAGTAGCTTTTTTATTTATTTGGGATACAGTAAAGGACACAGAAATTCAGCCAAGGATATTATTGCTAATTGTGCAGGCAGTTAAATTTAGCTCTTCTTCAACCAAAAGAAGTGATCAATCTTTTCAAGAAGTGTGAGAACGACAATAGCCAGAGAAGGGCAAACAGATTGTCTTTCCAGTTCTTTAAGATGCCTTTTTGTTCACTCTTCCTCTTCTGTATAGCTCTGATGCAGATAATCTGAACACAGCAGATTTCTGTACTATGAATCTCCTTTTCACAGGAGGATAGCCCAGAGGTTAAGATGCAAGTCTAGAATAATCAGATTTGGTACCCTGCTTGTGACTAACTTCCTCTGAACTTGGTGTAGAAGTTAGTTGCCTTTCCTGTACCTTGTTTCCCCAATGGTAAAGTGAGCAAGGAAGGAACTATTATTGCATTAAGAGATTTTGTGAGGAAAAAGAATACTCAAAAGTTTGAGAATTGTAGATGTTGCTATGATATTAATAGCTCAATTCAGCTGCCCACACATAGGCTGCTTGAGTTGTATCCTGCCTCGCCTCAAGCTGCTATTCCAGAAGATACTTCCATAGGTCCTGTGTCATGTTTGCCACCTGCACAGAGATGTTTGAGACATCCTGCGCCATCTGAGATGCCTACGGGAAGGCAAATGAATCAAACCCACAGTTTCTCAAAGATGATTCTTTGCTTTTAGCTTGGTCCCTGTTCTCYCTTAATGTTTTTTCTCCCTCTTAATTCTTTCTTTGATTTCTCACTCCTTTTTTTTCTCTACATCTAAGCTTGGTCTATGTTGTTTAGTTGTTTCTTTCCATTTTGTTTTCCTCTTTAAGCTACATCCCGTGAAAATCACCTGCCATGCACCATTCCAGCATCTCTACGTGGATGCGGTCCTTCTCTTACACAGGCTAGTTATACAGACCAGACTGGGCAAAGCTTGCCTCCCTGTAGTTTATTTTTTGAAGTACATGGCAGTTCTCTGAAGCTGTGCCAGGCTTTCACATCCACTGGGGATAAGCACCTTTCAGATTACATGCAGAGAGTGTCTGATGAGCCACCTTACCATGTGGGAGAGGCCCGTAGCATTAAACCCGTGAAGGTCCCCAGAGACAAGCAGGAGAAGTCCCTAGCAGTACATTGTCATAGCTGTTAGTATCCCTTCCCTTCTCACCAGCAAAGCAAGGCCTTGCTGACTCCAAAGCTCATCCTTCAGTCTCCTTAAATTCCTATGGCCCAGCTAAGCTTTACTGCTGGACCTCTTAGGATCTCACTTACGCAGAACGATAGCCAGCTACTGTTAAATTTTGCAAGGGTGCCTACTTCCAGTAGGCCAAATTTGCTGGATGTTACAAGGAAAGGGTGAGGAATGGTCTACGCATTGTGGATGTGCAAGTCAGTGCTCTCTATAAAGTACTTTCTGGTTTTAACCAAATGACCAAGGACTAATGTAGAAGTCTGTGGCTTCGTTCTGGGAGGAATCATAATCTTGTTTATTTTGTGGATCTCTCTAGAGCATTTTTACATCATCTGGGCAATGATGTGCAATTAGATTCTGTAATTTGCAGAAAGGTTATTACAATCATCTCTCATAGCATAATGTTCACATTTGTCATTTAGGCTGTGTAGAAAGACCACATTTCCCTCTTTCAATTTTGATTAAGACAACATATCTTATCATAGTATTTTATGCTTGTCTGGATATTATTCAGTACTCTTCTCATTTGTTAGCAAACTGTTGCCATGCATCATGGTATTTTACAATACTGAAAGCACCAGCAAGCAAAAGCTGACAAAAAATTAACATAAGAAAAGCAGCCATGAGAAAAGTGAACCTTCATGCTTCTTGAAACAGCAAATACCTTACCAGAGCTTCACAAGCAGCAGTACAATCCATCAATAAGAAAAATCCATCAGGGCTATAAAATGTAAAGAGACCACATCAGGAATTGATTGAAATGCAGTTTGTTAGAGGTTGGGAAAGGGTTCTGCAGGAGTGTCACTGCACACTTGTCGTGTATCTTCCCTAGGCATCTTCTTTGGGAGGGGGTGGAGAGAGGTTGGTATGTTATATGGACAATTAGTCTGACCTGTAGAGTCATTTTTATGCTCTTCCATACCAGAGAGTACCTGGTACCTAGCAGCTGCCCTCTTCCATTGCTTGGGCCATACTTCATGCATTAATGCAGTTCAGGATATGACTTCTCTTTTGCTTTGTGACCCTGTACAGCAGAAATTGCCTCTGTCATATATTAGGATAGCAGTTGTAGAGTTGCAGTCCTCTGCTAAATGGTACATTCCCAAATTGCAGTTTACCGTGATGGCCTTTCTCCTAGTAGATGATCCAGTATGTCAAACTTCAGCAATGAAATTCAACTCTAAATAGTGGGCAAATGAGGATTATTTTGCCCAGTTTAAGAGAAGACCTAAATGGGAGGCTGGGGAACAAATACCAGTACAATAATAGAGATATGAGCCTGCAATGTGCGCTCGCAGCCCAGAAAGCCAACTGTATCCTTGGCTGCATCAAAAGAAGCGTGGCCAGCAGGTTGAGGGAGGTGATTCTGCCCCTCTACTCGCTCTGGTGAGACCCCACCTGGAGTACTGCGTCCAGCTCTGGAGCCCTGAGCACAAGACAGACATGGACCTGTTGGAGTGGGTCCAGAGGAGGGTCACAAAAATGATCGGGGGAATGGAACGCCTCTCCTATGAAGAAAGGCTGAGAGAGTTGGGGTTGTTCAGCCTGGAGAAGAGACGGCTTTGGGGAGACCTTACTGCAGCCTATCAGTACTTAAAGGGGGCTTATAAGAAAGATGGCRGCAAACTTTTTAGCAGGTCCTGTTGCGACAGGACAAGGGGGAATGGTTTTAAACTAAAAGAGGGTAGATTTAGACTAGATATAAGGAAGAAATTTTTTATGCTGAGGGTGGTGAAACACTGGAACAGGTTGCCCAGAGAGGTGGTAGATGCCCCATCCCTGGAAACATTCAAGGTCAGGTTGGACAGGGCTCTGAGCAACCTGATCTAGTTGAAGATGTCCCTGCCTACGGCAGGGGGGTTGGACTAGATGACCTTTCAAGGTCCCTTCCAGCCCAAACTACTCTATGATTCTATGATTCTATATAAGATACATTACGTGACAATGAAGATTGGCTGTAATTTACTGAATGCTCAGGAGTTCTCTATATCATTAATACTGCAAGTGTGCACTGAAAAATGGGGTGGTAACTACAGATCACCTAACGTTGATCTGGAAACCCGAGCTAAGTTTAGTAATTTCTTAAGATCAGTAACAGAAACAATCCAGACTGCAGATTCTGCTGAAAATGAGGAAGAAGAGAGAGTGGTCAGAGGAGGGTGAGAGCATAGGTGTTTCTTGCAAGTCTTCTGTTTCCTTCTGTGTCTGAGCTCTTGTGAATTTATTGGCCATCTCCACAGCAATCCTTTCTTTAAAAAAAGTGTTGTGTGTTCTGGGTTGGAGGGTCATTGTTTGCTCCTTAATGATTTAAAGCATGTTTTCTTAAATTGTCATCTCTGTTTTACGCACCAGTGGTTCTTCTTGAGACTTCAAAAACAGGCCACGGCATCACCCTTCTCGACTCAGCTCCTGTCTCTGTCTAGTGGCCAGCTCGGGATGCCTGGAGTGGTTCTGCGATAAACCAGCACCACATGAAGCAATTGCTTATCAGTGAAGAGCTTTATTGTAGTGTCTTTCTGCATTTTCTATAGCCGCCTTAGTAAAACGCTCAGTGTGCTGTTTTAAAGAGGTTTTTAGGCTTTTGAGAGTCTGTCAATGACAAAGGAATTTTATTCCACAACCCTCCAGCAGATATTAATGAGAACAGAGGCTTGGGCAAACATTTTGTCACTGTCAGCTGTTGTTTCTGCAGGAACGCAATGGTGGAATAGCAGCAAGCAGCAGCAGTACAAAGGCAAGCCTGAGTTCTTGGAAAGTGTATAGGCTGTATAGCGTGGAAAGTATGAAATTCAGTCAACCTCTTGGAAGAGTGAAGCGATTGAACCTGTTGCATTGGAGCTATGTTGGGATCAAAATATTCATAGCAGAATTGAAACTGAGCAATACACTGTGCTATTTCAGACGTGTATCTTAACTCCATGATAAAATGGTAATTTATACTTACTGGGTATGTTCTGGTTGCTGATCTACTTACTTTACAAAATCCTAATAATGTTAAATATGGTATGGTTTCTGGCTAGACCAAAAAACTGAGCTTGTTTGGAAAGCCAAGGCTTTCACCCTAAAAAGAAAGTGTTAAATACTGGTTTTTTTCTCCCTAAAGTGCTCAACTGCCTAACTTATTAGCATGAAAGCCAGAGAATGTTGATCTTTTGCTGTGTTTAGTCAGAAATTTACTCTAGCACTCTCAAATGGAAATTCGTGGAGCAAAAAACACGAAAAAAAAACCCAGACAGAACCCACCTTGTTTACCCCATGACTCACTTTCCCCACCTATGATAATAACAGTTGCTTTGCACACATACCCTGAGACTTTAAGTCATATTCTATGTAAACTAATTTCTGCAGAAATTAATACAATACCAAAAAGTTCTTGGACTTTATATTTTTAAAATGCCTATTGCTTATATACAATTATAACTTTGCTCAGAAAAAAAAAAAAAAAANCAAAAAACAAAGAGAAAACAAAGAACAGCACTAGACAAAAATTTAACAAGTTTTTAAATAATCTTTTATTTATTATTTTTCTAATTAGGAAATTCCATCTAATTTTTATGAAATACATTGTGCATATTTTAATCCTACCATGTAACAATATTGAAAAATACCTCTCTGCCCATCTTCTTTTTCTGACCATATTTTGAAATTTCAGTGCCGGAGTGAAATGGAGGCAGGATAAGACTGTAGACTTTGACATCATGGTAAAAAAAGTTTTGTTTTGTTTTGTTTTTAAATGCCACCCAAGTAGATCTTGAGTAGTTAGATAGGAATGTTACCTCTTTGGAGAGGAGACTTTTTATTAGGTGGACTAAACATGTAGGTCCATCAGCTTTACACTTACATATCTGTAATCCAATTCACTGTCTCCTCCTGCCCCTCTTTGCAGGGGAAAGACCGAGTCATATCCTTGTAATGATTCTCCCTCTGGTTTCACTTCAGCTACCCATGTGCTAACGGTGAGGAGGTGGGAATCTCATGTGGCTTCAGTGACTCTTGAGTTTTTGTTCTATTTCTTGTGTTTAGCACCCTGCTCTAATGCTTGAGTGAGAGTCAGTAGATACGTTTTAGAATTAGTTCTGTTGCAGATTTCATACTTCGATATGTTGTCTTCTAAGCCAGCTTTTATTTCTGGAACAAACAGTGTTTCTTAAACTTTGTTCATACGCTTCTCAAATACCAGCTGGGTATCATGGATCATGCTTAGCTTTTCTAACGTGACACTTTTTTATGGTTTTGTGGCATTGGATGCTTTGTATAGCATCCCATCACATGAAAAATTTTGTCTTTTTAAACTTGGAGGTGCCTGTGTTGGGGTTTTTTTGAGGGGGGAGAGGGTTGGGTTTTGTTGGGGTGGGGGTTTTTTTGTCTGTCTGGAATTACTGTCAGGCTGTGGTAAGCTTGGGGTCATTATATGTTTGCTGTATGAGTTGTCATATACTATATTGTAGTTGGGTAAGTTGAAATACAGTCATGTTTACTTCAAACTGATCCTATTGTGTTTCTTTGTTTCACCTCAGATAAGTGTTCTTGTCGTGCAACRTAAGAAGCTTCTTTCAAAGCTTCTATTTTATATTGAGTAAATACTTCTTTCAGTTTTGTGAGCATTTGCTGAAATCCATATAATGTTTTGCACATAGGTAACTCTAAAATGATTTCTCCTGAATGGTCTGCTTTCGTTTTAACCAATTTCTGCCCAGAAGTACCATATTGAAACTCCTTTGGAAATCTGCACATATTACTCATGCAGCCCTAGTATTTCTTTTACAGGTTGAAGAAGAGTATGGTATTAGAAAAGAAGTGTTGTGGAACAGTGTTGTAGGTGCATGAGTTTGCATCTGTTGAGATTCGGAGCACTTTGCTATTCTCAAAAGATTTTGGGCAGTGAGTCCATGACAACGGTTTTGGACTCTCACAAGTGTTTGTCTTGCTTTTYGTACTGAGGTTATTCTGTAATATCCTTAAATAGGGCTACTTGTGGCAAGTTAGATTAGCTTAGGTTTTTCAGTGTTTTAACAGTCCTGGGAATTTCTGATAAACTCTTGTCCTGGGTAGTCCTATCTGATCAGTCATGTCTTCCTGCCCTGAGTGACTTTGAACGTGTTGGCTGTTCTTTAAGAATACTGATGCATAACTGAGGATGACGCACGTTGGGATGTCTGATGAGGTTACTGTCAACTCCTGTCCACCCTGCTGCTGCTGTGCAGGGAGCTGAGCTGCTCTTGAGGCAGCTCCTGGGTGGCCACAGTTTACATCAGAGAATCGGTTTCTTTAGTTTCCTTTTTCTTTCCTGTTTGTTTGTTGGGGTTTTGGGGTTTTGTTTTGTTTGGGTTTTGGTTTTTGTTTTTTTGTGTGTGTTTTTTTTTCCTTTTTTTCTTTCTTCCTTGAATTGTCATAGTCTTGGAAACTTTTTTAGGGGAGGATGGGTAGGCCTGTCAGGGTGGTAGTCTCAGCAGCTATAACACTGTCATCCTTGCCACAAGACATGAGTTTTCAATATAATCAAGCTTACTCAAGCTCATCTGTGATTTTTTCTATTATATTCCTTTCCTTTCTTTGGCATGTTGCAGACATTTAACAATATTCACTTCACAGTCATTGTACAACTGATMGTTTTAATTCAAGATGGGCAAATTATTGACTTTTTCTTCCTAATACTTCAGATCCTCATAGAACTTAAATGTATTATTTGGTAAGTGAAGGTACTTAGATGACTTTAAAGGGGAACTGTTTAGTCTTATGTATTCCAAAAGGGTTACTGAAGATACAACATCCCCAAATGGAAATATTCTTGCATTTTGTGTCTAGACATGTACTCTTGATGATATTTATGAATGATATCAGACATGCTTGATGTTCTTACTGATGTTTTATGTGCTTGTGTAGAATCTGTCATTTATTTATGTCAGTACCTCGTTGCCAGACAATTAAACTATAAATGTATTCACTCAGCAGCATCTAGGTTTACCATCAGATCAAATTTAGCTTTTACTGCATTCTCAATGCTAATTGGACTTAATTATTTAGTTCATGTATTCTTAGTGACATGCTGGGTCAACACTGATACTCATTTTAGATCCTTAACGTAATTCAGTGCATTAAGCAAATTGTATGCTATCACGTTTGGACACCACAGTTAGATCAAGAAAAAAATACAGCAGCTGTTTCAAATTCTTGTCTTTTTTTTTTTTTTTTGTCTTTTTATGGCATTTTAAGAGAAGACTTACTGGTATTTGATTTAGTCTAATTGTATGAAATGGGATAGCTTTTTGCCTATTTCTTTTTTGGATAGGGTGATCATGTTCACCAACTATTTTATACAGTCTTCAGAAGACTACAGAGTACTTGACTGTAGAATGTTTCTTGAAATTCATTTCATGTCTGTTTCTTTAACTTTTTAAAAATTATTTTATTTTAAATGGTACAGGCTGTTCATACACATTGATAGATGTTCCTAACCCTAACCCCAACTATTATTTCTCTGTGTGGGCATGCTAAGAAGAAAGAAAAAAAAAATGCCAGCCACCTGCCTTCTCTGAGTCCAGGCCTTGTTCTAGCCCTATGGGCCATTCAATGTTCAGCAACAGYTTTGGTTCCTCTGCTCTTTCTTTTCCTAATGCCTGAATCCAAATCCACAATATGGGTTACCTACCACATGGACCTAAAATAAAATATTAGCCACTTATCCATCCAGATCTCCTTTCTTTGGCACATTGTAGAGCACTCCAAGGCTGTTGTAAAACACTGTCCATTTACCCTTCTCCTGTCCTCAGGGGCCACCAATAACCTGTGCTATTCCTGTTACTAAATCTGATCCTTATCTAGAAGGGTGGTTGAACTGAGGCTTAAGGGGAAGGTTTGGCAGTTGCTGCTCCTCAACACAGCCTTCATTTTACCTTTAAGGGCCATCAGATGCTTTCCAGTATCCTGGGCATTTTAAGTCTATTTTCTCTTGACCAATATTTAAACCTAATGCTAGTAGGCTGTCTACTTTCCTTTTCCTAACCCTAGCCCTAAACCAGACCCTGACTCTAATCTTGACCCAGGTACTCTGTATAACAAGAAGAACAATGTGTCTAAAATTTATTTCAGCCTGTCCACAAGAGGGGTTGGAGTTAGAGGAACCCATGTGTAGGGTAGACAAGCCTTCATCTGGCCTTAAGCCTATCGCAAAGACACCCTATAAATAGGAACCAAACTGAGAAAAATAAACTACAAACTATAGACTTCTGTTGACAAGAGACTTCCCCTTTGAGACAGAAGTGCACAAATAAGTGCTGAAAGGTAGATCAGTTTCTAAGACTTACCCTCAGTCTAGTCACCTCTCTATTTAGACTACCAGTGGTAAAGTTATGCTTACAATTAGGAAAAGGTTGGTTGTAAAAGGCTGTGCTACACGTTGAGTGGTCCATGGGGCTATATGGATGGGATCGAAAGGGGCCTGTGAGGAATAGTTTATTCTAGCGCCAGTCTGCTCAGCTGCCTCTATATAGGATTGAGGGGTTAGGGTTAGGATTAGGATTACATTTGGGAAAAGAGTGAGTGAACCCCAGTTATCTGTGTGTGTTGCATGGGCTTCAGGACTTCCATGAGGGCGAGTATCATTAGCTGATGCCAAGCCTCTGGCTTGGAACTTACAGTTCCAAAGACATGGCATATCTATAGTGAATATTCTGGTTTGGGTTAGGATTAGGAAAATTGGGATGCTGTGTTATTAATGCTTATTTAATGTAACCCTGGATTAAGATTAGGGTTGGTGTTGGCAGAGGCCAAGTTCTAACACTGCATTTTAGTCTCAGTTCAGCTAAATACGTGTAGAGAAATTGAAAGTTGGAGATAGGATAAAAAAAACAAACCATAGGAGGTAAGTGCTGTGAGAGGTACATTGTTCCCCTCTGAGCCTTGTGCTGTTGGACCTGAGTGCACATCTGGAGACATGGATATGTACCATTAATATTTTGGGAAAGAGAAAAGAGTTTATCATGACAACCTTCCTGCTGTGGCTTGTTACCTATGTTATGAATTGCTCAGACTCCAATTAACTATTGGAGTTATTGCCTGCTACTTGTTCCTGTGGACATGGCTTGAATGTATTGCTGTGGTCAGGAGGCTTACCTGGCAGCCACCTCTTTGAACAGGAAATGTTGGTTTTTCAGAGAGCCGCCTGGTGTGGATCAAAGTTGTGCCGCAGTCGGGGGCAGACTATTTGGCTTGTTGGTGACAAGGAGCAATGTGAAGGCCTGTGATGAGTCGAAATGTTAAATTAAATGATTCCTCTGTAAAACCATCTGTGATACTTTTTAATATTTTTTGAAGAGATTGGTGATGAGAGCGTATGAGGTCTTTGGGAGCAGTCAGCAGGCTTAAAAGCAACCCAAAATGCCCAAATGAACCAGGGGAATGAAAAGCTAAAATGCAGCTATAGGCAGCAAAAGGCTAGTCTTTGTCTTTTTTTTTCCTCTCTGATGTCATTCTTTCTGTCTTTCTGCTGTAAATATGTCAAAACTTCCTTGAAGTTCCACATACCAGGTCCACAGGTAGCGTTGCATCACCTTCATGATCATCTTGACCACCGGTTTCCACTGTGGGAATGCTCGCCCCACCTTTGTGCAGCCTGGTTTTATGGTGTGGGGCTGGCTGGGGTTGGGAGAGGCAGGCAGTCTGAGAGAGAACATGCCAGGACTGTTCTGAGAAGAATAGGAGGGGATGTTTATATGTTTATTCATAGTATCAGCTAATTGCTACTGTTTCTATTTTGTGGGYTTTTTTCATTTGTTTTTGGTTTTTCCCTGTGAAAATGGAAAGTATGGACGCTTTGTCATGGGAGAGCAATCCTAACATCACTGTGTGAGATGGTTCATCCCACATACAGTACTCTATAAAGATTTGGGGGTTGCTTGACAAGAAGGGTGAAGCCTATTTGCAGCTACGTATAAGTCTTCAATATTAAAATGAATGGATAGTGCTGGGATTTAATAATAGAATGCACTTATTGTAGTTAAATACAGTGTAAAGTGTAGCTGTGTCAAATTACTTTTGAGACTGCTATCACATGAATAGCCCTTATTGCTGACATATTACAGTATATTTATTATCTAGTGGATGACAATCCACTGCTGAATTAATGAGGGGAGCAAATATGAACACCAATAGAAGTTTTAAATAAGCATCAGCTGTAACAATTTCTCACGCAGCCTTACAGTTCTTCATTCTCACTGGATGACTTGATGTTGAAAATCATGCAGATAAGGATAATGTTAATACCATTCAATGTAATGAGCCATAAACAGAAGAAAAACCTAATGAAATTTGATTTTTTTTTTCCTTTCTCTGTCTGAACGGGAGGACAACTTGCAGTGCCAGCAAATTTCTCTCATTCTTCCTTGCTTTGAAACCCTGGGATTCTTTGCTAAAAGAAAAGTTGCTTCATTAGAAAAACCACATACCCACCAAGGACTACACATACACATACACATACACACACCATACTCCTGCTTTTATCCTTTTTTATTTTGACAAAATGGTTTCCCGTGTGAACTTCGGAAACAGTAGCGCACGCAACACCCACAAAAATAAAATGCTATTTAAGCCTAACTGCAAGAACAGAAGTGTTGAAAGTAGCAGTGGTTTTGTTTTGTGACATAAATATTAAGTTATTCCTTTTTATTTTCAATACAGGTGCTTCAAAAACTAGGAAAAGCAGATGAAACAAAAGATGAACAGTTTGAAGAATACGTTCAAAATTTCAAACGGCAAGAGGTCAGTTACTTTTTCAGTTTCTTTAATTGTGTCTTAAGAAGAATGCAGTGTATTTGAACTTGCCAGTCTTGAAGAAGATGTTACAGGGTAACAGGTAAAAAGGTTTTTTTTTGGGGGGGTACAAGATTTTGTTCTGCTATTTTCAAACAGAAGGAACAGTTGAATTTGTGCATGCAGAGGGCTAAGAAATCATAATAAAAGGACATACTGTAATCATATATAACACCACCATGCTTGAACCACTTGGGATCAGCGGAGAGACGGCACATTTTCAACAGCGTAATTGAGAGCAGAACCCAACCCCGACTGAACACAGCTTTGTAGTTGCCGTCTTACAAAGAAGAGATGCATTTCCTTGGTTTCATTTTGTGGATTGTTTTCATCAGTGGTATGTAATAATACCGGTTTTCTACAAAGTGAATAGATGAATGGTTTCAGGCTGCTGTGTGTTGTTACGCTCCCTGTTGGTACAGGGACGATGGGGGCTGTGGTGGCAATGCTGATGAAGCACTATGGGGGAGCAGCGCTCRATTGCTCTTAGTGTTGTAAACACAAGACATGAGAACGAAGGCGCCCTGAGGAGTTTATAATCTACTCCCAATGCAATCCTAAATTCTAACCTCAATTACTCCTTGCTTTGTTGGACAGACTTTTCGGCTCCGAGGTGATTAATTGCGATTAATTATATAGTACCTTTCTAGTACAAATTAATGCCTACCATTAATGCTGCATTAATGCCACCAAGAAAATAGTCTTCTTATGTAAGTATGAACTGAGGTATCTGTCGTCTTTGTGAGCTATCATTTAGAGCTCATATAGAAAGGTACTGGAGGGTGAGAGAACTACTGCCACRCATTTTACACGATGTAAAAATTGGCTCATGTCAGTGTTTGCAATTTCTGCCCTGAATCAGTCCTATCTACCACATGCACTGCTGTCCTTTCCATGTAGACATAAACCCTGCGTCCTGACTGCCTGGATGCTTGTTAACTCTTTTGCATCTTATGGTCACTTAGCCTTTATTTTCCTCTCTCAGTGTAGAAGGGAGGGAGGTTTCAGGAGCCACTGGCCTGTTGTGTAGATCTTTGCTCTTCTCCGAAGATGACAATGATGGGAAGTAAAAGAACCTGTTCCTTTGAGGAGGGTGGTTCCTCCCGCAAATTTCTTGAGGTCAGGAAGATGGTGGGATTTAATAGGCCTGAAGAAGCACTCAGAAGCTTTGAAACTCTGCAGAGATGTTATATTTTCCCTTTTCTTCCCCCTCCTCTTTTCCAAGTACGCTGGGATATCAATGGAGCATTTCTTTCTTCTTGATTGTCCTTATGTTGCTGCTTATCCTTGCTTCAATATCCCAGCTGTTTGCACAGCTAGTAACTGTGTTACTAGAAATAAGGTGCATCTGTAAGGTTCTTACTGGGTGCAGAAGGAGCAGCTGGAGCATCCCCATGAAGAAACAGAGTTTTGTGGGATATTTTTTAGCTAAAAATTCTGAGTGAATTTAGAAAAGAGAGATGAAAGAGAAAAAAAATTCTTTTTAAGCAAAATTGTGTTTCAAGTGTTTGTTTTTTCTGTCCTTTACCAAGAATTTTCCATAATGGTGATTTTCAGCTGAAAGTCTTGCTAAGGGCTAAGGAGGATCTTAGCATTTCTTCCTTTTTATTTCCTCCTCCTTTGATGTACAGAGAGGCAGTAATAAGAGTCAAGGACTCTGCAGGAACTGCATGATGCTAAATCCGGATGCGAATGTGACTTGGGGCCAGGGGAGGAATTGGGTAGGGAGGAGTGAGTGCAGAGGGAACTACTACAACTGTCTTGAGGGACACATGCAGATTAGGCTAGGTCCACTGGCACACCAAATGGGAGAGACTGTGTATTAAACTAATCACACGTGCTTACTGTGCTCTGCTGGGCTTGCTCTCAAAGAGTTCTCCTGTGCACAATTCTTCAAGTACAAGGGGAAAAAATGCTGCAATAGCTCTCTTTCTGCCATGTTCACCAATAAGAAGCATATAAATGGCTTAAATTTTCTTAGTTTTGTCCATGCTTTGATCTACAACTTACTAGCAATGCAGAGATACAAAGCATTACAATGTGCATCTGAATTACCACTCTTACTGATTAATACCTTGCAGAACTGCTGTCTTCTGTGAGCTCAGGCAGCCATCTCTTCTTGGTTTATATTCAGTCCTGCTTTCAAGATTATCTCTGCAATTCTAGAACCTTTAGAAAAAGAAAAATTAARTTCTAGGTATTAAAGAATAAAAAGGCGGTCTGGGTGATTGATCCTTGTGCTGAGGTCCACCAAACTGTTGATGTGGGCCATTCAGGTGGCTTGCAAGCAGAACTGTCCCTGTTAGAGGCTGTCCCATCTTTTGCAGTTCCCTCCAGGATTATTTGTCTCCATGATGTTTGCTGACCTAACCGTGCCTTTCTATGGCAGAGGCAGTTTGAGAGGAGGTCTAAACTTTACTTTGTTTCTTGCAGTCTCATTTAGCAGTGATTTGGCTGTTTCCTAGCCATCTCATCTACCTACATTTGGTTTTGAGGAAGGCTGTCACTTCAGTTCTGCGTCTCTGTAAGTTGTTTGTAGCAGCTGGTGCCATGTGGGCTCTGGGAATCCTGGTAAGCTGAAAGCTGTGAAAATGGTCTATTTTTCTTGTTTCCCTACCTTATTGAGCCTGCAACACTTGGGAGGTCAACTGGTCTTATGGATAGAATGATCTTTTTATTAATACTCTCTGAAGATAATAAATGAAGACTCCCACTTCAGCTGAGGGAAAGGAAAGAACATAGTGCTCATTACCCAGGAAACAGATAATTGAAAAACTGAAATCTTAACATGCTATTCCTTGCCTGAATAGCGGATTGGATGGTGGGTATGTACCAAACTCAGCAGAAGGCTCTGTGTAAGGATATATCCAGCAGACCTATCTGTAGGAAAAGCTCATTTAGGTTCCCCAGTGATCTGTTCCCATCTCTTTCTGAATACAGCTGAATAAGAGCCCCTTCTGGACTTGACAACCCAGAGTTGAATTACTCAGATGAATCACCATGGAGAAACTGAGTCATCCCATGTCTGGAGAGAACAGAGCACAGTGGCTTTGCAGAGCTTCAGGACTTTCCCTATCAGAAGCAGTAAGCTGCTGCAGCTGAAACCAACAGGAAAAACATTTTGATTTTTAACAGTGAATACAGCTGTTATTCACCTTCCACTTAAGTTGTAAACCGGAAACTGCCACTCTAAATCAAAACTTGTGGAACAAACAAAACATATAAACTCACGTATGACACAGATATTCAGTGTATTGCAAGAAATATCTTGAGGCTTAGATGTTTCTCTCTGCACAGCTAATTGTGGATGTGCTCAGCCTCTTAATCGACCCTAAAGTTCAGAGAGGGGGAAAAAAGAGACAATTCCTGCATATTTCTCTCCACTGTGAAAATATCAAGTCCATTGGGGTTTTACCTGAAATTTCATCTCTATTCTGTTGTTCAAGCAACTGTATCTTACACTTTCTTTTTTTTGACAGGAGGTAAAGTAGCAATTCCCTTATCCCCAAGTATATTTTAATGACTCACAGTGCTTGCTTCATTTTTGTAAGAGATCAATATTCTATTTCATGTCTATACATATTTAAGTCTCATTATTTTTCCATATGTAGTTATAAGACTTATTTTACAGACTACAATTAAAATATATTTTAATATTTAAAGCCATTATGATTGTGTATGTACACACAGGTATACCAGTTGCCGCTACAACAGCAGCTGCCCATGGCAGAATAAAGTAAAATGCCAAGTGCTGTTGTTGCACTGTTGGGCAGTCCCAAAGCATACTTCAGATACTGGATGACCACTAAGCCAAATACAAGCAATACAATGTGCAAAGTATTTTGCGGGCTATAGGGGGGTTTCTCTGCTGATTACCATTTCATCCCAAAATGTATGTTTAATAATTATCTTATATCTGAGGGGCTGTTTTTCCCAGGATTAGAAGAGACATAGTGTGCCGTTAAATCTCATCTCAACCTCACTAATTTCCAATCAGGCAGGATACCCAGGAAGGTGAGGTCCTCTGTTTTGTGCTACAAAATTATCTCTGCAGGAACAGCCCAGATCCATTCCAACTAATTCCTCACTTCAAATGAGAGAACGCTGATCCGATGCTTTGCTTTTTTGATTCTCCCTATTGATTGCTCCAAATATAAAATCTAAACTGTTGTCACACTGGGCTGGTTTTGATTGCCCCTTGGATATAAGCTATTATGCCTCTGCAGCTTTAGTAACTGTGCTAATTCTTTTCTTCTGGGCAGTGTAGTTGAATGATCAAGTTATTACTGACTATTTTTAAAGCAGACTGGTATGTGTTTCTTCAGGAGCTCTTTGGAATAACCGGCCCTGGGAATAGTTGACATAGCCCAGCTCTGGGATTTAATACATGGACTGAACATGATCCAGTTCACAACGAACAGTTCTGGACAGTTTTCTACCAGACCTGTTAATACATAGCTTATATATGTTATTTAAGAATATAGTTATTGATATGCTGCTATAGGCATAAAGAGAGGCCAAGTACATGTTCAGAAAGTCTAGCTTCACATTTAATATGTATAGATTACTTTTAGCCATAGACTTGTAGACTCTGCACTTGCTGTCTTTGCACACCCCAAATTTTCACTAAAACCATTAGTGTGGGCCCTACTTTGAGGACATAAGTACACTTGTAGGAAGATATAATAGGTAATGAAGGTAGGATCCTAGCTTGGGGAGGGAGAGGTTTAGTTGTGAGGCAAGAAGGTTGGGATCTCATTTAAGGAGGGTGCCAAGTATTTTCTGTTCAGTCCTCATCTGAAACAGAGGCCGTTGGTTCAGTAAAAGGGTTAGTTAGTTAAGCATCACTGCAGGCACAGAGCTTTCTCACCTGACTATTGGGAGTCACTACTAGCATGGGGCAGAGCTCGCTGGTCTTACCTTCAGAATTCATACTTTCTGGATTAGTCCAAATTGCCTGGGGAACCTGTTTGATTTGGCGCAGTTTACTTCAACTCACCACGTTACGTAGTAACCAGAACGATGACATCCTTGCTCTTGAGCCTTCTTAGTGGCTGGACCACAAATTTGTGCTGTCCTGGTAGGTACTGGTATGCCAAAAACCTCCGTGTTTGCAGAGAAGACTGCAAACCCAACTTTTTTCAAGTGATGCACTAGACAAATAATTCAAAACCCAAGTCTCTTACAGCTTGTAGAAATAGAAAAGAAGAAATATATTTCTTTAAGAAAAAGATTCCAAAATTTGGGAGACAGTTCTAGGAACTATAAGGAGACTGGGAAATGGTAAAATAGGGTACTCTGGTATGCAGATATATTTCATACTGAATTATGGATTTGTCCCAATAGCCTCTTATTTTGTTAAGCTTCACTTAATGCAATAGACCTTTGCATTCTTACTTCTGAGCTCCCTAGAAGACCTACCAGTAAATGCTACCTAAAGTGTTTGCAAACAGAGAGACAGTGCTGCTTTACATTGTGGCTAATAACTGCACATTACAATAAAGGATGTCTTCCAGGTGATACAAAAAATGCTTGCTTCTGAGCTATTTCCCTGATGTCTTAGTGATGGAACGACAAAATTCCAGTATTAGACTTAGAGCTGCATTAATAATTATCTGGTTTGCATTTCTATGGGGCAGGTTATTAATTAACCTATGCTCAGGGTTCAGCATTGACAGTGCTCTTGACTCTTGCTAAAGTGGAGTGATTTATTTGTTTTTGGTATCAAGCACATGCTGTGCTGACCTTTCCTGTGAAGATGTATTGTGTTTACATCCTGTATGTGACATGACAGAAAAATCAAACTCTTCTGTTCTTCCTGGAAAGCTGTGAATAAATGATGCCTGGCAAATAGGTCATCCAATTCCAGCTTTCATGGAGGCAAGGTGGCCTTTAATTTCTGAGTGGAAGCAACGATTTTTCTAATGCATCAGGAAGCAAAAGCTGGTAAGACACCAACCATGTTTTTTATGGTTTTAGTCATTAAGTTTTTGTAGCAGTCTTCCAGCCAACTGTGCTGTGGCTCTCTTTGTCTTAATTCCAGTGCTAAGACATGCTTAAATACTATTCTTTAAAAAGAAACCCAAAACTAACCATACACAAGAATCAGGAGTACTGAAAAGGCTTAATGCTGCTGTAAAGGCGTGTAAGACCTGTGGCTGTAGATGACAAGATCCTGAAACACTCGGCCTCCTTATCTCACTGGGTGCACGTGTCTTTACTGGCTACATGACACTGAGCATGTAATAAGACCAGAGAGTAGAAAAGGGGAGCTGACAGCTGCACTGACTGTATGCTACAGTGTTCAGAGTAACTAGTTGTTGTTTGGGACATCGCTGTGGAGAGCTGTGTCAATTTTCCTAGTGAGGGATGTTGTTTTGGGTTGTTAGCATGCCTCCCTTGCTCTTAGGTGCAGTTTAACAGGATTGCCTGATGGACTTCTGGAAATTTGTGTGTTGAGTTTGACCAGGTGAGCTAAGAGTAGTGATTTCTGGTGCTGGAGTCCGCTGAGAATGTGTCCGCTGTTATCAAACAACCTGATTGTGAGAAGTTTGCTATTAAGTATGCTATTGAGATTCCTCTCTGGAGTTTTCTTGCATATTATGAAACTCTGACTCATTTTGCTGCCTCATGTAGAACAAATAAAAGAAATTATGAAATGATAAAGGAAGCATCAGTGCTCTCTTGGGAAATCTCATTTCAGAGGAGCACAACATCTGCAAAATGACACCTACTTTTCATTCTCCTTCAAGAAGCTGCATCTCAATTAACAAAATTGATGGCCTTAATGAAGATACTTGGAGCAGCGGTTTCAGAGCCACCAGATGCTTTCATCTGATAGACCAGAAAGGAGAAAAAAAGTGTATCAGTAAGCATCGAGAAGGGGGAATATTAAATATGTGGCAATCTTAAAAACAGTGTTTTTTAAAACCACTATGGTTTGCATGGTTTGCAAGGTGTGCAGAGCCAGCAATGCAGTATTTTCATCCCGTGAATATTAATTAGTCTGTTAGGAGAAAAAAGTGTTATCTACCTTCACTAATAGCGAGTTTACTAGAGCAAAATGTGTAGACCAGAGGCACGTTTTGCATAATTCACAGGGCTGAGGACTTCTGATGCAAATTTTTATTTCTGGTATTTTATAGAAAGGTCTAATCCTGTTGCCATTGAAACTGAGAGATTTGCTCTCAAATTCAATGGGAGCTGGCCCTTGCCCATGGGTGCTTTGATGTCACATGTCACACAACATTCGCTAATGAGGAAAGGTTCATATGGCTCTATGCTGCTTAGATATTTCAGTGGCTTGTGACCTGTTAATAACCTAGACTGAGGGAGACAGGTGCTAAAATTACTCTTTTGAATGAACTGTCAGAATTCGTAACAGCATATATGGCAAAATATTTGCATCATGCTTTACTGCTTTGACTTTTTCTTCTACATTTTCCTGAGCGGTGGTCGCTGATGACTCGCAATGCTAACCAGCCACAATAGATCTCATAGTGGTTTAGGGTACCAGTCATAAAACTACACAGCAGTACAGTTATAAACATGGTGTTTGAGCAATGCGTGTCCCTGACATGTCGTTCGTTCTGTGCTAGTTAGTGACAAAATGGCACGTGTATGAGTAAATATAGGCCTTTTACTGGACATGAGGACAGCTAACAGGGTTCTGAGCCTTCCAGCTGCAGTTTACTGCTTCTGAAACATCAGAAATTCTTCAGTAACTAAAAATTGTTATTGTATGGGCACCTGTTCAGCTGGACCGTGATGAAGAATTGAGTTGCTGTGAGTATCTACTTCCCATTTTCACCACAAGCTGAGAGGCTATACTAGTGCTCAGGCCAAAGAAGATAGGAATTGGAAAGACAATTTCTATACCTTCATGTGGCTTCTCAGAGTACAAGGGATCCTCCCAGGAGGAGACTGGCATGCATAAAAGCGGAACTTCCCTCTTTCTGCTGCATGTTTACCGATACTCTTCTTCAGATCTTAGAGTGAGAAATTCTGCGTCCCAGTTCAATCTCCTTTCCTCTGTGGCAGTGTTGTTCACTTAATGCCTGGCTTCGTGGAAAGCTGACAACTTCTGTCATCTCTCTACCTCCCATTCTAGCACGGAAAGAAGTAGAAAACAGTCAGCTTCTGAAGTGTGTTAGGATGCTACCGTGTTATGTAGGATGATAAAATGTGTTGTTATGATGCGTTAGGGTGGTACTTTTTACTAAACAGTACGAAGATGTACATGTATATATTTTCTTAAGGGACACAACATCAAGCTACCACTGCTTTCAGAACTTTCTATTGTGTTGCAAGTAATTAAGCCTGAGGTTTAATCCACTGATTACTCAACCAGTGCCTGTCTGGCTCCTGCTTTGATATGTAACTTTGATCCTGAACGAAGGGAAGGATTTGCCTTTCCTTGGAGCATCAAATATGGTCCCAAACCAGAGACAGATTGGTGGTGTGAGTGCTGCTGTGCTCTTGCTGTTACTCAGCAGCTTGTCAGATATCACCCTGGTGGGTCTATTCCTGTGCTCAGAATTTAGTTGATTAATGGACTTAGGTTCAAAAAGGAGTTTTGCTTCAGATCAAATTAGTGCAAAAGCAACCTTCTGTTTGTTGAATCCGTAAAGTGAATTCAGTCTGCCCACTCAGGCATTTTTACCTTCTAAGTTCTTTAATATTTCCAGGACCTTAAAGCAGGTGTTACCTTCTTACGGTGCATTGCGATTTGGGGGCTTTTGGTCCAGTTCTAAAAGCCTCCAGTTCCCTGCAGGGAGCTGGGAGAGGCAAGTGGGTTTGGTGGATGTAATCTGCAAGTGTGTATACTGGGGAGGCAAGTGAGTATTTTTTGAGAACCACCATTTGGATTTAAGATGGCTGCAGGTAGATGGATTCTGAGCTCCAGATGGTCCCTTTCAACCTGAATTTCTTATGATCCTCTGTGTCTGAATGCTCTGAACATCGCTGCTGCTGATGGCAAATCCTTTACTGACATCAGAAGTCGTTTGACTTAAGTGGAGTTACAACAGCTTATACCAGTTGAGACTCTGCCTCCTAAAGTATTCACACATGCAGTCTTTTGGGGTCTAACTTTCACACAAAAAATATGAGAAAAATTCCAAAGCAGTCAGTCATATTTCGCAGCTGATTTTTCCATATGGTGTGGCTGTATGTGAGAAAATGTGACTGCAAGCTGATATTCCTATAGTTTCCAACTGCTTAAATAAATAATTTGAAAGATATTGGGAACCAATAAATGTGGAGTGTTTCCAAAATCTTCAGGCTATTGAAGGTGTCCTGGACAACAGCTTTTTAGCAATAAAGTATGTGCTATAGCGTAGCACAGATTTTATTGCAAAATGGAGCTGTGAAGTCCAACTTGTGATACAGTCAGAGATAAAGTAAAGCAACCCGTTTTGTTTTGTCTATTCTGAGTTTTTCAAAGGCTGTTGATATAAGATAAAGATCATTTTGATGTATTTGCCAAAGAAACAGTTGAGATTTCACAGCAGACTGCAAGATGCACTAGCCAAGCTAAACAAAATAACTAATGTTATTGTTTTTTAGTAGTTATTTGCTTGCAAAATATTAAAATGTTAAAATACTTGGAAAAATGTTTGCAAAAGTAGTAAACCATTTATGTAAGGGCATGGATTTTCTCCAAGTCTAGACTGGCCTCATTTGAGTGGTTTCAAGTGGAGGTGATTATACTTCTTTGTGTTTCAGGTTCAGACATTGGCCAGGCTGACTTGAACTGGACCTTGGCCGTAAAATGTACCTGTCTTTCTTTGGCTGGAATTCTTCCTTGTGCAGATGACTGATAAAATAAAACCAGAAATTTTAGCCTAGAGAGTACACTATGCATAGCGTCTTGGCCAGGCCACCTTTTCTGTATGAACCTGTACATGCTTGCAACATGTGACACTATTCATCAGGTAGCTCCTGAAATTGCTTTTTGTTGTTAAGTTTGACATACTGTATGCATGTTTTAAGGCATAAAATATAACTGAAATGTGTTTTCAATAACATAACTGAACTGTGTTTTCACTTCCTTGTTTTTTTGGTTTTTCTTTTCCAGGCAGAGGGTTCCAGGCTCCAGAGAGAACTGAGAGGGTATTTAGCAGCCATCAAAGGTGATTTTTAAGTTTTACATCATGTTTTCATAAAGCAAACTCTTTTTAAAAATTGAGACAAGTAGGCTTGTTTAAAGTGTACAAAGACAAATACAGGTAATATTGCTTTTGTCATTAGTACTCCATATTTCTGCTTTGGACATGGCATATGCTCTTTAGCCTGTTGCTAGGGATTCTGCACCTTCGATGTCAACTCATGTGTGTACAGTCTTGCATGCACGGCTCATCCTTGGCTGTCCTTTGTGTGCAGGACTGCTGCCCAGATTCTCACATTGCATGCATTTTGAGCACCCACAAAATCTACACATCTTGTTACTTGTCTTTGCAAATGCTAAAATATGAAATGCCCCATGTAAGGCAAGGGATTGCTTGACCTCCACAACTGTAACATTTCCAGGTATTACTAGTTGGACGATCTCCTCCTYTGAAAACCACGCTCCCTGCGATGATGTGATTTCTCATGTATTTCTGCCTGCTTAATCCATTTTTTTAAAGTTTAAAAATCAAATGTGATCTCTTTCGATACTACATTGAAAATCGAAGTAGCAGAAGCTCACTGGTCAGCGCTTAAATATCAAAGATTAAGTAAACAGCTATTTAAATCCTACTGGACATTTGTAAATCCGGCACACTCAACTTAGCACCATACACAGAGTGTTCTCTTTCTCATGCCACCTCTCTTCRGAGGAGTTGGAGGCCAGGTTCTAAAGGGAAGGGAATAAGAGTTGTGACTGACAGAGAGACAGTAATGGTTTCTTGAGATAAATATATATATATATATGTGATAAATATATATATGTGTATATGTATGTGTGTATATATTTTTAACCTGGCTCCAGTCCAGTAGGGAAAATGTTACAAACCGGTATTAACATCCCTGGAAATCACTGTGTCATAATAAAGCTTCAGCAGCTTTTGACAGGCAGGGAAGAAACCTCTTTTTGATGGGAATTGTAAAATGGGGAGCAAAGCAGTAGCTTAATGTCTTTGACCATCTATTATTTGCTGGATGGGCTGGGCAAGGAAAATCCTGTACCAGACAAGAGGTATTTTGCCTTGTAGGGATTTGAACAATGTCTTTTGTTCTTAGATGAAATTTCAGCATCGGGACCCATTGGATGCTGACTTTACATTCTTATTTTTCAGTCATCCCTTCCCCACACCCATTATCAGATGGATACTCAGAAGCAGCGTGATGAGGCTGTTTGTTGGCCAGATGGCTTTTCTGTCACGTAGGCTGACTGTTTACATGCTGCTTTGATTTCCGTGTTGGTGACAACAATCCTCCTCTCCATGTTTCATTTTCTTTCTCTCTCTTTCTCTCTCTTCTTTTCCTAGTACTTTGTGCGTTCATGGTCTTTTTGTTGGTTTACTGTCTAGTGGGCTACTCTTTGCACTGAGTTTGTTTTTAACTTTGCATGAAATTTTTCATTGTGCAACTTTTGCCTCTTTAGCCATGCTTTTCTGTTCAGCATCTTTCTTTTGTTGCAGCCTATAAGTCCATATTTGAAAATAGTTTGGACTGACTTTCTTACTGAGAACGAAAAGTGTTTGCCAACACCTCAGTATCTTCATGTCTTAAAAAAGACCCAGTCATAAGCAGCTCGCAAAAGCCTTTAAAAATGTTATTCTCCAAAGCCAACAAGCCACCACTGGGCATCCTTGGCACACATGTTGGCATACCTTCAAGCTGTGGAGTGGGAGGACAGCCCAAGACGGTAGTCTGCAAACACAGCTCTGGCTGGGGCTTCCCCAAAGCTGACTAGCTCAGCAGTGGCAAAGGCCCTTCCAGATTTTGAATGGCAGAAGCAAATCCAGCAACTGCTACAGCCTCTTTGTTGCTATTCTTTGAAGGAATGCCATCGTTAAAACATTTTGGGGTGGCTATGCACAAAAGTATGGGAACCCCCAAATTTAGGCACTGGAGTGGGATTTCTGCACCTAGAACATCTGAGCCTTGGAGGCATGCTGTCATCAGGGGCTCATTTTGCAGGGAAAAAGATCAGTCATATCGTTGGAAAATAATGCACTTGACATCCTTGTACTCTTACAGGTGTGAGAAAAGCATTTCATTTTAAAGGGTTTCAGGAATTGGCAAGATAGCTAACTTCAACTAAAAGCATTTTATGAAGCTAGTATGTTGTGAACTCTAGTAATAAGTTTTATTTTGCTGCATGACTTTTGAGTGACTGGATATTGGAAGTTGGAAGTATGAGATCTGGGCACAATTTAAGCAAGGAATGATCAATTGAGCCTTCTTATGACCCTCTATCCCTTCATTTTAATATACTTGACAGTTTGAGGTTTAGTATCACATTCTTAAAATAAAAGAATTTTTGCTGTATTCAGACTCCTCCTCTCACTCAGGGGTGCTTCTTAGTCTTAGCTGGACCTTGATCTTTACTGCTGGTTACTCAAGGACTCGGAGGAACCATGTCATAAAGCTGTTGAACTTGTGAATGGCTTTTACGTGCTGTTTTATTTCACCTGCATGATAGTTTAACGTCTGGTATGTATCAGTGGTGTTTGTACTGGTGAGACTGTGCTATAGCTGTGTGCTATGTGCCCATCACTGTAATCATCTCATGCCTCAGTCTTCTGTCTCTTCCAGTCTCCTTGGCAACGTGTATCTGGGTTCTCTACTTCATGATTTTTTTTTTTTAAGCTTTTGAGAGCTGTAGGTGACTTGAATGGTTTTATGGGCTAATTGTTAAAGAAACCTTAAATCAGCCTCCCATTCTCTACCCTGAGCTCTTTGCAACTACCAGTGCAGATGGGGAGATACAGACCTGGATCTGCATGCAGGTGGCAAGGTGGCAGAGGTGGAAAGGAATCCTGCATCATGAGAAAGAAGCACCATACTTTTCAGGGGGCTTAACGTAGTGAGAAAAAATAACCGGTCTATAGGAAGGGAAGAGGAGGTTTTGGAGGTCTGTAAGCAGTTTTGCTGCCTAGTTGTCAGTCTGTGACTGACAGAACTGCACATATCCTCCAGACACACAAATGTTAAAATCAATCATGTAATTTCTTAGAAGCAATAAAACTATTCATCATCTTTCTGTAAAATTTAGTAATGAATTATGAAATAATTGAATTGTTCCAGTGGAAACTCTAATGGATAACTAGCAATAGCAGATACAACCCTTATGGCAGGATAGGTCATTTCCCTGGAGAACATCACATGAAGCTCTCTTCCCCACTCAAATAATTAAATATCAAGAGCCAGACCGAGGTGCCTCGCTCCATCAGGAAAATGGAATTTTCTCCATGATTCAGTCTAGATTTCCCTGCCGGGGAGTGAGGAAATCCCATGGTATATGGGTCTTACAGCTGACACGGGGTCCCAGGCTAGTCTCAATCTCCATACAGTACATTGGCATTGTGATGGCAAAGAGTCACCTACCCTCTGCCGTCTCTAGAGCACTGTAATGGGAATGTCTCTGCACCACCACCCCCAGGATCCCTACCACGTGGGGGCCTCTAGGAGTCCTTTGGGGTTCCAGGGACAGGGGCTCTTTCCCGTAGAAAGAGGGATGATTTCATGCAARAGCCTCAGACTTCAGTAACTGGATTATTTAGCATCATTTTTCCTAAGCGATTCAATTATTTTGGCATTTGTAGTTATTAAATAAGTGACCCAATTACCAAGAAGAAGCGGTACTAAATGAAACAATTTATATTAAATATAAATTTCTAACTGTTCATCAGCAGTAAAAATTCTTTTCACATTTCTTAGTACTTTAATGACTTGCTTTAAACAATTCATCTTTCTCAGTGATAGCAGTTAAAAACAGCAGAGACAGACAGCCTACAGTCTATAGCTGACACTAATCCTCTTAACTTTAGTGCTGAATAATGCATAAAAGGTATCAGTGGATAAGAAATAATTCTATGTGAAAACCAGCCAAATAAAAGATCATTGGAGATTGTAAGTTTATGCCCACAGGCATGAAAAAGAATGGGAAGCCACCAGATTGGTATTTACCTATGCGCTCATTTGGGATATTGCCGTAAAGCTAGTATAGATGCAGTATTAGGGGAGTAGGACAGATGATCTTGGTCTGTGAAATTTCAGACTGAAGCCCCTGATGGAGGAAGCCAAGTACTGTAATGCCCACTTGCCTCACACTGCAGCTGGATTTGATTGATGTTTTTTACAGGAATGTGGTAGAACAAAGGATTACCAGATTCTCAGAACTGAAACAAACGTAAAAGTTGGTGCAACTTYGATATGACTCAAGCATGGGATATTGTGTCTTTTACTTATTCTCTTAAACAGATATATGCCCGAGTCCTGTAGTATTTAAAAAAGAAAGTCTGCGTAGGAAAAGGTGCTCTACCCAAGCCTGGTCTGTGACTGAGCTGAATGGAAGCTGCAGGAGGGATTAGCAAGCAGCTGTGCTAGTGTGCCTGCCACAGGAACGTACGTGGGAGGTTTAGCATGCAGCGTGCTTAAGGGCAGAAGTTCAGGTATCAGAAAGGATCAAGCGTGAGCAGGGATGTGCAAACCTTCCTGGTCTGCGCGTTTGCCCTGAGTGGACAGAAGCAGCCTTCTTAAGCACGGTGATACTGTGCTGGTTTTGCCTTACCTCCTGAGCTGATGAATTTGCAGTGGCATTAAAGATTTCAAATGAGTCCTGCCTGGAAAAATATGTGGAGATCATTTGTATTTGACTGTAATCTGACATATTCTAGGCAAAAAAAGCCCCTTCATTCAGGAACCCTTCCTTAGCTAATGATACATCATCCTAAGCATTAACCACGAAGGAGAAAAGGAAGAAATGCGTCTTAAGTTCTTGTGCTATACCAATTCTCTGAGCTGAGCTCTGTCATTAAAAAGCACCCCCAAGACAATCCCTGAAGAGATCAATCATTCTGTTTTGGCACAGCACCTTTGGATTTAAGGGTGAAAGCTTGTACCCTCTGAACACCAGGGTTTCCTTTGTACTTGTTCTCCCCCTTTCCCACGCCATTCTCTCCCTTGAACACAAGGTCTGAGAACAGCCATCTACTTTCAGCTTTTTCAGTATCTTTTTTCCTATCCTACCCATTCCATAGACCCACCATTTTTATATTAGGAAGTGTGCATTATTGYATTTATTTTCCTGTTTTCTCTCGAGTGTGTGTTTTGGAATAGCTACTGACTAGGTCAAGTCTGCTCTTCTAGACATTCAAGTTTCAAGTGAATTCTCGTCTTCCACATTTCTTTGTGCAGAAAACAGAAATATCAATGTTATTCCWAAATTCAGCCACTGAGCAGTTAAATCTGAAGATCACGCTACAGATATTTTCAAGACAGCACAGATGTGCTGCAGCAAACAGACTTTGGCTGGAGAAAAAATGTGTTTTTWAAAAAAAAAGTTAATGCTAGGTAAAAAAACTAGCAGTCAGTGTTGTTCAGATTTTGCAAAGAAGTTGAAATAAAGTTGTCATTTTAAAATTATTGATTTTGAACTGCCTCTTAGCATTTGAGGTGAGATCAGTTTTGTCTCACTGGATTTGGAACCATATTCAACATCTAATGTATTTGTGCTCCATCAAAATGGGAAGGCAAACTCCGGTGCCTTCACTGAGGGCAGTAATTTATTCACTGGGGTCAAACTGATCTCACTGAAGATAGATTTAGGCTCGCTCTTGTAACATCATTGAAGCTACTTGACATTTAAGCCAGCTCCTCTGTGTATTACAGAGTGATAACCATCAATAGTCCCTGTTCTTGTTTCACCTGTGGTAGCAAGAGCTCCAAAGGTGACTGATGCAGTTTGGCTCAGTGCACTTCTCTCTAGACACCACCCTGCTGCAAGTGTAAATAAGTGCTGGGCTCCACATATTCTAAACCTACTGGGTGCGCGTACAAGATAATCATTCTTCATAAAACCAGGTCCGTTAATGGCACTCTCCCCAGGTTCAGGCATCTCTTTTCCCTAGACTTGGGGACACTGCCTCAGCTCTTGCCAGTCCTTTGCTTCATTATTTGCATACCTTTAGGTCACCATCATTATTGTGGGCACAAGARTAACAAGCTTCTTTTTCTTAACCACTCACTTTACACGTGAAAGCTCCTGAGACTTAAATATCTTTGAAAACAAGGAAACAGAGAAATCCTGAGGTAAGTTCTGCCTGTGTGTGACCTCCCGCATTCTGGGGAGCGCTTTTGTTTAGCGGAGACCCCTTCTAGCTTTTCTCCTAAGTCCATTTTTATAGCCAGCAATTCCCATAAATCTCTGCCATTTTAACTGTGCCACCCTGGAGATGCCTTCTCTTCTAGACAGGTGGGCATGGTACTCATTACGGACAAGGTAGGAAACTCTTTTGTAGGGTGGAAGAGCTGAGAATAACGAAAGGCAGGTTTCTATTTGATTGCCTTCTCAGTGATAGTCTTTCAGTTGGGTATTAAATGTCTTTAGTGGGCAGGACTACCCTCCGAGTTGTTATTCGTGTTCAGATATCTTTAGTTCAGAATAGAAAATGGAATCCCTAATCTGATAGAAACCTTTTTCCTGCATATAAATATGGGTTAATCCTTCTGTGAGGGACATTTCTTATTAACCTGGGGGAGCTGGGTGAAAATAAAGGTTTTGTTTCAGCTCTTGAAAAAGATATTCTAACCATGCCAGAGGGAATAGTATAGTGGGTACATGTGGGTCAAAATAAAGATATTTAGCAACTGTTTCTTGTAGTTTGCAGTTATATGTTCCTCCTTCTGTCTAATTACAGGGATGCAAGATGCCTCAAAGAAGCTTACAGAGTCTCTTCATGAAGTGTATGAGCCAGATTGGTACGGACGAGAAGATGTGAAAATGATTGGAGAGGTAAGATGTGTGGAAAGAGGAAAAAAGTATTTTGGCTGCAAATGGATTAATCTGAGCTGTTGGGGAGGAGTGTACATCCARAATTTCCCTTAATTCTTTGTTGTATGTTAAATCCTGTTTTTGGAGCATAGAAATTGTAGGTCTTGTGAAATGCATCTCCTGCTGACCAGATGCCACATTTGCAATGTCTATTTTACAAACTAGCTGACGTAAGCTCTCACTGAGGTCAACATCAGTGTAAGCAGAATTGGTCCTAATAGCAACTGATTGACAAGTTTGTGCAAGGTATCTTACATGCGGTTTTACAGTCAGGATTCTCAATTCAGCTGAATGTTGAGAATTATTAAATCTGCTTATCCTTAACAGTTACTGTGTAGCAACTGTTGAGCCAGTGGCGCTAAACAGGATACTTGATGGGACCTTTCTCTGACAAGAATATGGAATTCAAGGCTAAATTAGGCTGCAGGGTACTATTCATTTTAGCCTTTCTGAGGTTCCTTCAGTGATTAGAGAAAAATAGGCTTTTCTAGAGGACATTGCAGGAGCTTAACTGGAGGTGCTCTGAATTGCCTGCTTAGAGTAAACAGCCTTAATTCTGGGGGAAATCTGTCAGCAAGTGTGCTGGTGATGACAAGAAAGTGCGAACTGTTACCAGTGCAGCTTTTAACCACCTGGCATTCAGTTTGCAAGGCCTCCTGGATAATATAATTAACAAGAAACTGGAAGACAGAGCAATCTTCCTGAATCTATGTAATGATTGCTTTTCTTCTCTGTGGCTGCCTTCCTCTACCCTTTCCTGCTGCTGAAGGCATGATGTGTTTTTAATTTTAAAAGCACTCAACTTCCAAACTGCGTAAGTTGAGATATCATACCTTTTATATTGTCTTAGGTTAAACAGCTGGAAGATCTCCTGCTGCATCTTGATGTAGCACCTCATCTTGTATCTGTAGACTATTAGATTTTAGACTCAGAAATTTGTAATTGTGTATGAAAGGACCAAATTTGGCTCTTAGTCTCTGTTAGATGTAGGGATAAATGTTAGATGTGTCTTCTTAATAAGAGACTCATGTGGACAACATTACAAAATTTCTGCTCCTGATTTTTTCCCTATACAATCACAAATGTAGATTTATGCATTCCTCAACCTGGAGTAAAAAAGAATGATATATTTGTGCAATCCACAATATAAATCATAGAATCATAGAATCATTAAGGTTGGAAAAGACCTCTAAGATTGAGTCCAACCGTCAACCCAACACCACCATGCCCACTAAACCATGTCCCTAAGTGCCTCATCTACACATCTTTTAAATACTTCCAGGGATGGTGACTCCACCACTTCCCTGGGCAGCCTGTTCCAATGTTTAACCACTCTTTCAGTAAATAAATTTTTCTTAATGTCCAATCTGAACCTCCTTTGGCRCAACTTGAGGCCATTTCCTCTTGTCCTATCGCTAGTTACTTGGGAGAAGAGACCGACACCCACCTCGCTACAACCTCCTTTCAGGTAGTTGTAGAGCATGATAAGGTCTCCCCTGAGCCTCCTCTTCTGCAGACTAAACAGTCCCAGTTCCCTCAGCTGCTCCTCATAAGACTTGTTCTCCAGTAAGACTTGTTCTCCAAAAGGCAGAATCATTCCAGAAGGGATCCACCTAAATGACCTTATTCTGTATGGTAGGAAAGATGATGGCTTAAAGGACTCTTCAGCAATGTTTTTTGAGCCCATTAGCTTTCAGAAAACCTCCTTGATTTTAATTTGTCCAAAATATGTATCAGCAAGATACAAAGGCAAATGCACATGACTGGCAGTTGCTTGCTATGATCTAATGCTGTGCTGCTCTGTAGACCACTGTGATTAAATATTGTGTTAATAAATGAGGTATTTCTTTTAAGCATGATTAATAGATTGTAATAATTCATTAGGGACTCTGTTAGGGTAGGAAATGAATGAACGAAATGCTGGCATCACACAGCATTTATGATATGCCCTGTAGTGGCTCATGATAAAACAAACACTAGGGAATAGCTTTCCGGACTTGCTGGTGAGGATAACAGTCCTGCAAAGCAGTGCTCGCCCCCTTTAGCCTCCCTCCCATCAAAGCGGGGAGTTCAGTGATTTTTGAAATGTGCAAAGAAAAGGGCGATCAGGATGTTTAACACGTGCTAATGACTTGATCAATTGAGAACCCAGGACCTCGAGCACTATGTCTCTGTGTAACAGGATTTGCTTCTGGCAAGGAATCTCACCCTGCTCTCTGCAGGGTCCTTGTCACATCAGCTGCATTAACATGTTCTTAAAAACCGGAAAACTGCAAGGGATGTCTCCTGGTGACTACCCCAGAGCTGCAAAGGGGACTGGGGGAAAGCACTGTAGCTTCTCGGGGGGATTTTGTTTATTTTGCCTGCTGATATTGGCATGTTGCAGATCTGGAACTGCAGTTCTCTAGCAGTGCGAGGTAGAGTTCTTATCTGTGCATCGGCCGTTTCATCAAGTGTACCTAAATGGCAGAAGAAGTATAGGATGGAAAGACCTTTCTTAGGGTGGATCTCCACAGCTTTTATTTTAAAAATGACCAAGCGAAGCTAAGCTTACAAATCCTTGTAATTGGTGGGAAGGCCATCAATTGCTTTATCTTTTCCTTTATTTTATTTACTCTTCTATTTTGAGTTGTACTTCTTTTCTCTGTAAGGAAGGTTTGTCATCAGTGAACATACTTAGGCGTAAGAACTAGGGCAGCTTCAGATTCTGCATTGTTGACCCTCAGGGACCTGAAACCCTGAGGAAGACCTTGAATCCGTGATATCCTTATTTTCACATAGCAGTTACTATTTGAAAGAATGAAAACACAAACTAGTTTTTAAGCTAAATCTTCTTTTGTTATGAATTAAAACTTGGAATGTCAAGGTATTCCTGTTTATTTACCGTATAAGTGCACTCTGATTTATTGCCATAAACAACATTTTAAAACTTCAGAAAGATTAATCTTTACCAATTACATTTGTATTTCTCCTAGGTTTGGAGTGGAATTAAAATACTAAGCGCATTTTTCTCTTTTCTACCTTTACAGAAATGTGATGAACTTTGGGAAGACTTCCATCAAAAACTGGTGGATGGGTCGTTGTTGACCTTGGATACATATCTAGGACAATTTCCTGATATCAAAGTACAGTAATGATTTCCTATAAAGGACAAATTGTAAAATTACTGTTGACTCATAAAATAAATAGAAAATGAGATTACAAGCAAAGAAAAATAAAAAAAGGGGGGGAGGTGGAAGTCATTCTCTTCTGCAGTGTAAAAGATGTTGTTCTGTAAGTAAATCCCTGACATCAGGCTGCACTGATATTCCAGTGAACAAAAATATTTTTCATGCAGTAGTGCTTGGAAGTAAATTAGCCTTTGTAGATAAAACTTTTATAATGTTTTTTTCCTGCTCCTATTTATTTGGTATGAGATAATTCTCACTGACTTCAACAGGGACACATCAAGCTCATCAGCTGTTAAAATGCCAAATTACAAGATGAAAAGCAGGCCTTTTGTTATTGGCTAGATGCACCTGTGGGTATCTAAATATCTTTCCTTAACTAAGCCATGGTTCCTGTCTTTTAATTAGTTATAAAAAGATTTTGTAATACACATCAGGAGAGACTGTTACGCAGATTCTAGCTTCTCCCAGATACCTGTCCAGTGTACAGTCCAGGGAGATGGTTGCTAAATGAAAAGTGTGGGGATAAAGAATCATTACAGGTGAGAGGTAGATACTTTTATATTCGGATGTGACTTTGTGGACATAGCTGGAAATTCTTTGTGGTGGTTTATAATTGAGTGGGTATCACACAGTCATTCCCTTTGTCATTTATATCAGGGGCTAATACCAAAAAAAAAAAAAAAAAATCCCAACATTACTGATGTTCAGTCTCAAACTTGATCATAAATCAAACTGTGCTTATGCCCTCCCAGCATGTGGAATTCACATATAATATACAGCTTTGTAAATTCAGTATATATCAAAGGACTTTTTTTTAGTTATAAAAGAATTATAGCAGGTAAATTAGAATTCTTATTGTATGTTAACTCCAGTTATCTTAGTTATGTGTCAGAGCAACTACACTGAGAAGTATATTTTAAGCATTTTTCCAACTCTAGAAAAAAATTACGTTAATTATTCATTAAATTTGCACACTATATATAAGGGAAAAAGATGGTGTTACCATGAGTTTAACAGGTCCACTTATTCTGGAGAATGAGACAAGTCTTGCATAACATTGGTATCTCACTTCTAAGGCCTGTAAGCCCTACACCCACAAAAAATCCTTCCAAGCCATCTGTAAATGGATTCCTTATTTAAAATAAGGTGATTAGTTTGTCTCTTTTACCATGCCCATGTTCCTGTATGATATTATAGTAAGTCAGATGCGAACAGCAGATGAGGGAGAATAAAAATATATCAAAAACTTAAATAACAGCTTATGTAAAATAGCTTTTAAAAAAGCACCATTTGTGCTGACTTTCATTTCTACCTCTGTACAGACTCGCATTGCAAAACGAAGCAGAAAGCTGGTGGACTACGACAGTGCAAGGCATCATCTAGAAGCCCTGCAGAGCTCAAAAAGAAAAGACGAAGGCAGAATTACCAAGGTAGCATACTAAGAAGGATGCTGGCAGAAGACTTCAGGAGCTTGGGTGGCATTTGTTTCTATGCAGAGACTGAGTACAAAGTTTCTCTTCTTCTTCCTCTCTCAGAAATGGAACTAGCGATATCCTTAAGCATAAATGTGTATTAAGTATTTTTGTGGGTGGGGAGGGCGYGCTCAGGCTCTTTCAGGAGTGAGTCCCATTTGAGCCCTAACTTTCTCTCTTGATGAGACTGAGGGGACAGCAAGTCCTGTGTTGGACTGTGTGGTGTGGGACTGAGTCGCATCCTTTGTTAATAAAAATTGTAAAAGACCCACAAAAAAATGCACAAAACTAACTTTGGCAGGTTTTGCTATACCATAGTGATTGCAGAAGTCACCCTGTTTCATTTTGTTTTAGGCAGAAGAAGAGTTTCAGAAAGCACAGAAAGTGTTTGAAGAGTTTAACACTGATTTACAAGAAGAGTTGCCATCTCTGTGGTCACGGTAAGCCTAGGCAGATATTGTCTGGAAGGCCTAAAGGGCGACTAAGGGAAGGGAACCAGGGGATTTTAACGAGCTGATAGAAAATGTTTTGATGGCTTCTTGAAGATCCCATCCATTATCTTTTTGAAATAATARCAGGGAAAATATCTGCAAATGATCCAAAATTATACTTATTGTAAGTGTATTTATGCTTATTTCTTTCAGTGTATCTTGGCACTTAAGATTCTTTACCATATCTTCATTCTGAGGTGCAAAAAGGTCTCCGTTTTATGGATAAAGAACTGTGGCAGAGCACAGAACAGCTGATCGTGACCACGACCCACTGCTTCCGTCACCTTTCTCAGAAATCTTGGTGATGGATACCTGATCCTTTCAAGGGAAAAAAAAATGCCACTTGTTAATAAAAAGGATCAAATGTTTCCACTGTCAAATGTAACCGTACAGAGCAGCTACACCTTTTTCTAGAAGATTTGCAGTGGGTCTATTTCTAGGTCATTTTTCTGTAAAAGGTATCAAAATGAAGAACCTTACAAATGTATAAAGATTTTATGGCAGTTGTCATTTCCAAGTTCCTATAAAATACTACCAAAGCAGTAGAAGAAGGGAAAAATAATATTATAACTACTTCAGAATACACATTTCATAGTTCTGTGCTGACTATGTCTGCGATGTGAAAGCATTTGATGGCATAGATTATTCATTTGGGATGTATAATCATAGACTGTGTTTATACAGAAAATCCAGACAAAATGAACAGGAGAACAAAAGCAGTAGAAAAATAAGCATCTCATTAGTGTGCTATGTTCTTTAACAAATGACAGTCTGGAGTGGAAGTGAGTCACTGAAGTATCCTTTGTCTTCTCTGCCTTCTAAATTAATTCCTGTTAAATTTCAGATCAATAGAGGGTTTTCCTGCTGTGTTTCTGCCTATTTCAGTTGAAAACCTTCTTAGCACTTCAAGATATTTATTTTATGGGCTTACTAAAAGTAAAACTGCATATGAATGATTTAGAGTAAGGGCCCTTTTATTTCAATATGTGTGTTGCCCACTAACTAGTCTCAGGGAAAGTTAGAATTTAATTTGAGCAATAGGCATAATTCAGAAAGCAATTGCTTTCAGAGTCCTTTTTTTTAGTTATTACAATTCTTCAGGAAGAAAATGATCCATTGAGTTGACATTTTGCAGGCTTATTCTTATGCCAAAGATTATTTTTGTTAATAAAAGTTTGGAGAAATTACACGTGAAAGTTTTAAATAGGAAAAAGGATAATTCAAAACCTAAGAAAACACCTTCTACTTTCGAAGCGTACAAGAGGTATGTAATCACTCACTCCAAGCAAGCAGATTTTTGACTGCATGTGCAAAAATGTCTAGTCTATATTAGAAATTATTTTCTCTTACAAACATATGCATGTATTTCAGGGCTGATTTCTTTAAGGAGGGCTGAGCATGGGACACCCACCCCCAGGCCGTACTGAGCTGTATACCTTAAAGCTGCCTCCAGACGCACCTGCATCACCTAAGTGCTGCTATAGCATCTAGGGCACAGGTGCTCGCAGTGCCGGAGTGGTGCCTCTCTCCTTTCAGTCAATGGTTGCCTGCTGTCCGGTGGGAGCCAGGGTGCCCAGAGCACCTTGCCTTCCATGTGCTTGTGCCGCACTCGTGCCAATCCTTTTCCAGTCTTCCCCTTCTCTAAAACAAGCTGAAGCCCCCCGCTGTGGAGTAGTCTCAACTTGGTTCACTCTGTGCAGTGTGAAATATGATGGTTCTTAACACAAACAGAAATAATCATGAACGAACTAGTCTGAAATGTTGACATTCAATCCAATTATTTGCTTTGCTGAGAATAATAGTCAAGAACGTTGCTTGTAGTCTGGAAAAAAATTAATTAATTTTCCTTTCTGGCCCTCCCACCCCTATCTTTTATTCTCTTTTTCCTTTCTTTGTGCCATCCTCCGTAGACGAGTTGGCTTCTATGTGAACACCTTCAAAAATGTATCCAGCCTTGAAGCCAAGTTTCACAAGGAAATAGCTTTAGTGAGTAAAAATGAATATCTCATGTATAATGGATTATGTGATATGCATAACAGCAAGCAAATGTCTTGTAATGCAGCAGTAAAAATCTAGCAGAGGCATACATGAGAATTTGCCCTAGATCCAGATTTGTAGTATAATCTTTGTATTGATTTCTGCTTGCCATTTTTGTACTCTCCTTAAGGAAAGGACAGCCCGTACAATTTTGGATTACAGTGCATTATCAGTTGTAGCACCAAATTCGCTTTCTATTTTGATAACTTCTCCATTCTTTTTAGCATACTGTTGCCTTCATTATTTTTTCCATGTCCAATTGCTAAGCATCTCATTGCATTAATCAGTACAAGRAAAACACGTCAAGCATTCCCTTCAAGACTGCTATATACATTGTCAGCAATGCAATGTTATATCTGGGACTGTTAGGCAAATCGAGCAGTTCCAGTGAGGATCTTTTGAATGTACCTTGCTAACTGGTAGTGTATTATCTGTAGTAACCTAATAATAGGAACAAAAATGGTATGGAAAACTCRCTTGACTGAAGTCCCACGTAAATTGGGGTTAGGTTTTTGAGGGGAAAGCATGAATCTTCCCAGCTACCCATGTTGCTTTAAACTTCAGGCCACCTCCTTCATCAAAGAGCAGGCAGCGGTCAGTTACACTTAGAAACTTGTTCTCTGAAAACCAGCTTATGTTTTTGAAGAACTGCTGTTATCTTTGATTCTACGGATTTTGATAGGTTTCCACTTAGGCTTTTGATATGCATGGCACTGAGTATTTTTGGAAGGTTCTATATGCCATTTTAAAGTTATCAGATTATATATTATCAGGTTATCAGTTATCAGACTAGATTTATCACCTGTGTTTTTAATCATGACTATAGTGCTTCATATAACCTCAGGCAAGTGTTTTGCTTTCTCAGCTATGTCACAAACTATATGAAGTGATGACGAAGCTGGGAGATCAGCACGCAGACAAGGCCTTCACCATTCAAGGGGCACCAAGGTGAATTTATTGCTTTTTTTAATGAATTGCATTGCAGTAGGCTTTGTGGGTTTCAGCATATGTAGTAATCACCTACACCATGTATAGCAATTGCTGCACAACACGGTCACTGGGTCTGTTCGTTCAGGATACTAGATGAAGGTACCTTGGATGAAGTTCTTCTCAACATGAATAAAGGTGCAAGACTTCCTTCATCACCCACTTATTTTTCCTTTCAAAAAATGAATAAAGGCCAGATTCTCAGCTGTTGCAATTTAGCCTAGTTCGTTGTAGCCTGTTACACCAATTTGCACCAGCTAAGTATATAGCTCATTTATTCTTAGATGCTTAGTCTACAGCAATGTTGCTTTCATAAATTTTTTTAAAGCCTTGAAATATTTAGATGTGTTTTTAGCTCCTAAAGGCATATGATTAGGTGAGAATCCCAGCCTTTGTAAGTCAGCTTTTATCTCTTCTGCTCTTGGGGAAAAGTCAAGAAATGTGATCTGAGAGTGCATCATAAAAGCTGAAAAGCTGAAGTAAAAAGAATGTCACAAAATACCATATTTTTAATGACTTTCAAGAGAAATCTTGTCTTAAAATAAAAACAGAAGCAAAAAAAGTTTAAAATCAGATGGTGCTTTCTTAACGTCAGTGGATGTCAATGCAGTATTTCTGATTTTTTGCTTACAACAAATGTAGCCTTTTGCCATAATTTGATCTCTCAGTACTGTAATAGTGATAGGCAGAAGAGGTTGAAATTATAAAACAGTGAGACTTATCAAAACACAATTATATTTAGAGTGAATACATAAATCCTGAATTTCCAGCCAATCCCAGCTCATCAGAAGCAATCAGAACAATGTTATAGCTACTGCTAATTTGCCCTCAAGCTGTACCCAGATTAGCAACAATTAAGACTGACCAAGCAACATAACATCTGCCTCAAATATATGGCTGATRTTTCTACATTTGTTTTGATCTCACTTTGGAAGAACAAAGAATAAAATATTGAACCTTCTGACCTAATGCAAAATTCAGAACTACTTTATTAAGAATGTGTCCACATTTTTTGTTTTGGATTAGTTCAGTGTTAATCCATGCTCATATATACTTACACACTGCCTCCAAGGAGTTGTTAGCTCATGCATCACCATTTCCAGCCCCTTTAGGATGGACTCACAAGCTGGACTATATTTCCACAAAGCATTTGTAAAATACTTTTATGGGATGAAAAATAATGTAGTGTTGGAAAACTTCAAACAGTTTTTGTAATAAACAGGTGTTTTGGCCACCTGTGTCTCCTAGACCATGTCCAGCATGCATATGCTTGTTCCCACTGAATTACTCTTTCCATCAATGAGAGAAAAAAATAATTTTTGCTGCAAATGAGTAGACATAGGTTAATGCGGTGTGATCTTCTTAACTAATTTTAAAACTGCTTTTTGAAAATACGTTATTTTTTTAGTTACCATGTTACTCTCTTTTGCTGTACTGTTCACAGAGCCTTATGTGAAAATCAGGATAGATTTTGACTTCCATTATTAGTTATGGTACTCTAAAAGACTATCAGGAGTGGGTCTTTGTAAGATAAAACAGCCTTCCTTTTTAGATGCATGAGAAGCAGATACTAGACAAGTGCAGTACCTAATCTTTCCTTTAAAGAACTGTATAAAAAGAAACATCTTAAAAACTTGTATGCTACTGAATACTCTATCCTGAAGGCAAATATTGTACCTGGGAAAGAAATTTCTTAATAATTGCTTTTTTTTTCTTTTTTTAATATTTCCACAGAAAGAGGTGGTGAGTGTGAGCTAAGTCTGTCCTTTCCAAAGAACAAATTTTTCTTGTGTTAGCATTAGGAACATGTTTATGGTGTGGTCTCCTCAATCAGGTAGCGCTTTTATTCTCCCTGAAGATGTGTAGGAGTTGCTCTTCTCTTACTGAGTACTGTGGTCGTTCAGTGCTGTAGTTTATAGCCTCCGCAAGTTGTAAGCTTTCAGCATTTCTAGGTAGCTGAATATGTCTCAGTGTTTGTACCAGGTCCTTTCATAGGAAGGGCAGATCCTTTCTCAGGACTTCATCAGATCTTTTCTTATATCAGCAGAGCTCTGTTGAAGTCACTTGACTACTGCTTGTTTATAGTTGTGGTGAGTTGTCCCTCTAAATAGTGATACCCTTATAATAATCTTGGTTGTGTTTGATTTTATTGGAACCTTTCTGAAGTTGCTGAGCTTTTAAAATTATTTGCATTATTCATTGTTATGCCTTCCCCTGGGATTTTTATCTTTAGACCCTTTTATTCCGAGAACTGTGTGAAATGAAGACAACAATTCCATCTCACATTTTATGATAGTTACAAACTCATACATGAATCATTATTTCAAATACAGAATCTGAAAAAATGCAGGTACTCTGTTTTCCTCAAGTTGTAATGAACAGGTAAACAGATGTTCCAAAAATCAAGATCACTCAAAATTAAAACTTCCTTTGACACTGTAGATCACTGAATTTAATTGCAGTTTTAGTTTCAGTCATTATATAATGGCTCAGTTCGTCTCCAGTGTGTACTGCTTTTTGTGGTCACTGGCATTACGTCAGGGATGCAGTTCAACTATTGCATCAAGCCGTCAAGCTAATAAGTCAGCATGATATGTATGTCCTCGCCATTGCTTTGTTTCTGTCTAGTGATTCAGGTCCACTCCGCATTGCAAAAACACCGTCACCGCCAGAGGAGATCTCTCCCCTGCCTAGCCCTACTGCTAGTCCCAATCATATGCTGGCACCAGCATCTCCTGCACCAGCCCGGCCTAAGTCACCCACACAGGTAAGCAGAAACCTAACAGGAGAAACTGGCCTGTTGTGCAGTAAAAGATAGCTGAGATGATGTATATGGTTGATTTTTTATCTAGGCTGTGACTGAGAAATGACAGGGAGGCCACTGGGTCTATTGCACTCTGTTCTGTTCATTGGTTGTTCATCCCTGTGTCACGAGCATGGGTGGAAAGTGGTTTTTATGTAAGGGGGAATGAAGAAAATTTAAGGTGCCCGGTGAACTGGGGAGACTTGTGGTGACAAAGCAAAACACTTCTTAAAAAGTTGCATAGTCTCTAAGGACCCCATATCCCAGCAGTAATAGTTTGAAAAACCTGTTTCTAAAACCTCCTCGTGAATTTCAGTACATTATATATTTCAGCTCTTCATTCATCTTCAAATTAATGCTTACCCTGGAAAAAAATTAGCCAGTGAGTATCACTGGTCTGGCCAACCTCTAAAACAGTAAATAATAGAGCTAGCTTAAATACTGCTGTGATAATTACTGATAATTAAAGGCTTATTGGTTGTTATTAACACTGGATTGAGAAGTTTGACACTGTTGGAATCACTGGAGTCATTTCTATTCCCACCAGTATTGGTGAAATAGGAATCAGTTTCATGCATCAGTTTCATCTGTAGCATAAGAATTGTATGTGATGCTTCATGAACATATCAAAGACTTGGGCTGATGTTACTGATGTTTTCAGAATTGGGATAGCTTCTGTGCTGATTGCTATTTCTATGGTGGGAGAACATCAGAAGAAATTTAGTTTTGCATTTAGTTACATGTGAGCACACTTGTTTTCTCTGGTCTCCCAAATGTGACACCTCACTGCCTGAATATTCATCTGGTAGGACTCAGTTTAGTCTTACTGGTGCCAATGGTGCTATGTCACTATACCACCTGAGGATTCTTTGTGGATTTTTTTTCTTGGTATTTTGAGAGATTTTAAAATTATCCAATAGTATTTGGTATTATTCCAAGCAATTAGTTTGTCATAGTTATGTGAATCTCTGGAGAGCAGGGGCAATTAGTAACCTAAGCACCTTTGAGGTGCTGTGGTTCCCAGAGATGATATGGTCGTAGCATTAAGTAGGCTTTAAAGGTAGTGACAGGTGGGCAGGGACAAAATGCCAAAGCTAAACAGGAATGAACCTAAGAAGCCAAAAAGCTGCAGAGGCCTGGTTCTGTGCAGCATTGCCCTTCCAACTATGGGCTGCATAGGAGAGGAAGTGTCTTGCACTGTGTGCCCGTCACAGCAGAAGAAAATCAGCCAAGAAATGCTTTCGTATGAAATCTTAAACCTTGAGTTGGAATGAGTTCGAAACATAGAGTTGTTTTGGTTTTCCCACAATGTTTATTTCAAGGCATTTGGTGGTGAAGAACCAAACAGTTCCTTTCAACCCATGGCTTACTCCCACATTTAAGGTGAAGCAGCAGAGATAAAAACCTAACACAAATTGTTTAGGCCTAGCTTAAAGCTCTTTCTTTTATTCCTGAACTAGTCTGTGACATTTTTGCTGTCTGTCTAGCTGAGGAAAGGTCCACCAGTCCCACCACTGCCTAAGCTCACACCCACGAAGGAGTTGCAACAGGAGAACATCATTAACTTCTTTGACGACAACTTTGTCCCAGAAATCAATGTGACGACCCCATCACAGGTAAACTTCAGAGGATGGTGTATGGGTCCAACCTTGCAATCACCCTAAGTTCTCCAAGATAGTGGCCTTGGGGCTGATCTCTGTGGGGAGGGAGAAGGAGGGTGCAGGTAGAAGGCAGAGGCACAACTACCATTTTATGTTATCTTGAAAGGGTCACACATACGGTGTTTTATCTTTGAATAGGCCACACATAATCACTGACAAGGGCTAACATTGCTAACATATTGAAAAAAATGAGAGATTTCCTGGGAGGCCTGACTAAAAATACTAAAATACTAAAAATACTGCCATGTTTGTGATTTAACTGCATCCAGGTTGCATTACAAGCTGAGAGTTCATCTAAGATGCTTTTTTTCTACTAAGCATCTCAAGTGGCACTTTACAGTGATCCTTCATTATTTCTGTTTCTTCCATCAAAATCGTAAAAGTATTCCTTTTTTCTTTTGAGTGATTTAAAAAAAAATGGAACTTGGCTGTTTTAATCAACTTTTTGCAGGTATAAAAGGCTGCTCGAGCTAGATTATTCATTCACTTGGTTTTGACTCATAGAAACATTAGTTACACAGCAGAGAAGTGATCAAAATTACTTTTATTTCATTGTTATGAAATTATGAAATTTTTAAAAATTGCATATAACAAACAGAAAAGCCAGAGTTGTGTAAAATAAGTCTGTATAATTTGTATTCAGTTACTCAGCTTTTATGCAGTTATGGTAACTGCTGGTTGTTCAATAATGGACCCTTTCTAGTATGGTAATTACAACTCTGAAATCTGAGCCTGTGTCTGATAGACTGGGGAGAAATATGCAGATCTGAAGCTTATGCAGAATGCTTATGAAGTTTTGATTCCATGTGAATTATTGTTTTTGTACTAATTCATTTGACAACACAGGAGAATGTAGGCACAGCAATGAAAAACAAAATTATTTTAGAGAATTTGAACATGTGATGTTTTGTTTTCCTGTGGAGAGGAGAAAAAGGCATTGCCATCCATGGGGATCTATTTGGAAGAGAAAAGAGTTATTTATAGTTAAGTCCCCATGCAATTAAAGAATTAATGGCAGCTCCCAGTATGCAGCCGCTGCTGGGCCCTCCTGCTGAAGGGAGATTGCAGGTCTGTTGCATCATTGTACCCTGACTTCATGGGAGTCATCACTCTGGCAGTGTAAGCCTTGACATCAGTGGTAAGAGTCGGTGTAACCTGTGCTAGATGTGGCCCCCTGCATTAGATGCTGTATCCACCTAACCTTCAGCTGTCAGGCCAGCCAGGGAAGCAGAAATGGAACCAGTTTGCTTTTCCATTAAGAGCTGACACTAGAACGGGGCTTTAAATGAGTGTAAGTCACATTTCCAGATTCTTTACATCCTTTCTACGAGAGATTGGTATAAAAATGGAATGGCATAATAAAAGCGGGGYGTGCTCCTGAGACCTGAAATCTTTCCCTTGTCTCTCAAGGAAAAATTGATCCCCCTTCAGTGAGTGATTTATGTCCCTCCCTCCTCCACAGTCAATGACCTGGGAATGACCTAGGCTATTCCCTGGCCACCTTCTCATGAATCATCTGCACTTCTCCCTCTGCAAAACCCACCCCCATCACTAAAGCATCCTCACTATATCTGAGATCTCTGAGGATGAACAGGCATACCCAAATAGTGTGATGTATAGGTTTTATATCCTGCAAGAGAACCAGTTACTGAAAAGATATTGCATGAAATCCACAGGAAACATGGACTTATTCCTCTTGGTGCTTATGGCATCTCCTGTACTCCCAGAGCCCTTGTTGGGCATTATGGAGGAAGCTATCGAGCCTGTAGAGCCCTCTAATGGTACAGGACTTCCCAAAGAACCACTGCTGGTGTCCCTGGCACTGTGCTCACGCAGAGGCACAAAACCAACARGCTGATGAATAGAGCTTTGCTGCTTTAATCCCATGTTTCGGAGAGGATTATGAACAGGCCAAACACTTTTCTCCCCTGGAACACAAATAGACTGTAATTGTTGTTCATCTTTCTTTACCAAGCAGTACTAATGCATTCGGTGTTGTGCAAGATGCTGAAAGACAGTTCTGCTTGATGCTGTTGAATATTTTGGCCCTGATTCAACAAAGCAGCTCACTCTTCCAGTTTATTCATTGTCAAGAATGGATTTAATTACTGCTAAGTAAAAGAAAGAGGTGAGAAGGTATGATATCTGGGTGACCAGATAAAAGGATCATTTAGAAATGAGTGTTCCTTGCTTTATTTCTTGTTTTCTTCACATCATATTGCTCCCTAGTGTCCAGTTACTAGCTTGGACATTGTAGGACTTTATAATATGCCCCCTCCAGGTATTTAACGTGTCTGAGTGTGTCTGACAGCTCTGAAATGATCAACCGCTATCTGCTAGCGCTATTTTAAGGCTTGTACAGACTATGTGCAGAGAGGGGGTGGCAGTTCTGATGGTCCTTGCAGGTTTCTTGTGCCTTCTCCATCCCTTGTGCATACATGTCCTCTGAGAGGTACAGCTTTGCTTCTGCCACAGCCACCTCTTTCAAATGTGGCGTTTATTCATGCTTCATCATGCTATGGTGGAATTAACACAGGATGATTGACAGGCCTTCCTGTCACAGCTTTGTCCCTTATCAAGGGATTTCCTGAGGTTCCTGTTTTCCTAAATCTCCATCTAACATGGTATCTCAGTTGCCCTATATGTTTATTTGGGCCTTTGTTCCTAAAGTTACATCAAGTGTTCTCTTCTTTTTGGTCTAAGGGTAACAGGTAATGGTGATTTTTGCAGTCAGTGATCAGTACCCTGTCACTACAGATACCTTAGCTGTCATCACRCAGGGCTTAAGTGAGACTCCTATTTATTTGATTCAGTCCTCATAAATAACAACTTCATTCTCGAACCTCACTGAAAGATAATTAACTTTTCCATCTCCATCTATTTCTGATTATATGCTAGCTAATGCTGTGTTGTTTCATCAAGCTGTATGACCACATGAGTACTAGTGCCTCAAAGGCATATGTGATGAAATCTAAATACATCGGATGAAAGGCATGACAGAGAATGAATGTAATGCTGGTTACTGGTAGGGAGGGCTGTTTTGGTTTTGACTACCTGAAGTGTGAGACGGTAACACTGGCTTCAGCGTGTCAGACCAGTTATCCAGTTATCTGTCATCACCAGTGGCCAAAAGCAGAGGCCAAGGGAAGATTATAAAACAAGGTAAGCAAAGTTGGTACTCCTTACACGCCCTTCTCCTGTAGTCTCCCAGCCTCCAGCCATTTGCAGCTCAGGGGCTTCCTCAACATAATTTCTGCGTATTTAGTAATCCTGAACAGACTACTTTGCCACAAGTTTGTTCAGTCTTTCAGCACATGTAAATTTTTCGCATTCACATTACCCGATGGCAAGGAGGTCCCTAGCTGAACTCTGTGCCACATGGAGCACCACCACCTTTTCTTTATTCCACATCTGCCCCCACCAACTTCGCTGCCACCWGCCTTCCTGCTTTGGAGGAGTCATGGAGCAGCCAAATCCCTGTGCCTTTCACGCTGGTGCAGAACCCGCTCACATCACCCCTAGCACTCCTCTTCCAGACTGAAGAGTTCCAGGTCACTCTGTCATTCCTAGCATGGGAGCTGAGGAGCTGTTTTGATCATGTTTTCAGGTGACACAGAGAGCTCAGATGTCTTGTGGCATATGGAAGCCATTAACTACCTGTGTTTGAACATCTGTTTACCAATAGTAACACTAATTTGGAAAGTTTACACTCTTAGATGTTTTAATAATAGAAAGGCTTTGTTTGTTTATTTTATTACTATTATAATCATCATCATTTTTATTATTATTATCTTCTAGTTTTGCTGTTCTTACGACTGCCCTGTTGTAGGAGACTTCCCCTGGTGTACACTTCAGTCAGAGTCAGGAACAGGACATTGGGCTATGCGGTCTGACCCTGTGTTACCGTTCTTACATGAGATTATATGTGAATGTATGTGTACAAATAATTTCCTATGGTATCGTTTCCAATCTGAACACTTTTCAAAATAGCATTCTAATGAATACTTTACTATCTATATATTCTGTACATCAAAAGACAAGCTTCTCTCACTATTTAATAAACACTGAGCAACTAGCAGTAGGCAGTAGTAGCCTTGTTACCAAAACCAAGATGCTTGCCTAGAATATTTATCATTAGTGATAATTAAATCTCAGCTACAGTTTCACACTAATGTTGAAGCACACTAATTATTTGTTTGTGTTACTTTACGGAGGGAAAGACCTGTAGCCCATTGAACCAATCTATATATTTATAGTGACCTCAGAGGCCTTGGCTAATTCATTAATTGCGAACAAAAAAAGGCTCTACCACATAATCCAGTTTTGTAAGAGCAGATCAGTGTAGCAAGATTTAGTTAAAAACTCTAAAGTTTAGAGCTAAGGACAGCATTAAATGTTAATTGGTATTCATGTTCAGAATTGAAATTTAATTCAAATGCATTTATCTCCTATATCGGCTTTTTACTAATGTTTGTGTTTGGGGAGAGATTCACTTATTAGAATGTATGGATGTTGGGTGCCATTTACGTAGTTTTTAATTTTGGTGTCTGACTCAAAGCACTTTAAAAGGGCCTTCACAGTCAAATGGTGAACACTCAACACTTTTTCAAAAGGGCTGAGATTTGTTTAGCCTGAAAAGGCAAAGCTGCACTACACAGAAAACAAAGGCATCATAAGAGTGAAGCTCATCAAAATAAAATTAAAAGTTACACTAAAGCTCAGGAAGGTCTTCAGAGCTTCCTCCCCTCCTGGCTTGCACTGTAGCTAGAAAGTCTGTGATGTAATTTTTTTTTTCGTGGGCCTCTTAATATTTTGCTTTTGAAAGATGGGTTTTTCAAGAGTTATGTTTCTCTTCTAACAGAATGAAGTTCCTGAAGCTAAGAAAGAGGAATCTTTGCTAGATCTGGACTTTGACCCTTTCAAACCAGAAGTTGTATCAACAGGAGTTACTCATTCACCCATGTCTCAGGTATCTCTTTGCCCAGAGGTAGGCGAAGCATATAAATGCAACACGCTGTTTGGTAGCAAAGATTTGCCTCGTGAACTAATGAGCAGTGTATCTGCAGTGTCTGAAAAACTTGATCTTCCTGAGCAGCTCTTGTCAGCCATCTATCTTTCCCCTTCAGTAACCCTGTAGTTGATGATATACTGGAAGGAGAGGAAATTGTCAAGTGGTAAAATGAGATGTCCGCCAACGAGAATAGTTGCTGGTACCTTGGCCTTGACTTCGGCATGCTGTTATTTTCCATCTTTAGAATAATTCTTAGTGCCAACATTATAATTCTCCAGTGCCTGTTTTTCTGACAGTTTTTCTGATCTGGCTTTGACTCTTCATGTCTGGAAAGATGCGTCAGGGGACCTAGGTCTCGTGGAGTCAGCATGCAATTGCTTTGCCGTGATGGTGTTTCTGTACCAAGCAGGGGATATGATCTGAGTGGTTTTGCTTTTTAAATCTATTTTAGACCTACTTCAAGGAAAATGAGAGGATGGAGTAGGATATTTCCTTGCAGGATGTTGTGTTAAAGAAATTCTGCATTCTATGGTAATATTTGCCATGGTAGTTTCTTGCAGCAATATGAAAAAAAAGAAGGAGAAAAAAAAAAGACTGATATATCAAGTTGCTAATTTTCATTGACTTGCTGTAGGGGACCTGCTATTTTAAGATCCAGAACTCGCCCTCACTACCCATAGGGCTGATAGTACAGTAGGGAAGTTCTCGTGGCCAGCAGAGCTGGAGCTGCGTGTGGTACACCAAGAAGGAAACAATATTAACACACTGTCAGCAAAATCTTTTATCCCTGTGGCTATCACTAACCTGGCTTGTACTGTGAGACGTGAGAGGACTAATCAGCTGTTCAGGAATGCAACACTGGGAAAGCAGTAAGAAGACAAGAAGCTTTAAGGCTGAGATAGTCCTGGTTCTCTGCTGTTCTCTTCCTCAGTTAATTAATTTCTTATTTGTTGTGCAGTCCTAGTTATATAATGAGATCTGTAGTGATCTCTGATGGGTTATGCACTGTCAGATAAACAGTGTATTGTCAGCACTCTGAACATTAGCTGAAATTTCTCATTGTGGTTTGCTGGGAGGAGTGTTTAATTATAGCAGAGACTTTGTCCATCTTACTTGTTATTTTTCTTGCTCCATCTAAACAGGGAAGGGGAAGGAAATTCCTTGACATTCAGTATGACAGAAAACTCTAGCTGTGACTTTGCTAACTCTACACTTTCAGCTTGTCTTGTAATAATATTGATTAGAGCAGTGGAATCATTAAACCAAAGACGTTTAACTTTTGTGACAGAGCATGTTTGTCCTGACATCACATTGTACAGATTGTAGAAGAGTTTATTACTTTAGTGGAAAGGAGTTGGTTTAGATTCAGCTGTATCATGAAATACAGAATATAATTCAGTGTAGAAAAGTACATTGTATTTTTTCATCTAGGTGCATAGGAAGCATTCACTGAGCACCTTCAGTCTCTCCTCTCCTTTCACTTTTCCTCCCTATATATATATATATATATATATATATATATATATGAGAAAGGATGGTCCATATCCACAAGAGCATGTGGATGAGTCAGAGCACTGTGTTTTTACAAGAAGGGAAGATAGCCCTGCAGTCTGGGTCTCAGTCTCACTGGATGTGGCAGGGCCATTGCTATGGCAGCACAGACAGAATGAACTCACTGGTCACAGTCTTTGGAGAGCCCTGGGCTACTTTGCAGGGAGATTAAGAAGAGAGCCTTAAGTGGTCTTTCTATATGCGTATAGTTTTTGCTTCAGTCATGGATATTTTTCCTTCAGCAAATTGTGCTGAAGTAGTGACATGAAGACAGGAGTAGTCATCTGTGCCATGATGCCTTGGCAGACCTGGCATGACTTCCCTATTGATCATTTAATTAATTACCTCCCTCCACTGCTCTGCCAAGGTGATCAGATCACAGTAAGTGAGCCCTAGTCTGCCCTTCCTCACTTGCTTTTCTGTTTCTATGACTGTTTCAGAAGTGGCCTTTCTAAACGTGCCTGGCCCTCGACTCCGTTTGCTAGCTGTGGTCTGTCTTGCCTTTCCCTCAGTATGTTCCTTCCCCCTCATGCTCAAAGCCTCATCAGCAGTGAAAGGAAAATGAAAAAAACAAAAAATGAGCAATCTCTCCTTCCATGGAAGTCTGTAGGACATCTAGAGTCTGCACCAGTTAGCACTATAAGAAAAGACCTATCATTTTTCCTTAAAGCTTGAATGTTCGGCTAATAATGTTACAGCAGAGTAAGCAGGTACAGTTGTGAATTACATCCACTGAAGAAGCACGTATCTGCACTTAAACAAAATTAAACTGATCGAGAAATGGCTGTTGATGTTAATTTGCTGTAAATCTGAGTAGTGAGTTATTACTGTGTCTTTTGTTTGTGAAAGCAGAAGTTGTTCAGAGAGCCATTCTGTTCTTATAAAATAAGAAGTAGGCAAGAAGCTAAATGCAGCAATCCTTTCTCTTAGGCAAATGTTAGATGTCACACTTAACATTTGCAAATATTTCAGGAACAGTTTTACATTTTACTTTATGAATGTCTTTAGTTTTTGGTTTTCATGGACTTTAACCTAGGTGTGAGTACAGTAGATATGTTTTGAAGCATCTCAGACAGCTTTTGAGACCAACCAGCAGAGTTCCTTCTCATGTTGGGGGGACTATTAATATTTGGCATGAAGTCTGCTGCTTTTCTTTCATCTGTCTATTCAGCTCTTCTGCTGAGAGGTCACTAACATTTGTTACTTAACAGACTGAATGAGAAAATTAAAACATTTGTCAACTTTCTTGTTTTCATTCCCAAAAAGCATGCCATTTTCCTTCCTGGTGTCAGAGTTCTGAGAGAACCCACTTGTTCTCAGTGGAKAGCTGGACCATTTTTTACCTGGCTAAAAACCTGACCCATGTAAGCTCTTTAAAGCTTACACTTTGCAGAGACTCCTGTACCCATTGAAAGTTTTTCAGTCACCAGCCCAGAATGGCTGTTACTCAAGCACACGGCAGTATGAGTTTGCTGGAAAGCAGCAACTGCTTTGAAGTGGGAAATACCACAGTCCATCGCATACTGCCATCCCATTTGACCAAAAAGCATATTATGTAGATATGTACACGCACGCGTGTGCACACGCACATGCGCTAATATATAAAATACATATATTCAACAAGGCCAAGTGCAAGGTCCTGCACATAGGTTGGGGCAATCCCAAGCACAAATACAGGCTGGGTGGAGAATGGACTGAGAGCAGCCCTGAGGAGAAGAACTTGGGGGTGTTGGTTGATGAGAAGCTCAACGTGACCCCGCAATGTGCGCCTGCAGCCCAGAAGACCAACCGTATCCTGGGCTGCATCAAAAGAAGCGTGACCAGCAGGTTGAGGGAGGTGATTCTCCCCCTCTACTCTGCTCTCGTGAGACTCCACCTGGAGTACTGTGTCCAGCTCTGGGGCCCCCAACATAAGAAGGACATGGACCTGTTGGAGCGAGTCCAGAGGAGGGACACGAAGATGATCAGAGGGATGGAGCACCTCTCCTATGAAGACAGGCTGAGAGAGTTGGGGTTGTTCAGCCTGGAGAAGCRAAGGCTCTGGGGAGACCTTATAGCAGCCTTCCAGTACCTGAAGGGGGCCTACAAGAAAGCTGGAGGAGGGACTTTTTAGAAGGGCATGTGGTGATAGGACAAGGGGTAATAGCTTTAAACTGAAAGAGGGTAGATTTAGATTAGGTATAAGGAAGAAATTCTTCACTATGAGGGTGGTGAGGCACTGGAACAGGTTGCCCAGAGAAGTTGTGGATGCCCCATCCCTGGAAGTGTTCAAGGCCAGGTTGGATGGGGCTTTGAGCAACCTGGTCTAGTGGAAGGTGTCCCTGACCATGGCAGGGGGATTGGAACTAGATGATCTTTAAGGTCCCTTCCAACACAAACCATTCTATGACTCTATGATTATAAATATGCATATAAATAATTTCTCTCTTTTTGGTTAATGCACACAGTTATGTAGCATGTTGAACATACAGTATATGAACAGTATTTTTCTAAAGCCTCTTTTTTCCGCTCCTTTTTTCAGACATTGCCATGGGATCTATGGACGGTAAGCCTGACATTTATCATTGCAAATTGGGATATTTCTGTGCCTCTGATTTTGTTACACCCTAAACTCAGATTTATAATGTTTTTACCAAAAGCCAAGATAGCCAAAAGAATTTACAGACTGTCACAAACACTTTCAAGTATATGAAGCCACTGGGGATCTTTTAAAACACACAACAACAAAAAATAATCTCTGTTGCTTGGCCTACAAAACCAAAATGACGTCAGAAGTCTAGGCTAATAAGATTCACAGTCATTATAGCTAAGTGTGTTGCTTTTATTCTCATGCCTGAATTACAGCTATTAGAGGGTAGGAATGGGTGCTAGTCACCTGTTTTAATATCTGAAGGTGTAGTTCCTCAGAACAACCATTTTCTCAAAATTCAGGAGTGACAAGAGAATTTAACTTCTCTTTGTGGGCATCCAGTGAACTGGAGTTATTCACAAAAGAAGCTGCTACTTTAGGAAACTGCATGAATCCTTCCTTCTTCCTCCTGGTGCCAAATCAGATACAATGATCTGCAGGAAGAAAACAACTCATTTTTGTGAGCTTTCTTTTGACTTCATGTCATGGAGTTAGCTGGGTTGACTTGACATGGAGCCTGATGCACTCATTTTTAACCTTTTGCAGCTTCAGCCAGCACAGAAATCTGTGGATGCTTCTCGTGCATTCAGATTTGCAGCACTGTTTTGTGAACACATGGTGTACGTGATGTATATTAAATGCTCATCTTTCTATTGGGAAAGGTTAAATAAAGGCTGAAAAAACAGTCACGTATGTAGGCTAGCCAAAATTTCAAGGCTGCCAATATCTAGACCCGCTAAAATAATCCAGAAATGTTTCGAATTTATTGCTCTAAACTTATATTAGATAGCTTTATTAATGTCTTCCTTTCACACAGTTTTATTTATAGCTTGTTAATATTATATATGTATTCTGTATTATAATTATTTTCCTCTTTGCTCTAGTTTAAAAAAAAAAGAGAGTAAGTAGCGAGCTTCACAGCTAAAGGTTTAAATTAAGGATACTCAACCTTTTACTGAGTTTATCTTAATAAGTTGAGTGCAGAGTGGTTGTTGATCTTCCTTGCAGCGTTTGTATCTGTTCAAAGTGGCAGTGTAGACAGCAGGCTTTGTGACTTGATGCCTTACTCTGTGTGGATGTAAATGCCTCTGCATGGCACAGGGTGATGGAGAATCGGAGTTGCATGCTCAGGGCCCTCTGCACTGCCTGAGTGATGCAGCGGTGCCTTAGTGTAAATACAAGTAAGCTCCGCTGCCACTTGGGTTGCTTCCTTCCTTGTTCACTGTCCCACAGAGCAACCTCTCTTTTCAATTGAGATGTAATAGGGTACCTGTGATAAAAATGTCAGTGGCTTACAGAGGAAAGCAAGGTGTGATGAATATTCAACGTACATGTAGAACTTCTTTTATAATGTAATCCAGAGGCTGGAAGTACGGCTTAAATTCAGGCACCTGTGATTAGTCTTCAGTGGAGTGGCAGGAGTGGACCCGCTGCTTCTTCCCCATGCCAATTTGGTAACTGCTGCTGGTTAGAGAACTGCTAGTTAAAGAACTGCTGCTGTAACAAAGTACATCATGTTCTTATTTTCTGTGTTTTATATGTATGATTTTCTTCTATACAGACAAGCAGCGAATTGGTGCAGCCGGTAAGCAAACCTCCCCCCAAAATCGCAACTACTCTAGAGACATGCTTTAATCAGTGTGGTGTAACATATAGTTTTCTGGTTTTGTCTATCAGTGCTGCTCTTTTACATTGCAATCTACTGCCTCCAAATGTTGCAAACCGCATAACTTTTCCTTAAATGGCTTAATTTAGTCACTTTCATTCTTTAAATTAAAATTGCTCTAGTAAAATATAAATTTTGTGTTTTCTCATCAAGTCCACCTTTATCTTTTTCATCTTGTGTTTTTTCTTTGCTTTTCTGTCTGCTTAAAGCCTGATTCTTCAAAAAGTCTTTCCCTGTGTAACCTGGTCATGGAGGAAACCCCACACAGTGGGTCATCAGAAGATATTAACAGATCTCAAACTAATCTAGGTTCACTCAACCGGGGCCTAGATGTTAGCGCACCCAGTGTCAGCCAGGAAATTACTGCAGGCGGTTCTTTGCTTTTCTCTGGGGCAGAGCAAACCTCAAGCAAATCCACGGGTACTCTGCCTGCTAGTGTTTGTCCTGCTGTAGGTGAGCAGGAGGATGCTGCACCAGGGTCAGCTTCTGTAAATGAAAACCAGAGGACTTCACTGGAGGACCAGTTGGATGCCAACAATGTCCCATGGGAAGATGTGGTGACCAATCAGCCTTTAGAGAACATAACCAGTTTTGAGACACCCATCCTGGGAACCGGTAGCTTGTTGGATGAACCCCTCCCATGTGATGTGCAAAAGGCAGAGGCAGGGCAGGAGGCAGAAGAGTGGACAGGTGTCAAACCGGGTGAAAAGGTAGAGACCAGAACTGTAAAATATAAGGAGGTAGAAGGCACAGAGGAACTGGAAGAGCAAGGTTGCAAAACAAAAGGAAACAGTGAGGCAGAACTTCCTAAGGGTTTAGCAAAATCAGATCTTGAAATTCTAGTCAGCACAGAGGCAGAAAATTTATATGAGTTGGAAGATAATGATGGGGATGCTGGGAGAGCCAGTGGTGCTAACCTAGAAAACCCTAGGGAAGAAGAATTCAAAGGGGGCAATGTCGTTGAAGAGGCAGATGGAGAAATACCATTACTGAGCACAGGGCTGGAAGGTAGGGACAAAACAGTAGTGGACAACTGTAAAACTATAGAAAACACTGGTGCTGAACCTGAGAGAGTCTTTGGTATCTGGGATCAGGACCATGAAAGGACATTTGAGGATGGCTTAGACCAAACTGACAGTGGTACTGGAGAGAGTACATCCATGGAGTATATAAACATGACGGCACGTGTTGACCTAGAGGTAACTGACCACACAGAAAAGGACCCTACAAATACTGGAAATGTTCTGTGTGATGCTGAATTATTCAGTGCAGAAGAGTCTGGTAAAGGAACCGAAGACAATAGCATCAGCCTCCTCCCAAATGGTAGTGCTGCTGATGAAGGTCAAGCTGCTGCTGAAAAAGAGTGGGCATTGCTGCCTGAGACAGCTGATGCTGCTAGCACAAGCTGCGGTAATCCTTGCCTAGATAATGCAGAAGACCAAGTGACAGGTAGGGCGGCAGCAGCAGTCGCTGAAGAGCATCCTAGTAGCAGTGGTGTTCCTGAAGCCTTGGAAACAGACCCCTGGCTGGCAAACTGGGATCCAACAGTTACTAATGATTCCTGGGGGTTTTCTAATCTGTCAGATGGCCAAGCCAATGGACTGGATAATTGGCCCTTTTTCCCCAAGCAGCAAGACTCAGAGGAAGGTAACATGGAAAATGTTTGGTTAGGCATTAGTGATAAATGGTCTACACAAGACCTGGGAGGGCCTGATAACAGCTGGGGAGAAGTAGGTGCGGGCACGAGCAATAAAAGTCAGGAGGCACCAGTAAAACAAGGCTTGCCTGGGGAGCAGGCAGGCATTAGCAATCCTGGACCAAGCAAGGAGATAGCTAGACCCTTGGCTCTGTTTCAAATGGGAAATTCCAGAAATGCTAGCACCGAGAGTTCAACTAGTCCTAAAGACAATGAGACCAACAACTCAGATTTATCTGAAGATGAAATTGCTAACCGGAGATATGGATTGTTGTACCAGGAAATTGAGGCTGATAAAGAAGAGGTACCTACCCCAGTGTGTAGCCTAGTCTAGACAAAGAGTTCCTTAGGCCATGCATAACCTTGTCGTTTAAAAACAATCCATTTGTGTGTTTCCCACTGCCCCTCCTAAGCCCATGCTATTCTTTTTTTGAAAAATTGCCATGCAACTGTTCATAGTGTGGTGCCCTTCAGCCGTGTAATGAAGCAGGCTGACAAAAATGCATTTCAAAACAGTGAATGAAGCTTTGAACTGTGAAGGCACGTTGTGTCTCGCACGTTTTGTGTTTTATATGTATAACTTTAAATGCACCTAGTCTTTTTTTATTATTATTTTATAAAAATACTAAGTTACTCTGCTTTTTGTTTTTGTTGTTTTCTTTAAGCCTGTGACACCTGTTATCAAATAGCACTGTCATCAAATTTCTTGCTGCCTTACCCTTCATTTTATTATTTTTTTCTTTTTTTTCTTCAATGTCTGGCCTACGTTTTTATTTTGCAAATAAAAATGTTTTGACTCATGTTCTGATTTAGTAAACAAATGATAATTTGTTCTGATCTTCACTTAGGCATCCAGCACAGCATTTAATGGATTTGCACAGGTAAGAAATAAACATATTTTGAGATTTTTTTTTTTTTTTTTCTGTGCTGTTAAAAAGGGATTAGGACTGGCTGTACAATTTCAGGAAATCTCTTCTACAGACGAGCTGCACAGCAATGTCATACTGACTCAAATCCAAACCTTGTCTGTTCTCAGAAATTATTCCTAGATGTTACTAGAATGATGGTAATACTCTTGGTACTCTTGGTCCAACTGAATTTAATAGCAAAAATCCAACTACCATAGGGGGACTGATTTTTTCCTCCTAAAAGGACTGGTTTAGCTTTTTTATTGTGCTCTTTTGTGGATTTTTCTCACAATCCCAAAAACCTGTAAAGCGTGATTTTCTCAGTTTCACATACTTTCAGTGACTCTGTGTGTGTATATATAAAATGAGTTTTACTTGTTTCTGCATCTTTATTTTCATTTAAGATATATTTTAATCTGAAAGTTAAATCTAAATTATTTGTTTGCTGCTGTGCTGATGGTGAGACTCTGTGTTAGGCATCGCAGAGATACAGTGCATGAAGATACCATGTTTATGCTTTCAAATTCCAGGGCTGTGCCAAGATCCGAAATTTCAGGTGGATAACCTGGGGCCTCATTAATTTCCAGCATCCTTTTAGAGACTGGCTCATCCACAGCACACCCTGTACACCATTTTTTAAAAGCACCCAAAAAGGCTGAGCTTATACCAAGATGGAAATGAGTCTTCCAGTGCTTAACCATTCTGCCCCAGGACGTTTAAATTAGTAAAGGATCCAGAAGGAAGGGGCAAAGCACAAGGCTACCACCTCTAATAATTAAGGCAAAATGTCTGCCCCAAGGAAATCAAAATTTGATGCCCCCACTGCAGTAGGAAAAGGATTTGGCCCATCAATGTTTTGCAAATTAATTGGTTCTGAATGAGTAAGATACTGGAAAACATCTCCATTTTTGTACCTTCTTAATGCAGGTAAAATTTTGTATCCGTAATTACTATAGTTACTATTCAAATAAAAGCCCAGAATCAAGAGGATGTGAAAGTAGCTTAGAGCTAGTGGGTACAGGCACGTGTAGTCTGCAAAAAAGATTCTGAGTTTCACAACTTAGAAGTGCATTGTGCCTGAAACAAGTCCTTGCAATTTGCATGTATTTAATGAAGGGTTTTTCACTGCCTTTAATAACATCGCACAGTTTAGAAGCATAGAATATATAATTGAAAAAGGAATGTCTTTAATATTGATAGTGCTTAATTAATAATTATTATTAATACCTATTTAGATTATCTATTTGTCATCTTATTCTATGTGAATTTACTTTGCCTGAATAAACCATTAAAAAAATCAGGTCTTCGATAGACACCTGCAAACATCCCGTCTCAATTATTTTTGCATCATTGTTTTTCATTTCTATATCTAGGATACCTCTGCATTTACAGTGCAATCAAATGAGAATGTGACAGAGCCTTTGGTAAGTGGTGGCTTTTGCTTCCTTTTTAAATGCCTTGTAAAAAATGGCACCACTTTTCCTTTGTGCAAAGATATTTTCTCCTTTTTTGTGTTTTCCATCCTCTAAATCACAAAACCTTAACCTGGAAGAGTTGGTGGGTGATATCATTGTAGTTGTAAATCTTTACTCACTGAAACAGTCTTTCACAAGGATAGCGCAAAGAAAAAGAAAAGAAAACCAGGATATTCTAAGATATGTTTACTTTTCAAAGGTGTAGTCAAACAATTTGTTCATTTATTGCATTTAAGAAATGACAAGAATGAGCACTATGGTCCAGTGTACAGCAAGCAGGTGATACTACATGATGGCAGTTTAAATATCTCCAATATTGCTGTAGTTTTATTGACTCTCCCCATATTAATAGTAGGCACAGTCGACTTCTAAGGGGTGGAGAATCTTTTTGGAAGTGATCATACTTTGGCAGTTTCTTAGTTTCTCTTACAGTCTTTGGTTAGCCTGGAGTAAGGATGTGGAATAGCAGCATTTCTGGGTGAGTGCTATAGCTACTTAATAGCGGCTGAGCGATACTCAGTATTATTTAATGTAGCTTTTGTATAATGCCTCTGGTGGTGCTTGTGTTCATAACGGTTACTGAATACGGTGAGAGTATTTTAACTTGTAGCTGAAATGTGGTAACTAGTCTGAAGACTGCTCGTCCACGAGTGACTTGAAGCACATCAATGCAATCTGCATTATAACATGTTACCTGTGATTTTAAGCCTGAAAGTTTCTTCCAGCGTTAAACCTCAGGAAACTCATTAGTCATCTTACCTGGGATAAATCTACTTTGTGTTTCTCATTTCAGTCCTATTTCTTCTTTGTGAAATTCCCTAGAGCTGGCATTAATGCACTACACAGAGAGATTTCTGCACAGCATGGTATAATATAATGAATGTTTTTTTATGCTATGCCAAATCCTGAAGGTCTTGCTTAGGCAGCCTTCTCTGTACCTCATTAAAAATCAGTGTGCTTAAGGAATATGTGAGAAAAGAAGTGAGAGGCTATGTTTTTTCCCCTGAAAAATATCATGGAGGAGAAGATTTTAGTATCTTTAAGAATTTCATGGAAGCTGTCTCTTCATCACAGGAGACCTTCTAGCCAGCTGCCTGTTATCAACTGCAAAGCAGCTAAATAGGTTTTGAGCTTCATATTATGCTGAGCAATTTGTTCATGGCAAATTAATCTACTGGGGTTATTTTATCTGGTTGAGTCAGCCATCTTTATAAATGGAATACGCTGAGCACAGCTTGCAGCTCTCCCCTTGTATGCGTGTGTATATTTGCAAAGTGATGTCTCCGTTGGAGATCGCACTTTTGCTGTGAGCTATTTTGCCACAGGACTGAACATGTTGCAGGGCTGGTGATATTTGTTAGATCTTCTTGCTAAAAAAGAAGCTTAGGCCAGAATTTTAAAGGGTGGAAATCCCAATAGTGGGTTGACAAATGGATGCCTTGTAGGTGATCGAGAGCTCAAGAGGAAATGCATTTTAATAAGAAACCGGGGATGATTTTCACACTGCCACAATTCAAGCAGTCATTGGTTGCCCTTGAGCATATAAAAACTGAGTCTCTGCTAATTGCTTCTTACCTTCACTGGAGAAGGGACTATATTGTCTGAGAACAGACAGAATTAGGGAATAGGGGATAATTTTAAAAACTCATATTTGAAACCCAGGGTTGGTACACGCGAGTGCTGGTTTCAACTCCTGGCCTTGCCATCAGTTTCTGGAGCATTTCTGAGCAAACTGAGTGCCTTCCCCCTACTTCCATCACCCCTTTCTGTAACTCAGGAAGCTGATGCTTTCTTTCCTTATGAGGGAGGGATGTAGGACTGGCTCAGTTTACGTATAGAACATTGAAATGTTGGATGAATTGAAAAAGGATGAAAACGCCCTTTAGATGCTGTAAGGCCAAGCACTGCCRTCCTCTCCCCGGCAAAGCCCGGCAAGATTGAGCCTGAAGCAGCACTGTGCCAGGCACAGTTCCCATTCCCCTCCTCCCTCCCCACTATCATGTGCTCCTCAACAATTTTTCCACTGTCTACTTAAAAATCAATAAAACAAAAGACTGAGGCTGAAGAAGCTCCACCTGGGGAACCCAAGGTCCAGGAAACCCCTGCTGCTGCTGTTGCGGAAAAGGAGGCCATCCCTGCTGAGCCTGCCGAACCAGCAGAGCAGGCTGCGGTGAGTGACCTGTCCCCCATGCCACCTCCCGGGCCTCACCCGAGCCACCTTTCATCATGGTGAACGTGCCTGCTGCATTTCAGCCATCCTTTCCATTCTTCACCATCCGTCCATGGCTGGTTTCCCCAGCGCCTGGCTGTGTCACAGCATGCCTCTCCAGCACACGTCCTCCTTTCAGCCCTAAAATGTCATTCCTCTTACGTTTGGCATTTTAGACTGAAGTTCAGCTGAGTGATTGTGGTTTCACAGATTGTTTGATTCCAGATGAACTTCAGAAGGTGAAAGAATTGATGCCATTTTTAAATGACCTTATTAGCAGTTTTCTCATTTCATTTCAAGCTGAGCTGTAAGCACTAAGCCAATGTACATCTTGTATGGTCCTTGCTAAAGCATGAAAATACCAGAAAAAGGTGATTGTAATATGAATGTCTACAAGGTTCGTGGTTTTAGAAGCCAGCTGTGAGCTGAAGAGGGAACTCCAAGTGCCAGTGTGGAGATTTTTACATGTCAGCATTCAGGATACAGTGGGAGGAGAAGAAAATGACAGCTTTGCAAGAACAAAGCAGGGCACCCAATATCACTACAAATTAAGAGGTGGTCTGGGATGGTAGGCAAGGGGTTTTTCTGCTGACTAGCATCCCTTTTTATAACAGGTATCCTAGTGAATATCCTTTTTATCCAGCTGAGTTCCTCTTCTACATACTGCTGTCAGAAGGTCTTGGAGGTAGGTGATACCCGCAGGCTAAGAAACCTTGGAGGAAATATGCATCTGTTTTTGTAGGCTGACAGTTTTCATGCTTTCCTCGAGACAGTAACATGTTCAAAGTCTCTAATGAGTGCTTGTCACTGTTGGAATATGCAGATTACTACTGAAAAACTGGACAGAAAAAGGAGTTGTTCTGTGGGTCGGTTCCTCTGCCAAGAAGCCAGTGGAAGCTGTATAGCTGTGCTTTTTCACCATCAAGCATAGTTTGGTGCTGTAAGTGTTCCCAGAAGAACAAGGTTCAGCTTGCTGAACCACTCTTGGCCTTGGATGAGTCCCTGTGTGTCTTCATCTGTTAAGTAGGGATGATGATACCCAATTCATCATAAAATTAGATGTTTTTCAGTAAACATTTGATACACAGCCACGTGGGAAGCAATATTAAGTAGGCTGATTTAGATGCAAATTAGCTGAAGAAAGTGGAAGTAGCTGGCACCTATAGATGTGGCAGTGCAGAGCATGGACAAAAGACATCAGATATGCAGCTAACGTAGCATCTCATGGATCTGTCTCTGGAGCAGGTCTTGTTTAACATTTTTATTAATGGCAATGGCTCAGACTCTACAAGCTTGATGGTGACATTTATCGATGACTCCAGGTTGGGTAGTGTCATTAACTTAGGGGGATAGCATTAGGCCCACTAGCTCTGACCCCAAGGACAAGCTGGTTATCTGCTGGCGGTGTTAGACCCATGCAAAAGCCACAGGTGATACTTAGCAAACTGCCTTCAGCAGAAAGAAGGAAGTACTAGTGTTGGTGTGCAAGGCTCTGGAGTACAAATGTAGTTTAACTAAAGACCTTCTTGAAGAYGGATTGATGAATTTGCCTGGGTGGTTCCAGCTGTCTGTACCATGGGATTAAAAAATGGTATCCAGTAGGAATGACAAAAAGAGGCAAGTTGAGCTTTAGCTGCAGCACCTGCCTAGTTATCATTTCTTCCTTACTCCCATCTTCCTAAGAGAGGAAAAATAAGTTATTGTGGAAGGAAAGGAGGGCAGTGCTGGGTGGGCTGTTCTGGAGGACTTTGGGGGAAAGGGAAGATAATCCCTGTCTCTGTCCAACCCTTCCTGGTCTCCGTGGACTCTGAGCAGCATCGCAGCTATGGAGGGAAGCAGTGTCGGTGTGTTCCCCAGAGCTATGTTTAGGGTTTAATTCTGATTACACTTGCATGAATTTTGAGTAGCTATTTCATTTTTTTAAAATTATTTTTTGTTCGGTTCCATGGTACACACTGGAGCAAGTGACTTCAGGATCATCCTCTTACAGTAACATAACCGAACTAAGAATGCCCCTCAGTCTGCAGAGACCAGGCTCTTCCCCTCCTGTGTGTTTTCTATTCAGTTGATATAAATCACAGTAATAACTTTTGAACTCTATAGTAAGGCAAACAATGAAATTGCCTGTCTGAGGCACATTGTTTTGTCAAACTCTTGTCCAGAATGCCTCACGTCTAGTCAGAGTAAATTTGATAGTTTGGAATAAAGAAGGAGGGAGGGAAGGTGGAGAGAGGAGGGATGGGAAATCAGTCATTGGTCTGGAGCTCTCCTCTTCCTGTGACTGAATGGCAGGGAATAATGTGGAAGAACAGATATTAATGAAGCTGAAAAGGTTGTTTCTAGCTGGTTTTATTTTGATTATCTGTAAGGATTTAACGAAGAAAAAAATTGTAAAAGTAGTTCACCATTTTTCCAAAAGGAAGCCAGCTCCTTTTTGCCTCACACTAAGACAAAGCAATGCTCTGAAGCCTGTTGCACGTCTTAAGCGCTAATTAAATGACAGGCTGTGGCTGCAACACCATGCATCCACTTGTCGGCCAGCATGACTTTTTCAGATTATCTGTTTTGCTGCCTGACTGTCCGTGAGGCGTTCTGGGTCCACGGTCTGTCGGCAGGTGCTCTAGCCGAGGCACAGGACTGCAGAACTGTTGGGAGGGAGGCAGAGAGAAACACAGTGCAAGAGCCAGGCAATTTAAGAGCAATCCAGGAGGAAGACCGTAGGCATTAAATAGAAGTTAAACAGTTTTGATTAGGTTTGTGCTTGGTTTTTTATTGCTTTTTGAATGTGAAGTTGTCCTTGCTAATTTGGGAAAGTAAGCTAAAAGTGTTGATTTTAAAAATGYCCGAACTGGAGTCATTCTGCATTTGGCTCTGAGGGGTTGTTATTTCAGGAAGGGCTTTCCAGGACTTGCAAAGAGGAGGATTAATGACAAATATGATCAAAGCTAAGGAAAAGTACACTGAGTTGCAAAAGATGAAAACATGTCATTTCTCTACAGCAGTTGTGCATTCGTTTGCTTTATGAGTGACAGTTTACTTTAAAAGTGGAGTTGTAAAATATTGATAAATACTTTCTTATTGGGAATCTTTTATCGAGTTTAGTAACTTCCAGTTTGGAGTGACAGCCACTAATCAGTTTAATTTTTCTGTGTTAAGTTTCCTGTCACATCCCATTAAGCCAGAAAATTTATGGCATGCATTCTTCATTGTAGGACCTTCGCAGTAAATTTTCTGGTAGGGTTTTCATTTAAATTAGGGAGAGAATGGTCCGGGGGATAGGCTACCACTTGCCGCTCAGGGAGTTTTGGATTCAGTTACTTGCTGTTTCGTAGTCTGCCTGAACAAGATTGCCAAGACTTCATTACAAGAGCTCATCAGAATTGCTGCCTGGGATCTCATTACATATTTTTGTCTTGGTCCTTCAGGTCTCAAATGCCATAGAACAAATAAAGTTTTTATTAGTAGCTGTCAACAATTGATCCTTTTGGGGAGGGGATAAAATGTTTGGTAATTAAAGGGAGAGAATGACCATGTGCACCGACAGAAGCGAAGTTAACCGTGGTAAAAAGGCCTTGCATGGACTTCTGCACACCGAAACAGTTGTTTCCCTATTTCCATAACATCCCCAAAGGCAGCTGTAAAATCCAAACGATACAGTCTAAAGGATATAATGCATTAACCGCTGACTTATTTCTTTCTCAAACCCCTCTCACCACATCAGTTTTTCACATTCAAACAAAGATGACATGAGGACATTATAATGAAGTGAAAGCTTATGAAATCTTGTTATTTCCCTTTCTTCTTCTCCTAAATGTGAGGCACAGTGCTTGGAGTTCAGAGCACTGCTCAGAGATCAGCTTTTTGACTTCTGTTACGCTCATTAGTTTGGAAAGAGCCTTTCAGTGCTTTGGGTCTGATGCCTGCCTGGACTCTGATGTTCTCCCATTAAAGCAGTCAGACAYTCAGCTAAATACTGTGGTTTTCAAAGCTGTATATAAGCATATATGAAACTACCTCCTGATAAGCTCTTTGCAGACACTGAGCAAGTACAGCAGAGGCCAGAAAACAGCCTGCAGCTTTGAGGGTATCTAATTATGGTTGAATCCCACTGTAGGTACAATTCATGGTGCCCAAATGGCAGAGCATGTCATTTGGGAGAGCAATACCATGGTTAGATACAGAAGAGCAGTCAACTGTGTCCAAATTCTGAGTGTGCAGCTAAGTGCAGGTGCAARGTTGGAGCATGAGGCCATTAAAAATATATGGCTCTCGTATATGGGAGAGAACTGATGTAGAATAATGTCATTCTGTTGAAGTCTGCAGAAGCAGATTTTTCTCTGTTTATGGAACCAGGGTGTTACTTTACTCAGATGTTATTTCAGTCATCCTTTTTACTAGGCTTTCATGCCCTAAAAGTCGTACAGTTCATGCTACCGTGCCTCTCTTCTCAAACCCCACCATCCACAAAATCCCAACTTCCAGCTAATCAAAAAAGCAAAAGCAAAATGCTACTAATTTGACCAGTGCACAATAGTCAAATTAGCTTTGGGAAGTCCCAAGCTTTGGGAAGCAAGGGGAGCTCTCCTTACTTTCCCCTTTCCCACTAAAACGGTGCTTTCAGTTAGCCTGGAAAACAGTCCTCATTTAAAAATATGTATATGTATATATTAGATTCTTCTGCAAAGAGGCCCAAAGCTGGGCTGATGGGATTCTTACCAGAGAATATTGCCAGGGTATTATTAAGAGAAGGTCAGAGGCTGGCATGTTCCTGACTATAAAGTGCAGGATGATGCTCATTTCTGAAGGCAAATTGACTTGTAAATACAGCTGATGGCAGAAATTCAGCGCTTTTTAATAGTAAAAGTAGGGAAGGCATCTATCTAACGACTTGCAGTTGGACATAAAGCTTTTATGGGCAATAGAAACATTTGTGTACATCACTTCTGTAAAAAAAAAAAAAAAGAAGTGAGACTTCTGTGGGTGGCTGTGTGCATGCGTGCATCGCTAGAGTAAGAAATAATTATATTTTGCTGTTGATATTTGTTTTTTCTATTTAAGACCCTCTACAGTCTCCTCAAACTTACTATAAAATGGAGGAGTCCATGGCAGGAGCTTGGCAGCTTCAAAAAAGAAAAGAAGAATTAATCATTTAAAAAAAGTTATATAACACTGTAATTTTAATGGGATAAAGCTGTGACAGGTTTCTATGGTAACGCTGCTGTCAGCAGCTGCCTTGCCCTGGCATCTGGACGTGTTTGGGGCTTATGAGGTAACTGCAGGCAATACCAGAAAATTAGATTAGAAAAAACGTGAGTGATATAAAGTTTAGATATAACTCAGCATCCTTTTATTAAAAAAGAAACATGCAACCATTTCAGCTGAAACTTGTAGAAATTTTGGAGTGACAGTTGTGGGCATGTGAAGGCAGTTAGCTGGAGCCCGAGTACTCGAGGTCTCCTAATTTCTGATTGCTAAAGCAGACGGTCCAATCTACCATGCCCTCACATAGGTTTGCATAACTTGTCTTCACCCTTACAGCTCTTTTGAAAAATCTGACCTAGCTGTGTTTGCAAAGCAGCCTCAAAATTTATTAGCAAAGTGGGTTTCCATAACGGGGCTTTGATTTGCTTTTCCTCAGCAGAGCGTCTTTAGAAATAGCCTGTGTCCGCAGGGAGTCAAACCTGAACAGAAAAAAAGCACTTCCAACTGTTCCAAACCAGGCCTGAATTTTAGCGATTTTGACTGTTGACCTTCTGTTGAAAAGGAGCTAGTGTTAGATGGCATCTGTGCTGTAAAAAGTACTATTTGGGGGGAGCCCATTACCGTTCAGTGCATTCAATCCCTTGAACACCTAAAAGGGTGTCAGGTTTGGAAAACCATTGACACGTGTCTAATTTTTTAAATGTCAGGCACCTGCTGCATGTACCACTGAATATGGACCTAGAGAAAGGTGATTCTGCAAAAAAATGATGAACTTTGTGACCCACCTCTTTTGAAAGCCCCTTTAAATGAGTTGCAGTCCAACATGAGTGGAAGAAGTAAGTGTTTTAGAAAGTTTACCCTGAAACTCTGGTGAGTTGCAGGGGCAGCAGCAGGTTGTAATGGGAACAGTTTGAGTCTTGGGTGGGAGAAGTTTGAGCTTGCTGGAAACTGCGAGGTCAGCAGTGTTGTGGGTTGTTGCTTACTAAAAGATTCTTCAAAGCTGGTGCTATTATGAGAATACTGATAATAAAAGTAAATAAAATTGTCCTTAGCACTACAGTGTGATGATGAAGACATATGTAAAAGGTTTTATTTGTTGGTTTTTAGCCTATAACTACTTTTATTTCAGATTATATGTGGCAGTAAGAATCTTTTTGCTTGCTATATACTATCCCATTTAGTTCCAGCCATTCATTTCATTGCACCCCATACATGCTGTGCTTCCATTAAGATTGATTAATACCAATTTCTCTGCAGCCATTGCCTCAGCATGAGTAAGGTGATGATCGTATTTCCTCTTTATACAGGACAGTGTCGAGGCAGGGGATAAGGAGACAACTGGAGTTGCTGAGAAAGAAAGCGAGGTACATATGAACAGCCTCAAGAGTGTGGCTGTGCTTTAATATCTTCAAGAGAATCGTGGCAAAAAATATATTTGTCATTTGCATGTCATCAATATGCAGGCCGACACGATGCAACTGTGACGTAGCTGCAGTATCTATTCTAACACTGCACAGATATATCTATATCTGTGGTATATATTCTAATACCAGAGCACCTTTCATTCAATGCAGGACCTACCTTAGAAACTGCCTATTGCAGCAGTATAGAGTGATAAGTATCTCAGGGCAGCAAACAAAGCAGCTCCATGGTAGAAGGAAGTATAATGCAGTTTCTATTGACACTTGGAAATATGTTGCATAGATTCCCAGTAGCTTTTACACTTTCCATAAATCTGTTTGCCTAGCCTTCCTGCAAACATCTTTATAAAAAGAAAAAAACTTTGATTAATCATTTCTTTTTCCTAGCATGGTATACCCTGAACTAAAACAGATATTTGAAAATAATCATGTTACGAGTTTGTTTGCTACAGCACAGATCCAGCATCAAGTTAGATACAGTTGAAATCAAATTACAAAGCAACTGAAAAGCTCAATGACACACTTTAAGCTGTGCATGTGTGGACTCAAATGATTGCATTTTGCTTATATTTCTTCAGAGGTGATAAAACTACTTACCCTGAATCCTTCTATACTAAAGTGACACTGTAATGCGTTCAAACGTGCACAGAGAGCAGCACAAGAGGAACGGCTACACATTAAATGCAGGGATAGAAGTAGGGACTGAGAAAGAGATTGCACCTCCTAGTTATTAATCACTTAGGATTTGTATCTCGAGGTGCTGACAACCTCCTTTTTTGTTGTTACTGATTTTGGTGCCACAATGTATACAAAAAGATTGTGAACTGGTCTCCATTCACCTTGGTTTCAGAACATGGTAAGTCCAGCTGTTCAAGCTTGGGTTTGTTACCCTGATGTAAAACAGCATTAGCTCTGCTAGAGTAGAGGATATATCTGTGGCTCTAGGGTATCCCAGTGTCACTGGGAAGCAACTATGGGACTCACTGGTGCCATACTCCTCACCAGCACTGCCACATCCACGTAGAAATCAGTGGAATTACACTAGCAAGAAAGTACAGGACGGGAGTGGTAGATCAAGCCCAGCTTGGTGTTGACACAGTACAAGAGAGTGTTGCATTGCTTCTCTAGCGTTGGCTTGTCACTCCCAACAAGTCTGGTCCAAGAAGAAACATGCAAGAAATTCCTCACTATCCTGTGAGCACCAAGGCTAAGTCTTTGAAATCTTTCCCCTTTTTTCTAATACCACTTGTCCTTATAAAGTTGAGGTGAGTTTGGTCCTGTGTTCTGTTTGAAATAGCAGCATTACTGTATGCAGAAGAGCTGCCATAAGAGATCAAGCTATTTGCTAATCTGATACCTGGCCTGCAGTGGAGGGTGGTCCCTTTGATACTGTAAGTTGCCTAACAAATTCTTCAGTACTACCCCAAAAGTCTTCCAAGACTTTGCAAGCAATTGATGTATTCCCTAAAGCATGATGATTAGTTCCTCTTGACATTGTATTAGCTAGCTTAGCTGCAGTTATAACCAACTGTCATAAAAATTACCCAGTCCCTTTCTAAATCCAGCCGTGGCACGAGATCTTCAGCTCTGGAAAACCGGCATAGCTCAGGGGGCTCCTCTGGCAGACCCCCAGCAGCAGGCTTGGTACCCCTCCGTCTCCTCCCCTGAGCTCGTTCTTGCTGCTGCCGAATCTGTGGCATTGTGTTGAGCTGACAGCGATGTTAATGAGAGGAGRGTGCAACTGTGTGAATCGGCTGCATCCTGGGTAAAGAAGCATTCACTTCTCCTGCAATTAAAACAGTCAAGTGGTTCTTCTGTCACAGCCCTCATTATACTGGATGACCCTTTCTTTGTCCCCTGTGTGGTTGATATAATGGGACAACTGTCCAAATTTCAATAATACTGCTAGAGATAGCTAACTTGGAACACTATTAGGCTGTCTAATATTATTGATGACCTATGGAAAAGAGGTTTTTAGGATTGGTTTTCAATATGAAGTAAGGTAATACAGGTAACTACATCTGCAAGTATGTGGTTCACCATAGCTGGGTATGAGTTCAGTGGGATGAGCCTCCCTCTTTTTTTTTCTTTTCTGTACTAATCAAATATATTTGAGGCCGATAGTGAGGTTCATTCTGTGCTACCTCACATGCATTTTTGTAAAAGCTTTTTTTAATCATCTAACTTGCATTGTTTTTGTACTCTAAGACACAAGAACAAATGATTACACAGTTGTGAGCTGTGGTATACATTCAGTGACTCATGGCTACAGGCTGTGAGAGCGTCACCCTTTCAGTGCAGGGCATTTGAGAGCTGATTCATGTAAATTAGTATTCTCCTCCTCAGTGAACTAAAATGGGCTGTACAAATCCAATAAATAGAAAAGARCTGTTGATCCTAATCACAACAGACAGCAAGATCAATTTCTGCAGCATGCTGTTAGAAGCACATGGTATAAAATCAATCTGATATGCACTCTGTTCCCCCTCTTTCCTACTAGCCTCTTCCAGGGCTTTTACACTCATCATTTRTTTGAATATCTTCTTGGGTCAAGGCTGCTAAAATTGGTAATACTGTGAGTGGCAGGCTTGCATGCCTTACGAGTCACAGGAGAAGATGTCAACATCTGCCCATGTCTTTTGATGTTACTTCTTTTTAYGATAGGGCATCCTTCGTCAGCAGCATTTTCAATTTAAAGTAAAGCTTCTCCAGTGATTTCTACAAAACCCTATAGTATTTTCTGCCTTCAGGACTCCAGAAGAATTTCTTATCACATCAATTAACAGCAGCGAATAGGAGTAGTGCTGAATATTAGATATTGCTAAAAAACAATGCCTGAAGAGTGCCCATGAACAACTGCAGGTAGTTCAAGTTGAGTTCAGGTAGCTGAGTTAGCCTAATCCATAGAGGAAAGATCAAACTGAGGAAACAGAGAGTATCAGGCTGTTAACTGGAGATCAGAGATATTTCTGCTAACTGTAGCTTGACATTGGTACCTAGAAAACAATTTTTCTTCAGTGTTTTTACTTTATCCTGGTGCTGTCTGCCATATGTTAAAAATTCCATGTTGAAGTTAATTGGATTAGCAGAATGAGTTTTGTCATTTACCTTCCACCCTCCAACCCTTAAGATTAATCCACTGTAAGTATATATCCAATGTGCTACTGTAAGCATATACCAGTATATACCAATACAAATATTAGGGTGATACATAGATTACAGCAACAGTCTCTGCTGGATGAAGGATTGAACATTGATCTATAGGCAGGTACTTTTCTATCCACCTTTCAAGAACTGGAACAAAACACACATCAACTTTTCAACATGGATTGATCACAAATGGTTTAGTCATATCCAGACTGAATGGGCTTTTATGTATGTTTCTTTTTATACTGACCTAGCTACAGATCTTTACGGTTATATTTTTTTCTGATATCTGATGGAATCTGAAGATTTCTGATCTTTATCCAGTTGTAGAATATATTTGCTCGCTGATATAGCCCAATTTGCAAGTCTCTCTATTAGAAAGAAGTGTGTAATTAAGGCAATATTTTTTAAGCCAGCCCAGGTCTAGAGGTAGGTGATAGTAGCTGGAGAAGGCTTCAGCTTCCCGAGAACAGACTCCACTAGCAGGGTCCTGTGGACCCCTGGACAGCTTGCAAGCTCCTTCTCCTCAGCAGAAACCTGTGGTAAATTTCTTCCACAATACAGCTTGAAGGCAAGAGAAGGAAAAAATACTAGAGCCTTGGCAAACTGTTATTCCACCAGTTACACCCAAGGACTCTGCTAAATGTGCCTAGTGAGGTTTCATAAATGTCTCTCTCCCACCTGTTAATCATCTCCACAGTGCAAGCTTACCCCTACGCTCCCTGCATGGTGCATCGGGGCAGGATGGCAGCCCCTGGCGCTGCTCTCCCCCACAAATCAGGAGAAACCCCAATGAAACCAAGGCCATGGGTTGGCACCGCCCAGGGAGGTCGCAGAGCAGAGGCTGGTCCCATGGTCTTTCCAGCAGATATCCAGAACTCGTATCCTGAAAGGTCCCTCCGTCTTGTTTGTAGGGGGTACCTGCCACTGAGGGGGCTGCAGCAGCAGAAGACAGTGCGGCTGTGGCAGCAGGAGCTGGTGATGGTGCTGCTACCACTGAGCAGGAAGGTGTTGCTGAAGGTGACAAAGCCCAGGGAGAAGAAAAGGAGGCTGATGTGTCTCAGGTAACTCATGTCGTTGCACAGGAGTGTTAGGGGAATCGGGACAGATCCAGTAGCCCGAGAGAGGCAAGGCTGCTGCAGCTCTGTGTCCCCAGGTCCAACGAGTAGCAAGGGTAAAGCTCTCCTGGGATAGCCCTGGGAGGGGCCCACACAGGGTGTCCCTTCTTCTGAGTCCTTAATTTGGGTTGTGCCTGCCTCTGTGCCCCTGTGCTCCCCTGGGCTTGAGGAGATGGGACTTGGTATTGTTTGGGCTCTCCCTCCTGCTGTTTCTCTGTGCTCCTCTGTGGAGACAAGCTTTATCACATAACCTTACAGGGCTTTCTGGAGAAGTAGGCAGAGAAAGTAATGGATTTTTCTTGTCTCCTGGCACCATGTCCTATCAATAGCATTACTTTGGTTTATGTAAATCACGGTGGTCAAGCTATGTATCTGCATCTGGCCTGCTGCCTTTTCTTCTGCAACCTCTGAGGAGCTGGGGAACAGCTACTAGAGCAGACCCTGCAGCAGGGCAGCCAGTTGCCACCTCCTGTCATTGCACGTTGTATTTCTTCTGTGCACCAGAATAGGATGGTCTGGCAGAGGATCGGTGAACATGTTCTTTTCAGGTTGGATGCTCCAACAAGTTTCACTAAATGCTTTTTGTCCTAGGCTTCATTATTGGTCAGATGCTACCTACATAGCCTTTTTGCTTTCTCTGCTCCTAGTTACATTGCTGTAAATCAGGAGAAATCCCCTCAATCAGTCAAAGAAATAGGTCATGTTTCCTTCTTTCATCACCTTTATATCACTATTATCCTGCTGACTTGAATTCCCAAAGAAAGATAGGACAGTGACTCCTGGAACTTGTGGCTTTACCCAAACCCACCCAAAGTTAAGAGCAGGGTGGAGGAGAAAGGTCCGTTAATTTCCATGCACATTGAAAATGAAACCCAAACTACTTGCAGAGCATTTTTACTATTTACTGCAATAATTTGTGGTAATATAGAAAGTAGACTTAGGAGAACTAAGGGGAACAGTGAAAACAGGGAAGTGATTACTCCTTTACATTCTTGCACAAGTACTGTTTTCTGTCTTAATGTAAGAATCCACTGTGGAGAAGAAAGAAATCCCCATTCCCATATTTGCCTTGTGCAATAAACAAACAATTGTGTTTTCCTGCTTGAAATAAAGTACTAAATACTCTTATGGTGCTTTTGTGTTTCCCCCCCCCCCCCCAGGAAAAGGTCAGCAGCATCCCTTCAGTAGTAATAGAGCCAGCATCAAACAATGAGGGGGAGGGAGAAGAACACGAAGTCGTCGTGAACGAGTCCAAAGATGCCGCAGCAGAGATGGGCACTGAGGGCACTGACACTTCTCCCAGTGAAACTTCCCAAGTTGGAAGTGAGCAGAAACCCACTGAAGAAATGGAGGCTGCACCTTCTCAAGATGAGCCTGTTCCAGCAGAAGACACAAATTCTGCAATGCCACCCGGCTTTCTCTTTAAGGTCTGCTTCTTCATTCTTCTTTTAGACATCCCTTCAGATCCAGCTTCTGTGGATGTGTCTGTCTGCGCCAGCAGTGTGATGATTTCTTGAGGCCAAAGGACGCTTAGTTTAGCAGCCAGACACATGCACACACAAATACACACAAACACAACTTTGTGTTGTTGCTTCATACATGAAGTCTGAGAAGATACATTTTCTGCACACCGTTGTTGCTGTGTGTATCCTTACGTAGCTGTAAGACTCACTGAAGTACAAGAACCCTTTCATCTCATCGAATTACTACTGACAATGAATATATTGAGTAAAACTGCACTGCCACAGAGTTAGTCAGCAATATTGTATGATATATGCTAACAATGTAACTGGTATACTAACAATATATTTGATATTTAAGGTCCCTTCCAACCCAAACTATTCTATGATTCTATGAATATTAAAAAATGGCTTTTTTGTGGCCAGAAAATCTATAGTGGAAGTTTTGGTTCTATTAAAACCCGTGGGACTTCTACAATTCAATGAAGCTAAAATGTCATTCTGTGACTTTAGTAATATTATAGTTATAAACTGTTAGGGTAATCAAACAGAAAAGTTTAATGAGGCATAAGAGAAATTCCCTCCTTGGCTGGCAAGACCCATAGGGTTTCGTGGTTCACAAGGTTCTTTGATAATGCTTCTCATTTCAGAATCACTGAGCAGCAGAAAAGCTCCTTGAGGATGGATGAACTTTACATGCTTCCTATTATAATTTGCATAGTTCAGACTAATTAGTCCCATAGCACTCCATAAGTATGCCATTCTTCTTGGTCTATTCTCATTGCTCAATATTTTCAGCAAACTTTGAGAGTAACGTTAAGGTGAGGGTGAACAGTATTGTGCAACTCTGACTCAGACATGCTGACATAGTTCATCTTTTGTTTTTCATCACACTCTCTTGGGTCAGACATAAATAAGGAGAAGCAGAATATATGCCTGCCATCTGTTTCTTGATGCCATTTTCTTTCATTATTGCAGAGTTACCATGGAACTGGCTGTGCCTTGAGAAAATTAGAATAACATATCTCTTAAGGAGGTAGAACCATTTAGTTAAAATGGTCTGTTCACAACAGCATGCTGATCCTGCCAATGTTTTAATAATTGCCCCTTTGAAAGACAGATATTTTTGGCATGCCCATCTGCCAGTAAATGAGAGCTCTTTCCAGGACAAACATAAAGTAGGGTTACCATTACTCGCCTCTTTGATCATCTATTGAAATCGGAGCTGTACGTCCCACTCAAATTTCCATGGAAGTTTACTGTAAGAGTACTATCCAGTGGCCACAACAAGAGAATGAGTGAAAGTCTGAAATATCAGTTCCTGGGAGTCTTTCCCAAGTTTATTTGCAAAATCCTGCCGTCCCTCTCTCGGATCTAGTAATGATAGTGGGGAATGAAAGCAAATTCCTTACACAGAAGAAATAAGGGTGGCAGGACTTGTCCGAGAGGCAGGACTTGTGGGGTGTTGCCGTATCATCTGTCCTTGCGATCCTGTGACCTTGGGAAAGGATCTTAGGTTTCCTTCGGTAGTTTCAGGAAGACTTACTTGTGCTGTCCCTGCGTCCAAGGATATGAACAGAAAACTTTGACATGAATCAATGTCAACATTAACAATTTGAATGTACCTACCTATAGCCATATGTTTGCATAAAGAAGGCACATTATTCTTTTTTTTTGCAATAAAGATTTAACAGAGAATTTTGTTGAGAAAATGTCTCAGTTTAGATCATGTCTATATGTTTGGTGTTATTTTCTTCAGGTTGAAGTTCTACACGATTTTGAGGCAGCTAACAGTGATGAGCTTAATTTAAAACGAGGAGATATTGTACTAGTAATTCCTTCTGAGACCACAGCTGATCAGGTAAAAACATGTGGTTCTTTCCTTTGTTGACATTTTTCTTTGTTTCACTTTATTTATCACAGATTATAGTTAATGGGAAATGTGTATTCAAAATGTCATTACTGTTARAGAACAGGAAGATTTAATTTTAGCTTTGTACTTGGTTCCATTTGAGACTAAATGGCACAGTTGGCTATAGCTGAAGTCCTTGGATATATGCTTCTAACAGGATCTGGCCTCAGCATATTTTCTAGGGCTTTTTTTATGCTACTTTGTAATGGATTTTATACAGGCACACATGCACACAAAGACTTAATATGAAAGATGAATTACAAATTGTGTATTATGTTGCTATATATCATCTTGTCTTAACATTGCAGCAGAACTGATTACACCGTCCCTAGATGTTCAGAGCTTTTTCGTGTGGATTTGGAGAAATAATATAAATTCACCCACAGAGAGCACTGCGTCTGCACACAAATTGTGTTGTCCTGCAGCCAAAATATAGGGAGGTGCTGCTATGTGTGCTGCATGCCTCTAAAACTAACTCTGTCCTCTGGAAGCCTGAACCTGAATTAAACAACAGTTTAATTACATTTAAGACATCTAATTTTGTTTTAACAATGCATTTCAGGTGAATTTTTAAACAATTTTATTCCATGTGTTAAATTGAATTGCAGTGAAGTGGATTGATTTTTGGCCACTGCTTTAAAAGAGAAGACCGTACTGTACACTGTTAGCACCAGCCGCTTCGTGGGCATCTGTTAGTGCCAGTAGTGTTGGTGAAAAGTATCCCATTGATTTGGGGGTTGAGAGGTGGGGGACTGGATCCTGCCTAGTGAGGTAGCTAAAAGCACTGTTCTGAATGAAGAATATTTCTTAAAATAGATCTAAATACTAATGCCCTAAGCACGTATGAGTGCTGGGGACTGTATTTGAAATTGTTTCAATAGTTGAAGCTGTCCAAAGGTAGGTAATAACCAGTGTTCATCATCTCAGCTGAGCTTTCTTTTAATACAAGAGACAAGAAATTGGTTTTTGTGTTTGGTTTTTTTTTTTTTTTTAATTTCAGAATAAAAGATTTTTCTTTCAGCAGGGCACCTTGCTCTTTTTATAGGGATAGATTCTGTTATCCTTACTCAAATTATGCTGCATCTTACCCCATGGGCAGTTCAACTGATTTTGTTATCAGTATTTGCAGAATAGGATACTGCTGTAAGAATAGCAAAATCTGCTCTCTGTCTTCAGTCTGCTTTTCTTAGGATGTTATGTATTAAATATGCTTAATCTTCACTTGGTGAATCCATGAAGTATATTCTTCTCTTGTGGTGTGCATCGAAACTCCATTAGCATTAATTGGAGTAAATTGTGTGCAATGATGGAGAAAATAAACCTTTATGTATTCGTGTTTCTGAAACCATTCTGGTCATATCTTTATTACTCAGTACATATTTGCCCTTCATGTTTAACATCACCATAAAGCTTAATCTTTCTGTCTTTTGCCAGGTACTTTGTTGCTTTATATAGAGTCTTTTTATCTTTGTTATTCTTTATTCTCCTTCAAAATTGACCTGTCTAAAACCATAATTCTGATATAGCTGGTAACATCAGCCTGTGTTCCCCATTCAAAGCAAACCAGTCCCACCCAGGGGCTTCAATTTTTCCATTAGCCTTGAGAGGAAGTTAATTATCCAGTAAAACTGTTAATTCCTTCGTACAATCTACTCCACCAGTGCTAGAAAGCTGTGGTTCCTCTCTCCTTTCTTTCAGATATTCCACATGCTTCAAAAACATGTCCCCAGTTATGTGTACCCAGCCAATGCCATACATAAGCTGTATCTGCTTTAATGATGCTTATTTTGGGGCAGAGAGCCAGTACACCACCAAATGCAGCCACTGAGCAATCATGACTTGGTGTTTCATGACRGTGAAGATCCGTTCATATTACTCTTATCTCCTTGTGTACTCTCTGTGCAATAATAATGTGGCAGCGTTAGAAATTCCTTGTTCATCATGGCTTTGCTCTGGCTCCTGTTCTTAAAAGGAACAAAGCACAGAGTTAGCGAGATGAGAACAGGTTGATCATTTTAAAAAAATACTGAATTGATTTTATTCCAGGTAGAATTGATAACACTTAAGACAACCCAGCACTTTCCAATAAAAGATCTCTCTTTAGATTGCTTGGGCTTCAGGTTTGGTTTGCARTTATTTTGCATGTCAAATTCTGGTTTAGGTTTCCAGGAATTTTTGGAAAAATAGTTGAATATCAACTAAGTTTGAGTTTCTAGAGATAGTAACTCCAGAGGATGCAAGAACTGTTATTTCTTCTGACTGCCAATACATGAACGAGAGAAAAGAACTCTCAGGAAAAAAAATTCAGATTGAAAACTATTTTTTCCCTCCATCTATGGTATTGTGTAATGTTTCTGGCCCACTGCTATGCTCTTACTGCACAAGCGCACCAATATTATTGTTGGAACTTTGAAAAAGTTTCAACAGAGATTTGCACAAATGCAGAGCTAGTATAATACTGTTATAATACTGGTTGACGTGGAAGACTGATTATCTGGTTTTGAGTTCAGCTAGGGGTTAGATGGGCTAAAGGCCATACAACATGCTCACAGTCACTCAGTCTCACAAAACTGTAGTCTGGCAGAACAAAGAAAATAGTCTGTGCAAAAATCAGAGGCTGCTTTTTAACCGAAGTACCAAATCTTCTAGCTGCGTGACTCTGAAATGTCTGCAGGTCTGAAGCTTATAGCAAAGAAGTGGGGAGACCTGAAGTTTAAGAGACTCTGTCTTTTTCCTTGCAGGAGGCTGGCTGGTTGACAGGAATTAAGGAATCCGAGTGGCTTCAGTACAGAGATGCAAATAGTTATAAAGGACTTTTCCCAGAGAACTTCACACGCCATCTGGAGTAGTTCTCCGCTCAGGCAGACGAACGTGGTACGAAGCTCAGTCAGTAGGTTTTTAACCTCTTTGAAACACAGGAGCCCACCTTTTTGTAGTTTAAGCTGTTAATGGTTTACAGACTGGTGCCAGACAAAGCTTGTTGAAACATATCAAAATGAGCATGAATGCAAACAGTTAAGCTAGCAACTTCTGAAGCAGTACATGAAAAAAAATCAAATAAAAAAGAAATGTCCTTATTTGTTCACACGTATGTGGCAACAGGTTTGTTTGTGCTTTGTCAGAGCTATGGTGATCCTGTATTTGGTCCTTTCCCATGAAAACTGAAATTAGCCTCCTCAATACCAAAACCTTAACTTCTCTGCACTAAGTGTATTGTATTGAGTTGCACTGCAGAAGATTTAATTAGTTTTCCTGTAGTAATGAGGTCAAGCTATTATAAGTTTCATGTGTTTAAAAAAATAATTAACTGCTGCAACGTTTTTCAATGTTATTTTTGGACATGCATAATATATATACACACATGAACTTATATGTGTATATATAAGTGCATATGGATATATATGCATTTTCACAACTTCATCGTAGTTCTTTGACTGTGTAGTATCATCAGTACATGCATTGCTCTTTCACTGTCTGGCATTACAGGAAATGGTTTTGTTCCAAAGCAAAACTAGCTGCTCCATTGCCAAAACATGATACAGTATCTGTGTTTGTAATGTGAAATTTTCATTCTGAGATGATGAATAACATCATGTTCAAAGCTGCTAAACCTTTGAGAAGGCATGGCTCGGTCTCCCCTTCCATCTGCAGTAGTTACAATGAGATAATCTGGAGGGGGAGCTGTTATGATGCTAATCTATACTTTTTTATTTAATTGGCTGAATAAATTAAAAAAAAAAAGAAACATAACTAATCTCTGAGAAGAAATAAACACAATATATTTTCACTATATGTATTTATGCAGCATACCTTCACAGATCCTTTTAAAAATAAGATATATAATGTATCCTGTATCAAAAAGTCATCTGTAACTTATGTTTTCCAGTGCTGTGTCATTAAAAATAAACCTTTGATCCAGAGAAGCTGTTTTCATCTGTGGTGCTTTTGAAGTTTTGTAACACTGAAGTTTGTATAGTTTATATGTTGTATTAGAGAATCCAATCTTAATTTAATACCTCTTTTTCCAAAGAAACACGGCATAACAGGTGCACCATCTAAATTCTTGCTCTCAACCCTAGTCGTGGCCAGAGCTCCAAAGGGTCTGAACMCCAGCTCAGCACATCTCCTAGCTGCTCCTCCTGTTCCAGACTCTGACCACCAGCTAATACCTGTCCACGAGCACCAAGGGAGCTTGTCTGTGCTTGACCATCACTCAACTGAAGATTGCTACCTCTTAGTAATTTTTCGCTTGTCCATTTATTTTGTGTGAAAAGAAAGTTCTCCATGAATCTGCTCTATTGTGTTTGCTGATGCATGGAAGCTGCAAATATTTAGGAACATCTATATTTTCCTAGCAATTCAGTTATTTTTCATGATATTTTGGTTGGGAGCTCATTTGGTGTGCAAACGGTATCTGTTTCCACTCTATTTCTGATTTGTCAGATTTCAGTTGAAGAAACAGATTTTTTGTTGCTCTGGAAGAGGAGGAAAGTTGGTTTCTCTCTGTTTTTCAGAATACAGTAGCTTTCAAAAGCAAGTCTAATGATAGCTGTGTTTTGTGAAGAAGCTGAATGGCTCAACTGTGATAGCTGGGATTTTGGCTTTGAAATGTCACAATGAGCAATCAGAGTCTAAGGAGGTTGCAGGAAAGCTCTTTGGTTTTCTGTTCATTCCTTTAACGGGTTTGGCAGTCAGTAGTGATCCAGGGCCAAGAATCTCACCAGGGAAACAACTTTCTTTTGGTTTTGGTGTGTTACAATAAATTACAGACTCCAGTGCACCACTTTGAGGTGGTCATAATAACCTATTACACCTGATTTATGGTGGGACTCTGATGACCTCCAGGCCAGTTTCCTGCTTAACTACATCTCAATACTTGCATTTCAGTAATAGCTGCTCTACAGATCACTGCCAACAGACCAGCACGGGATGATGGAGCCTCAGTTTCCCTGTGGATGCCATGTCGCCACTTCTTTGACTGGGGCCTACAATCAAGTAAGACTGTCATGCGTGACAGCTAAGGAAGCAGAGGATGCTATATCAGCCCAAAGCATTTCTTTACCCAGTGCTGATTTTGTGCAGTTACCATTATGCCCTCTTGGTACTAGAAGTACCCAAGTCAAAGTCAACACCCTTGACTGGCCTTGATTCTTCTAATGTCCTTGGTACAGGTCAATGTGCCAAATCCACTGGTAAGGAGTTTGCAGCATACTTGAGGTTGTATATAGATAGGAAAGGTCTCTGGTCTACAGCAAAGAGCTTTCGTAGTTTCTTCTGACATTCTCTTCAGAAATACTGCTTGACTCTACTCTTCATTTCCTAATTCCACCTCAGTATGAAGAAAAATGTAATTTCAAAAAACATCAAATGTCCACATCTCGCTGCAAGGACTGTCATTATTTGCTGGCAATAAGGAGATGTACTGATAATGTCCCAAATGCCATGCTATTGCACATGATGCCTGTGTCATTTAAGTGCTGCAGGTTACTGTGGATATGGCATACCATTCTGACATTAAGTATGTCTTCATATCTCACACATGCTCCCCAGAGCCACAAAGCAAATACATGTCTTGCAGGAAGAATGAGGAGAATTATTAATGTTACATCTTTAAAATTCCTTGCAAAATTTCATATACTAAGATGATAGATACTAAAGGAAGGACATTGATAGGTTAGCCAGAATGATAGTTTTCCTCATTTTCCCTTCTAACAGAAGGAGTTCGTGAATAGAAACTTATTTGTCATTTTGGGTTAACAACTGTTTCTCATATTCAATTTCTTTTTACTCTCGTTTCGTTAGACAATCAGACTTATCTCTCAGACACTTTTATGTCTGCAGCTCCTGAGATAAATAGTATAAAATAAGTGTATTTCTCTGTGATCTATAGAACCTTATTCTAGGGCAACCAAGGGAAATTCTTTCCAGTATGTAGTGCTGTTACATACCAGTGTATGTACCCCTTCCCCCGGTGTTATATTAGCCCAGAATTATTTCCCCCTTTTCTTGGATTTTTCTGATTAACACACTACATTTGACTTGGCAAATTACTGAATTTCATGCTTTTGGGGTGATTGTAAAGCMATAACCCATTGTATCTTGGTTTCTCTTAAGACTTATTTATGCCTAAGACAGCACATGCTACTAACCTTGTACAGCCGCTATAATTTTTAATTCTACATCAAATATACCCTTGAAAGATTGAGGGACCCAATCTCCTGATTCTGCAGGCTGATTATGCACGGTGTGGCCTTGGAAGTAAGACAAAATAAGTGAAGATGGAGGAACATCTCCTGTGAGTGAACTAATAAATTGTGTATTTGCAGCTCATCTATCTGGTTTACAACCTTCCATGAATAATGAAAAATGCGTAAGCTGAGTGACACTTCTGTCCCTTTTCTCCTCCTCTTCCTTTTCTTCCCACCTTGCTCCGCCTCTTCCAGACCTCACAGTTGGATGCATCTGTCCCTGCCACAAGAAGAGGGATGGGAGGCTGCAGGGTATGGTCCTACTCAGATTGCATGGCATTTGATTCCAGGATGCTGTGATGCCCTAATGCCAGAAAGACGTGAAGTAAATCATAGTCTCATTAAGCTCATGCTTAATGAAAATTTTTTAGTGTCTTGCTGACAGAGGGAAAAAGGCATGAAAAGAAAGTCACCGTGATGAGTGGGTTAGATGGATGGGGTTGGGAAAGAGCAGTCACTGGCTGTAGGGCTGTCCCCTCTTGCACACCCATGTGCAGGCAGAGCATGAACATGTATTACAGCTGTAGCAGCCGAAGTACCACAGTAGCCTCCAGAACACCACAATTTGCTGCTTGAAGGACAACATCAGATTTTACTGTTAGTTTTTAAAACAGATTTAAAAGATCTATCTTTTTGTATTTAAAACACTAAGGTGACAGTTGATGAAACACCAGCTGATAAGCCAATCCCCGGCTACAGAAAGTAGTTAGTTCAATTAGTTAAGCAAGGTCACATTTCTGAAAGCAGCTCAAAAGAGCGTGAAGGTGTTTTTCCAGCCAGCTGTAATCAGCAGTGTCACCGTTAGCTCTGATGTGCTCTCTGGTGGCGAGACGTTTGCTGCAGACAAGAGGACTGCAGTGGACTTGGTGCAAGAGAGTCCGTGACACTACGTGGCAGCCACTTGGCTTCTGTTTTAAACTCCAGCTTTTTCTGGAGTAAAGAAATCCTGTTTAATTAGGAAGAGGAATTTTAGGAAACGGCACATTCTCAGTCCAGGTTCAGGATTAGAGAATATAAAGTGGGCTGTGGTTTTGGACTCAGCATATCTCTAAGTGTATAGATGTATAGATGTATGATGAGATAGTAACTTTTCAAAGATTCCTCTCTTAGCTCTTCACCCGCGTGATTTCAGCTCTGATGCTCTCTTTGTGTGTACCGTGTCTCCGGCAGCATTTCAAATACGTCTGTGTTTCTCTTGCATGGACGTCTTCAGTCTGACCTGTTTAATCAGCACAGAAGCATTGTATGGGGAAAACTGCAGCGCTTTCCAAATGGTGTCTCCCATAACTGACAGGAAGACCTCGTAATTAACATTAATTTGGCAAAGCTGAAATCATCCCAAAGGGAATTGTGCTGCATATTCAGATGCTTAATAGCAGGTAAAGGAAACTTTAGTGAAAGAAAATACCTAGACAGTAGTAAAATTACCACTCTAYGTGTATACAGGATTTTTGTCCAGCCACAGGCACTAAATGCAGGGAACAAGAAAGCAGCATGTAGCCACCAGAAATAGAGTCTCCAGGAGTCACTGAGACCCACATCTGCTGAAGAGGGTCCACAAATGCAAAAGTCCTATACATCCTCAACCTGGCTTCAGAGGAGAAAACAGGCTGGGGTCTCTTTTGGCGCTATAAGAATATAGGCTTTGGTGCAAGCCAGGCTAACCCCAGGTGACTAATAGTGCCTCTATATTTGCCTAGACAGACTGCTTGTAGTACAAGGTAAAATTGGACCAAGAACATCAAAAGACTGTAAAGGTAAGTCATTGTATACTTAAATTATTACGTTTCCAGGTTACATGCTACAAAGGAGAAGGCGAACGTACTCCAGGCTTCCTGTATTTCATGTACTTTAGGTAATTATTCAAAAGAAGGTCAAATTCTATGTAAAGGTTTTTTAATTTAAACACATTGAGTTGCAATGCGAGGAAGAATCTGGCTGTGTGTCAGTGAATGAAAAAACATGTAATCTTGAGGAATAAACTGTGCAGGTTAAGACAAAGTGGCCAAATGAGAAGATCATAMAAAATTCTCTCTCTCAGTGGCCAAAATCTGACAGACCCCATACCTGGCACAGTGCTGTCACTCCCAAAGTCTTGTAGAGATATAAATAAAAGTGGAAATTGTCCATAGTCTTTTGCAGGGATTCATAACACCATATTTTAAGCCTGTAAGGTGTATGTTTTACAGGAGAGGCTTTATAAATGCTGAGGATCTTCGTGTATCTCCTAGCCCAAGAAAGAACATCACACTGCTGTCCACTTAAAAAGTGGTTATGAAAATAAAGGTGACCAATGCACAACTGTTTTGCTTAAAAATTTCCGAGTATTACAGGAATTCTCAGTGTCCATCCATGCCTATGGATGCTGTATAGCATCCACACAGCTGCTCAGAAAGGGCTTCTGAGGGTTTTACTGCTTCATACCCAGCAGAGGGTGGTAGATGCTAGAATTTCCATTTGCCATAGCTGTCATTTGGATCAATCTTCAGCTATGAGCTTGTTTCATTAATATCTCTCCTTATCTGAAGTTGGCTCATACCTGCAGACACACAGGGCAAATTCAGTGCAATAACAGAAGCAAAACCAGTTTTATGTACACAGTAACTGGCTACTTCAACCTGCAGGCAAACGAAGACAGAAAAGTACATTATCAAGCTGCACCATCAGTCATTACAGCAACATATCCTTGCATCTCATACATATTAAAACTCATGCTGTGTRCCAAAGATGGTAAATTTGCACCAAGTAACAAGTTACTCAGCTGATTCAATTCAAAGAGACAATGTTGGTTTCAGAGGAAAAAACAATTTTATATGCTGCCTCTGCTTAAAATAATTTTATAGTCTACCTGTGTTTAAATAACTAGCTAAATTATTAACTATGGGAAAACATTTTAAAACAAAAAATGTCTTCATTTTCTAGCTCCTTCACACTACTTTGACCTTGTAAAGCCAGTTTCCCTCGTAATTTTCTTCCATGCCTCCTCCTGTCTCTGTCTCTCTCTGTTCAAGCTACCCATGGTTTGTCCTGGTTTCACTGGGGTGACTGCAAACCCTGCTCGACTTGTGGTTCTTAGGCGTCAGTGCTGCAGTATTTGACTTTCAGCCAAAACAGCACTGATAAATGAATGTTTGCAGTCTTTTAATGTTGGAGTGCTCAAAACCAGCAAGCCAGTCAGTCCTCAGTTGCCTGACACTGGCTCTTGAGGCTACAAAAATACTGCACCAAACCACCTCTCCCCTAAATGGAGTCCTTGAAACAGTAAAGGAGGTAGAGAGAGGAGACTTGTAGGGATAACACCAGTAAGTAAAATATTCCACCATTTTTCTATACTGCCTGCTCGATTTAGGTCTTCGAAATAGCATACAAATTCATAGTATTCCTACCCTTTGGTTTTGCCCTTTTCTGAGAGGTCTGAGGGGAAAAAAGGTACTGCCAGGAATTGTGAGGTGAGGGTTTCTAGATAGATCTGATTGAAGCAGGGTCTCTGCCCAAATGGCACTGCCTATCCCATGATCGCTTGCCCGCCCCAGCTTTTTCCTGGAATAAGGAAGAGCCCACACATGGTTCTCATCATTCTCGTAGGGTTTCCTCTCCAAAACGTAGATGAGTTAAAGCTGGGAATGGATGTCAGTAGGAGGCAATGCAGAAGTCCAATAGTGCAGTGCTGGGGGTCAGAAGTGAATTGAAGGCAGTGGTCTCTTTGCATGCTTCTTGTCTGCCTTTCAAGGAAATGCAATGCACGGTCTTTATGCTTTGAAGACTGTTTCACTCTTCCGATTTACCAAATGGGAACTAATCTGACATTTTGTGTAGGGTTTCTTCCCCCCTCTCAAATACCGAACTCTTTGTAGAGCTCCCTTTCAGTGGAAAGAAGCATCCCCCACCTTCACCGGCTTTCACACCATGATGACGTGACCACGCATCCCCTCTCAGCCCTGGTGTGTGTCCATGTCCTTTTTCTTTCGCTGTCAAAGCCTGAAACTTTCCGATAGGCTTGAAGCAACAGCAGATGGTGAGTCTCCTTATTTTCTTATCAGAGGGTTTAGGACTTTGTCTCTCATCTTGCTCTTTCAGCCCTGGAGTACTCCTTGCGTGGGAGCGCACAATGCTGCTGGCTCTTGGGGAGCAGCAGTTGGGGCATGGAAGCCTCCTGGAAGCTTCCTCAGCTTGCCTCTTTCCCTGTAAGTGCACATTTCTTTCCATGTTTTTTAATATTTTTAAAGGTCCTGGTCATTGTTTATATAGGGCCATGTGTCTGATGACCTGCAAGGTAACATTATATTCCAAAGAGAAAAAATTGCTCTACTGTGCAGAAACTAGGGAATGGAAGAGAAAATTTCGGTCCACAGGTGGTCAGAGAAGTATGGATGCACAGCAAGCTCATATACTGATTCGCTAGGTACTCCTCAGCAAGTGTAAAAGACGTCGGTGTGAGACTTCTCTCCTCCATACCATCAGCGATGCGCATTGCCCTGGAGACAGATTCACCTCCTGTGAACCTCAGCTGCACAGACCCAGCTAAGGGGTGGACRTTGCTGCTGCAGGTAGGGGCATATTTCTAACTATGGCCTCCTCATCACCGCATTCTTTTCACTTTCCAGATGTGCTATGGGCCGTTAGCCTGGAGCAGGACCCTGTTATAAACCAGGCACACAAGGACAGCAATGCTGAAGTCTCCTGCAACATGATGGCCAGGTCAGAGGCAACGTACATCCATCGGCACTGAGTCCTCCCAGGGAAGGCCCCAGAGAAGCGGCTCCACCTCACACTCTCAGGCTCTGACCTCACTGGGGGAACAGCCATGTCCATAGATAAAAATCTCAGTCTCTGCACAAGAAAACACCTATGTCCTGCTAGGATTCAAGTGGGAGAAGGAAGGCAGTGAGTGCTTCTCCTGTGCTGTGTGGGAGCGGGCACCAAGCCACAAACCTCTTCCAGTCTGCAAACTGTACCTGCCAGGGATGGTTTGTGGGGCATTTTCCACCAGGTTTCGTTCACCTCAGCCCTGGCCATTAGACTAGCCACGGGAACTAATGTAGAGGTCGAGCAGGAGGAATATCAGTTCAAGCTGGAGAAATAAATGATAAATGTTGGCGTGTCCCTGTAACAAAACAATATCTCCTCAGACAGAAGGTCACTGCAGCTATCTGTGAGATGAAATTCAATGGCAGCACATAGGAATAGAGGAGAAGAAATGAAGAAAATGTATAGTATCCAACCAAAACTGAAGTGAATGTAAGTAATCAAAATGACTAGATGATATGGAACGCTGAAGGATATATGGATATTAGTGAATGTTAAATGCCCAGACACACTCAGGCTCTAACTGTGATTATAATAATGAGTGAGGCACGAAATTATCCTTCAGGATCTGTGTAACATGCCCTGCCTCTGCAAAAGGTCCCATGAATATTTAAATATACTAAAGTATGCAAGGCCTGCATCGCTCTGCATTTTTTACAAAGGAAAGAAAGAGCAAGAGGGGACGTGGGAGCCAGCAGAGACCCCCCCCAAACATACCTGTAGGGGCCGGTTCCCAAAGGGATGCCCCTCTGGCTGCCTGTGCATGTCTTCTCCTGCTCAGCAAAGCCCATCTCAATGAGCCCTTAGCCTCACTGTGGCAGCCCCGGGGCCGTGTCCCCCCCTTTCCCTCCCAGCTCTCAGCCTCCACGCTGGGGCAGGAGGGAGGGATCAGCACTGCTGTCCCAACAGCCATCCTGGCCTCTCCAGGCCAGGGAAAGCCATGGTGCTGAGACTGGTAGGAGGATGGGAGACTGAAAATGGATTTCCAGCCAGCATCTCCTCACCACCACTCTCTCTCCTGTTTGCCTCCAGACCTGCTGTGGGCCCTCCATGTGGATCAGCACCCGGCTTTTATCGGCTGGCAGCCACAGCAGAGCAGCATCAGCCAAGGGACTGATGGCTCAAGCTCCAGCTACATCCACTGGTACCAAGCCCTGGGCAATGGGCCACCACTCTACCTCTCCTCAAACCTAGGTCCCATCCAGGACGCTGGTGTCCCTCCTGTGAAGGTCACAGCCTATTTCCCACCCAGAGACATCTCCACACTGAGAATATGTAGAGCRGGAAGCTATTGAAATGCAAGCCTGGCTCCAATCCAATTGCAATTCTGTAGTATAAATACGTTTCTACTTACAACGCAGGAGGTTCCCGTTAGCTCCAGAGGCTTCTGGCTCCCCTTAGGGGTGCCAGGCTCCTAGGTGTGGCCTGGCATCAGTCCTATTTGCTCTGCATCAGCCCTGGGAACATTGGTAGACAACGGGCAGCGAGTTTTATCAGCACAGGAGAGGATGCTCTGATGAAGTTACTTGGTTTCCAGGGATAAAGGCTCTTGGCAGAGCTTAGCAGGTTTAGTGGTTTGTGACACTGGACCATTTTTTGACAGATTTCAAACTCTTCCTAATAAAGAAAGGAAGGGGAATGAGTTTGAAGTTTTAACCTAATTATGTTCACATCATGAATGAGCAGATGAACAACAACAACTGTTTTATATAACATTACTTTGGCTATTCAAAGATTTTACTCTTTACAGAAATGACCTTCTTTTGAGCAAACCCTCATGCCCTGTGGAAGTACTGAATGGTTTATTTGTGTGGTCAGTTGCTTTGAGTCCATCAGCAGATGGCCACCAAGTGCAATGACTCTGGAGGTAGATTCAGGGGGTAACACCTTGGGGAATGTTGTGGTAGTTTCTCATTAACGTGACAGCTTTCCAAATTGATTATTTCCTTTCACCCAGTTTGAATGCTTGAAGGCTGCTCACTTTGAAGAGGGCAGAGTTAAATATCTTTGTTTTCAGCACTGATGGAGAAGCTGGCAGTGATGTTATAGTCTTGATTGGCCATGGCTATTAACGAGCCCAGACTAGCACAGGATGCCACCGTCTTTCCTTCCAGCTATGAATGTGACTGGAAATAAGTGCATAAGCTTTTGGTACACCCTTTTGCGCGCTTTAAGGTGTAATGATATTTTTCCTACATCAAAGTGAGTAGCACATGCGCTGATCAGACATTTTGCTTTAGTCCTGAAAATGTCCAAACTTTCTTCTCCTAAACATTTTTTTCAATCAATGAAAATAATGTTTCCTTTATGTTCAATCTGACCCTTTCTCATTTGCCTACTAGATACAATCTGATTACCAATACTCCAGGCAGGAACCAGTCTGCTCTTCCTCTCTGAACAAAACTCAGGACCATTCTCTTAATCAAGATCCCCCATATAGTAAAGTGAACATTTAGCAGGAAATTAATTCAGTTATTGCGATTGCTGTCATGGTTATATCTGGTTTGTGATTGACCCGTTGCTGTGTTAGGTGCTTCAGAAGAATGCTCTGTGAAAACGTCCCTACCCCTGGGGAGTTATGCTCTCAATCAATAAGCAAAACAGACGAAGACTAGGGAAAGGGTGAAGAATTACTCTTGCTTTTTTTTCCAGTCAGGCACTTCAGCACAGAGAGGTTTCTGGCTGGGTATCACCGAGCATTTACATGCCCAGCTGAGCTCGCTGCAGTGATGGGCATTCTCCAACGCTGCAAGCCCGAGCTTTTGCAGCTGGCCTGAGACCAGGCAGAGAGGGAGAGGGGGCTGAGGTCAGGCTCCGGCGGTGCCCTTTCACCAGGCTGCTCACGGACATGCCTGTGCCAGCAGAGATGAAGAGGCCAAAGCGTGAAGCCATTCCTCAGGAGGAGGGAGATGTCTGGAAAACCATCCCTATGCAACGCATGCAGTGTTGAGACCACAGTTACACAGTGTGTGTGACAACCCACCACCACCATTTTTTTTACAGGAAACTAAGCCTGCACAGTAACACACCACCAATGTCTTCACTGGTTGATGTCCCAGACACTGGATGGTGCAGGAGTTTTATTGGGGTGGGGGGAAGCCCTACCTACTTATTGTGCTGTGCTTTATATGGCAAGGCGGAAGGAGTGTTAGCCACCTGGAGCTGTGTCCTCCCTGCCCAAGATGAGAGGCAGGGCAGTATGTACAGGAAGAGGTGAAATGGTATTGTGGAAAAAGAGATGATCTTGGGCACAAAACATTTCTTACAGGGTATAAGGACATTGTTCCTATTTTTATTTACTATATAAAGTAATATAAAGTCCTGCTACGCTGAATGTCTTATCACTATGTTGTCACACTCGATTTCAGACTGACGTGCAAGTGTGTTAAGTATGTTAGAAAATGCCCAGGCTAGCTGTCTGTGTGTCTGAGCACTCACAAGCTCAGGCAGCACAAGGAGCAAAGGCTGGAGGAAAGGGAGGAGGATGGTGCTTGTACCAAGGTGAGTGTAGCCAGCTTTGGTTTGGGGGCTGGGTGCCAGGGGAGCAGAGCACATCTCTGCCCAATGAGACCTGCATGGGTGCTCCCCAGCTCTCAAAAACCTGTCCCTTGGTCACTTGTCTGTGATCATCCAGGAGAGTTGAGAGGGGGCTCGGTATTAGCCATACCCTGGCACAGAGGGGCAGAACAGAGAAAGATGCTGGTGCCTGCCAGGCAGGACAACAGCACAGTGACCTGGTCTGGTTAGAGGCTTGSAGGCACAGGCAGCACTTGCCAATGGTATCACCAAGTTTTCACATCAACAAACACACCCCTTTCTGCCTCTTCTAACAGGAAATTAAGCCAACACTGTAAAAAAACATCACTTGTCTTTTCACCAATTCATTTGCTTTTTCTGGAGGGGCAAGGTATCAGTATATATATTTTTCAATTTTTTTGTCTCATTAGGGTTGAACTATGCCACCATATCTGAACTTCCTTTTCTGAGGAGCTGTGGCAGAACTAGAAAAAATCATGGGCTTCTTGAAAACCCTCCAAGCTTGTCTCTTGCCTTGTAAGTTGTATGTATTAGTTATTCTTAATGGCATCAGAATATATTTCTTCTTGGTCTTATATCACATTTCCATTTGTCCCCCAGCCTAATTATGCAGTTTAGTATCTGCAATGTCCTATTACCCAAGTCCCAAGCTCAAATGACACTTCGCAGATAACTTGTGGACAAATGGCTTGATTCCCCTGTGTGATGGCTGACAAATGTGTGCAATACAACCCACACACTGGAGATAAGGTTTTGCATTTCTCCCCCTCCTCACATTGTGCAGCACTGTGTACCTTTGCCAGCAGAAGCAGGGAGTAAAGCTCAGTCCCTCTTCCTCATGGATGGGGTGCCAGTGGTTTGAGGATACCCCCATTACCCCAGGGATGAGGATTTCTTGCTGCAGCCTCATCCTTGCTGCGTCCTCTCCCTCCAGGTGTGCTCTGGGCCCTCCACCTGGACCAGGAGCCAGTCTCCATCACAGCCCAGCCAATCCCAGAGGACACTGTCGAATTTACTCCAGCAAAGTAGCTGGAGGGCCACAGTTCACCTACATCCACTGGTACCAAATGTCACCTGGGACCCACTCCCCACCTAGAGAGACTGGTCTGTATCACCCTTTCTGGGTCTGATATTAATTGGGACACAGGTTTCCCCCAAAAGAAATATCTCGTCTACACACACAAAGACACCTGCATGCTGCTGGTGCACGAGCTGGACGACCAAGTCAGCAGGTGGTACCGCTGTGCCACATGGGACTGCACCCACAGCCATTCCCTTAACCTTCTGCCATTTACTACGGCAATGATGTGTTTGCAGAGGAAACATCCCCACAACACCATGAACTTTTTGTGTAGAGACAGTCCAGCTTATTTGTCTAGACATGGGAGAACAGCAGGCAAAAAGGCCAGGAAGTGCTTGATAGGGGACTAGGGGCATCCAAGAGGGAGAGAACGAGGAAGGGAGAAGTGCTATCATAAATGACTAGGGAACTTGGATGAAACTGCCAAGTTTGCATGTCCTGTGGCAGTTTTCAAGTTTTACCCCAGGTAAGGAACTTTATGGATGCAAAATCCAGAGGGATGAAGCAGCAGATTGCTTTCCACATGGTAATAGGGAAGGGCACAGTAAATGCTGGGGAATCCTGGGGAATCCTTATGGGAGAAAGCCACCTCCACCTTAGAGTCCTTTTCAAACTATCTTCAGTTGAAGACCTGGGCAGGAGGCAGGAGGGACTGCATAGTGCCTGTGATTTCCAAGGGGCCATCCTAGGAGCCATGTAGCACTGTCTGCTGCAGCTCCCTCTTGCTACTCCAGAGCAATTCAGTGTAAGTGCAGTCTTTGGGAGGGTCAATGAGAAGAATCCTACTTTGCACGATGCTGAGCATCTTGTCTTTCCTTCCTAGGTTGTTGACTCTTCCTTCCTGGGCTATTGAGTGATGCGAGGTACGCCACACAGCTGATAAGCAGCTGGGAGGTGCTGCTAAGCTATGGTTTATTTATCAGATAAAAGTCAAGCACAAACAAGATCTATTTACAGAAATATGGTACTTAAATATACGCTCTCAGCAGTCTTTATGAAGTTGTATCAAAGGTTTCTAAAACTAGAATTGAAATTTTAAGACACCTGTCAGATCCTGCAGTCCATCTTGTTCTCCACGTAGGATTATTTCTGATATTGTTTCTATGATAATCTAGTTTTAGCAGTCCTCAAAATGGAGTTGCCATCATCTCCAAGGGGAAACGATGGGCTACAGCCTGGCTTATCTCAAGATCAGGACATTGTCTTGATTGACAGCCTGAAATTGCTATACCAGCAAGGGCTACTAACATTGAGTTCACTTACTCTTCTAGGTCACAGAAGAAAAGCTTTACCATTTTTTCCTGCAACGGCTAAAGAATGCAAAGCACTTTGGGAGATACTCAAGACAGGGATCCTTGTCTGAAAATTATTTTTGGCTAACACTAATGAGAGACAGAGAAAGCCAGTGCTTCTGAAGTTGCTCAGGGCTATATAGAGTCAGSTTTTCTGAACAAAGCATTCAGTACTTTATTGCATGCTAGTTTTATAAAGCAAAGATTTAAGGAAAAAGAATCATTATTTGAGTCAGAGGGTGGATATTTTTCAGATGCTGAATTGCAAAGAACTCCATTCCCAGGTTTACCCTGTGTTTGTCTACACCTTCCAGCAAGAGCCGAAGGGTAGACCAGGATCTATATTGGAGCAGTCCATCTCCTTTTTCCAGGCTATGTTGCCTCTTGCACCTCATGGAGTGAGTGGTCAGGGTAAGAAACTTCTGACATCTGTGCCTCCAGGATCAGTGATGTGCAAGTCCTGGGCCAATGCAGCACTGCTGTTGATCTTGCAGCTTTTTGTAGTTTTACAAAATAAACTCACATAATTTTTTTTTTTATCCCACTCAGAAAGCCACAAACATCATTTCCAATTGCAACAGGCCTTCACTTCTGACTATTTTGCCATTAAGACAGGAAACCAACAGAACACTGTTTAAAGATCTAACAGCCATGGATGCCAAGTGCTACACCATGAAATGATAAACAGTTGTTTCGATGTTAAAGTTGCACTTCTAGAAGGTAGTTTTCCCACACTTTGTATTGGTAATGGGATTTTCACTGTTGGTGGGAGCTAGAGCCCCTTCTTGTGACTCCCCCTTGACTTGCCGTCCTGTGAGTGCTCAGCACTTTGCAAGGTGGACCGTTCAGCCAAAGCCCAGGGGAAATGAGAGGAAGGCCCCCTTACCTCAGTAGGATTTGTGGTAAGCCAGGAGACAGCCACAGCATGCTCCCAYGCTCCGCTCAGCTCCTGCTGGAGTGGAAATGACCAGCTTTCCCTGCACCTTGGGTGTTTTATGCTCACAAGGAAGGGCTGGCTTGACTCTGTTGAAGTTAGTAGTACCTTGAGTATTAACCTGAATGGTGGCAGATACAGATAATGAAAGGAAGGAGAGAAAGAAAGGAAGCAAAGCCACAGTCAAAGCACTGGGGAAGGGGGGAACCTGCATTCAGGTGTCTCCAACGTGGCGGGGAGCAATGGGATGGGGTGACTGAGGTGTGGAGCAGACTCTTTCCTTGTTTGAGATGGCTGTGGTGTTCCAGATGATAGGTTTAAAGTCTCCTAAAGTTTGAAGAATGCTCTCATGCATTTCCTTACAGTTCCTTCCTTGCAACGTGCACCTCCTCATCTTGTCTGCCTTGGTGAAATAGCTGACCCAATTTTCATGTCTTCTCACCAAGTTGTAAGTTTTGAGCAAAGGAAGAAGCCAGCCCTGAAGGTGAATATTTTGTCAAGATAGAAGCATCCTCAAAAAGACTGTTGGAAGGCAACCCTTAAGTTACCTAAATTCTTATTAATCACTGTAATTGATTACTGAGCATTTGAATGGCTTTACATTCTCTTCATAGTTGCTGTGATACACCTATTAGATGTATCAATGCAGAAAGTACTATTAAATGGTTAACTTGAAATTTCCTAGCTGCAATCAGAACAACCACCAACGATGAATTCAGTTCCACCTGTCATAGAGCCCTGACCACTCACGTCTCAAAAAAGGCTCGAACTGGTTCATCAAAACCGTGTGCTGGTTCTCTACACTCAGCTGGATTAAGCCATTCAAAGTCAGACTTGCTTGTGGACAAACTTGTACCTCATAGGTCATTTAACACTATGAGCTGTACAGAGCTATACAAAGTCCCTGATGACATTGTGATTTTATATCACATATGAGAGAAACCCCCAGTACAGTTTTAGGTTTGCAGGAAGAAAGAGTCAAGATCTTTTTTTGTAAAAAATGGTTGATTTGTTGTTTTCCTTAGCAGAAACTCTTTTATACATAAGAAGCTGATAGGAGTTAGGCCAGGCTGAAAAAAATCTCTGTGTGTAGGTTGTCTGCAGTTATTTGAGTGTGTTCAAAATCCCACTGATATGAGTGGAAAGACTCCCTGTGACTTGGGATGAGAAACTCCAATCAATTTGGGGGCAGAAATACGAAGTATGTGAATTACTTCACAGTGCTGTGAAAATTATATCTTGTGTAAGCAACTGATTTCTACTTTAAAAAAACAGAACCCCGATAGCATCAGTATCAGTAAACTGTCATTATAAAATGTATTTTTCAGACGCTCTGGATGAGGAAGCAGTGCAGATGGGAGATAGCCGGGGGAGAGGGCTGTTCATCAGCAGGTTTTCAGAACTCAGTATTGAACTTTTTTCTAAATGAGATTCTGGCTTGTTTGATTAATGCCAGCTGATATAAAAATATTTAGGCCTTTGGCTTGGGAAGTGTATACTATTTTGATTAGAAAATCAGATAGTAAACCATATGAGACGCATAGAAAGCATGTTCTAACAATGGCTTTCTTGCAGGTTTAAGAACATAATAAGAACACAAAAATGAGCGTATACAAGTAAGGCATAGATCTTTAAGAGTGGGGCAATGAAGTGCTGAAGCAACTTGCCTATGACTGTGGTACAGTCTCTGTTGCAGGTCATGAGGCAGCTTCCTTAAAGAAAAGCTACAGTTGCTCACACAGGGCTTAATTTTATCCATTTGCAGGGTACCACCACTTGCAGGAACTTTCATACGGGGACAGAGGAGATCTCCTGTGGCCGCAAAAAGCTCGAGGCATTTAGAGGAGCTGCCATTGGGTGATGGGAACCTGAGTCACTCATTTCTCCTCCTTGGGTGCCTGCTCCCTCCTGCCGGGGATGGGCTCTGCTCCTGGCTGGTTCAGGGAGGCAGGCTTGGCATCGCGCGATGCACGTTGCTGCTGCAGGTGCTTCTGGCTGCGTCAGCTCTTTGCTGTAGACATAAGTCGCAGGGGTTTGGGAGAGTCCCAGTCTGTCAGCCCCGGGGGCTGGTCACTGCTGTCACAACAGTGCTGTTTCTCTGCTTTCCTTGTAGATGGGGCTGCGCAAAGCCTCAGGCAGCCAAAACCTTCCAGCAGCAGAGCCATGCAAACAACTGCATGGATCAGCTGCCATTTTTCCGGGTCAGAATTTCTGAATACCTTCATCCACTGGTACCAACACGAACCTGGAGAAGCACCAAAGCGCATTCTGTACGTGCAATCAGGGGATCCTTATTTTTATGAAAAATCTTACAGAGATATTTTTTGGGCCGAGAAGGCAAGGACAGAGTCCATCTGTACCCTGACAACAAATAAAATCACAAAGCAGCAAGAGGCTACCTATTATTGTGCTTACTGGGACCTCACATCCTTAGAAAACCATCGGGCAGCTAACACGAAACCTCCTCTGTGCTCCCAAGGGCTGGAAACCTCACCTGACTCCAGGGTCCTGCTTGCCAGGCTGGGCTCACCTGCAGGAACTCATTAGGGTGACAAGTTGTGAAAAATAGCATACAAGTGCTGCTTGGCTGCTTTAGATGACTAACCTGGAAGGAAAGGCAGAAGGGAGTTGCGCCACCAGTGTGAGGTAGAGTCAAAGTTTAACCCTACGTCCCTCCTTGCTGGATGCAGGGTGCAGCCCAGCGCTCTGCCTCCAGCAGCAGGCAACAGCAGGTCCTTAGAGGAGACTGTACAAACAAACATACAGCAGCCATTTCCCAGAAATGCTTCCTGATCTCAGTAATTTAGGGCAGCAATTTTTCCTGCTTTCAAGGGGCATTCCATCCTCTGATAGCCAATGTAATGTACCTTAAAAATCCAGATATGAAGAACTGACTTTAAAAGCTAGCGCACATAAATCACATGTTGAGGGAAAAAAAAAGGTGACCCTTAACTCATCATCTAAGCAAATTCCTTGGAGAAAAAAAGAAAAAAACATGTGTTTGCCTCAGTAGTGAGCTCTCTTCTTACAAAGGTGTGTTTTCAGGGTATTTTGTTTGCCTCCTCCTTAAGTGTTAATCAAAGGAAATGTCTTGTGCATAATTATTTAACACATCCACAGTTGGCACAGCCTCATTGGGTGGTTTACTGCTGCTCAGATCTGCTTTGCCACCACTTGAGTCTGGCCCTGTCCCTGGCCCTGTAAGGAAGCCATAAGGAGGGCAGTGACAATGTGGCTGCTGAGCGCTTTCATCCTGGCGGCTGGTTTTTCTTGTACGTGCCCTGCTCCCCCCGATGCCTGCACGTCCGCCAGTGGCAAAGGGGACGCTCTCTTATCTCAGCTTCATGTTTCTAATTTTTCTCTTTCTTCCACACAGGCGGTTCTGCACAAGTCTTGCAGCAAACCCCAATATCCATCACCAAGCCAGAAAGCAAAACGGTGCTAATCAACTGCCGTATCTCCGATCCTGATTTTAACAACGTTTTCATTCACTGGTACCGAAAGAGGCCCAACGCAGCTCCCAAGCGCATTGCCTACATGTCCTCCAGGCTATTCCTTGAAAACAAGTCCGATGAGGGGAAATTTAGTATCGAGAAGGACCCCGCCAAATCTGTTTGCACCCTGACAGTGAGCAAAGTAACTCTGCAAGACTCCGCTACCTACTACTGTGCTAGGTGGGATGCACAGCAGTAGAAAGCCATAGGGGACCTGCACAAAGACATGCTCTGCTTTCTGAACCAGATCCTGAAGTGTTTGACAACACGCAGGAACATCCCCACCCTACTTTCCCCATCAGCCTTAAATCAGACATGCTAGACAGGCAGCCAGATGGATACAAAGACGCTGCTGAGCTAGCGCAYGCTTTGCAGACACGCACTACAGCCAGCACCAGCAGAGCTGTTATTTCACTTTACCAACAAAAAGGGCATTTTCATAGGTCTGGCTGGATTGCCTCTGGGTGGGTTTACAAGACGGCAGGGTGGGCTAGCTAAAAGAAGGAAAAATCTTTCTATTTCCACTACACTTCAAGCTACATCTTTGGAATAAATCCCCAGTTACATCATTTGTGAGGCAGAATAGAAGGATACAAGGGAAAATAAACTTGAAGCACTGCTCAGGACTGCAGATATAATATACCCATTTTGTACTTCTCTGCTGGTAGAGAATCTTGTTTTAGTTTCTCTTTGTTTTCCATCTGGAGCTGATCGTAACCTTCATTTAAGTTAAAATACAAGTCTCTTAATTGACTTCAGTGGGGCTTCTCATCCAACATGGCAGCAAGCCTGCAAAACAAAGAGCAACTATACAACAGATATTTATACTTCCATTGTGCAAACAGAAAGACATTAATAAGTTATTTCACCCCTTTTCTGTTTACAGCCGAACAACTGATTGTTAAAATCACAGGACCGCTGTGTTCTGATCCCAAAGGACCCAGTATTCCCAGTCTCTGGTACAAGGTACATTTGGAGATGCTGCCCTGGGGTGTGGCGTCTCACCTTACCTGTGACAAGAAGCAGTTACAAGCGCAGCAATCCCGCCTCTGAGCTCCCAAATGGCTGCTGTGTATTTTCCTGGCCCTTGGCATTCAACCTGTGTGATGGGCAGTAATTTGAGAGCCTTCAATTCATTAAGTTCCATGTTCTTATTTTTTCTTCCTTTTATTGGCAGTGGACCTGAGGAAAAGTGTCTGACCCCAGGCGTTGTTTAGCAGCCTTCAACTAGTCTAAAAGCAGTGGTAAAATTGCTTCAGACTACAAAATTACTTTGTAAATGAGTTAAAGCAATTTTGTGTGTGTGCACAAGAGAGAGAGAAGGTGAGTTTGTGCCGCTTGTGTAAAAGCTATAATCAGTCTGTTAACATTTAGCAGGGTTCAGTCATGCTGCTTTATCTCAACATCACCCTCCTGCTGCCTCTCCGGATGATGCCCAAGTGAGTCATTTCCCTTCCTCAGCCGCAGCCCTCTGACCCTGCCGGGAGAGCTGTCACCTTCCTCCCGGACGCAGACGCCAGCGAGAGCCCTCGGGATGCTGCTGCTCCTGCTCCTGGCCCTGGCTGCAGCCTGGTCTCGTAGGTTCCCCTTGTCACCACGGCACAGCGCGGGGCAGCGGCAGGAGGCACCCCATATTTACGAGTGCGAATGAGTAGCTAAGGCTAAGAGTGTTTGTTGTGTTTTCTCTTCTTCTTTCTAGACGGACAAGCACAAGTGCTTCTGAAGCAGAGTCAAGCATCCATTACCAGAGGGCAAAATAAAACTGCATGGATTGACTGTATAGTCGAGGGCATATCTGATTTCCAGTCTGCGTATATACATTGGTACCGACATATACCCTCCAAAGCTCCCGAACAGATTCTGTATATCGGATCAGGTCAAGCTTCTTATGATGATGATTCCTATAGGAGCAAGTATTCTTCTGTGAAGAGAAGTACAAACGTCTGCACTTTCTCAGTCAATTACATCAACTCCAACGATGAAGGTACCTACTACTGTGCCTACTGGCAGTCCCACAGAACTAGCAGACTACAGGCAGCCTGTACAGAAAGCTGCCTGTACCCTGAGCGGAAGGCTTTCTGTCAAACGCAGAGAACCACAATTGCACCTTCCTGCCTCTAAAACATCCCGACAGGTTTATGCTGAGTATGTAAAGATAAAGAATGGACAGAGAGAACAGCAAAGAAATGCAGCGTGCTACAACTCAGCTGGTATAATGTGCTGTACTGGGGAAAAGGAGGACTCCTGTGGGTGATGGTAATGACAGCTGAATTATACAGTAACACAGATCGTCTTTGCTGAATATAGATACTTTCCCAAATACAGTCTGAGCTAGCAAAAATGAAGCAAATGGCAGGGAGGGAGCATAGGAGGAGGGTATTTGCACTGAAGATCTAGCCTGGGAGACTTCAAATCCAGGTCACGATGGAGATACTGGTGATACTCATCACTGGTCACTCCCATCTTAATGATTATGATGGTGATGACTGCTTATAATACCGATACCCCCTAGGACTCCTTGTTATAGGCAAGGATCTGTTACACTGGGCAACTCCTGAAAAGATGGCCCTGAGAAAGGGTTGTGAAGACCATTTACAAGAGAAAGCTGCAGACTAAAGCAGGGAATATATGGAAACGGTGACACAGCACTGCTCAGCCAGACAGCTAGGAGCAGAGCCACAGTAAAAGTTCACTTATGTGGCAATGGTGTTCACAGCCCCATGTCCATGTGAGTGTTTCATGCAACTCAAGTGCATCATTTTCTCTCCTCAATGGCAGTCCATCCTCCACCTAATGAACCTCAATTCCTACAGGCCCAGCCGTCTTCTCTGAAAACATCATTGCTGCAAGTTCCTCTTGCAGCTTTAGTTTGGCCTTGGAAGATACCTTTCTCTCAGTCTTTCACACTTCAGTGGACTAATAATAAAGACAGAGCCTTCAAGTCAGTGAACTCCATGCTTATAATTTTTTTGTTGTTGTTCTTTCATTGCAGATATGTCTACACTACAGGACCCGACACAAGTTCATGTATCTATCACAAGGACAACAGAACAATATGAATTTTCTGTACTAGTTGTGAGATGAGATTTAGTTGTGTACACTGCTATTGACAAAGACCTACAAAAGATCCAGAGAGGATGCTCTCTTTTGAGTCAGAAAATGAGAAATCTTTCTCAGGGAAGGGCGTGCTGTGTGGTAACTGTTGCCCAAGGGACCATTTGCCGTGAAGTCTTTGCAGGGCACCTTGCATGAAGTCTTCGCAGGAAACCTTTTCTCTGAAAAGGGCTCTGAAATAAGGGAAAGTGCAAGAAAAAGCAGAGGGCAGCAAACAGCTGGCTGGGAGACATGCATGCTTCAGCCTGGCTCCACTTCGTCTGGGGTAGATGGATAAGGCTGAACAGACAGTTTGGAGCTCTTTTAAGTAAGAGTAAGAGATGATAATTCACTATGACTTATCCCATTTGTGCCACCAAAGCAGGCAGTATTTCTAGGAAAGGCTGGTGAAACATGCTTCTGGGACAGCTTCGGAGTGTCTGCGGAGAGGAGAACATCCTTGGGAAGGGCCAGACTGAACAACTTGAGTTTTTATGTGTGAGCTCAGCAGGTAAGTCTGAGAGGAATGTAGCAGGCTGATAGATGAAGAAAAATTATTTCAGACTGAGTATTTTAGGTCCTTTCTACACCGTTACTGATGTGGTTTAGCTTGTCAGTAAATTTAACCCCCCTCCATGGTAGCAAGTTGAAGAACGACCATTGGATGTGCCAAATGAGTCATTTTCTCCTCCCAGTTGTTTGACGCTTTCTCCATCTGAAGGGCTTTATAACATTTCTGTCTTTGTTTATTTCATTTCCATGTTTAACCCACACGGGCAGCATGCTGCTGCTTCCAGTCCTTCTTGCAACTTCATTGTGGTCCCGTAAGCCCTTTTTCCTCTCCCCTCTCCTTCCCATGGGCCGAGAACAGTCCTGGCTCCAAACTCCAGTGGTTTCTTCCCCTCACACAATTTCTCTACTTCCTCTTCCAGCTGGAGACGCGCAGGCAGTGCCGGTGCAAACCCCCGAGCTGCGGAGGCAGGTGAAGGGCAGCTCTGCCAGCATGGCGTGCCAAATGAGCACCGACGACACCGTGCACTGGTACAAGCAGCTTCCTGGAGGGCCACTGGAGAGGATACTATACGTGTCRGGACAGTCACCTGTTTTTGATGACAACGGTGATAGAAGGAAATTTGAAGTTCGGAAGCATCCTACTGAGCCCCTCTATGGTCTCATGATACATTATTTAACCCCGAGGGATTCTGGCACCTACTACTGTGCATATTGGTTTTATCAAGGCATCACAGTGTTAGATGGGCAAAGATAAGCCGTACAAAAAGGTGTTTTGCACTCTGAACCGCAAGATCTGAACTCTGCCAAAATGCAGATACTTCCCTATCCCACTCCTCTCATGATTTTCTGTGACAGGATAAGAAAAACAGCAGTTTATCATGACAACTGCTAACTATAGGATGTTAATAATCAGTATATGATTTCAGTACTCACGCATAYCTGTAACATCCAGAAACTGGAGAGTCCCAGTCACTTTAGCGTAAATATATTGAACTTTGCTCTTAAGATAAAGGCTTGATTCTACTGAAAGCACTCACCTGACAGCGAACACAGCCTGTCTGTGTGTGTGAACAGATGTGAGTTGTAAATTTCTCTTCTCTATTAGAATCCTTGGAGCAAGCAGAGAAATGTATCTCTGTCCCCTCAGTGCTTTCTCTAGAAAAAGAAGACATGAATATAAAAGAAGGAGAGACAACCAGATGATCTTGCACACCCTCCTTCATATTTTTCTTTTGCCTTCCTTTGCATTTCAGTCTCTACAAATTCCTACAACAACCCAGAAAACCCAATTTTATTGTCACAGTTTCTCACCTGATGTGTCCAGGACAGAACTGAAATCCTCAGCCACGGGCTATGCCCCTGGCAAGCAGAGACTCTCAGGCCCTTCAGGATAAGTGTACTGAGTTTTACAAATCAGGTTCTATGATCAAAGACTGTTTCTAGGAAAGCTGGCCTTTGCCTGACAGCTAAGTCAGAAAACTGATAGTTCTGTGCCTCTGAGTTCCTGAGTTAGGACAGAGTGCATATGTTCAATATCCTGTGAGATATTCCACTAATGCGTCTGGACCTTCAAAAATGAGCACAAACACCTCCATAGTGGTAGTTTTCCAGTTCCACAGGCTCCAAACATCATTTTTGCTGGACTTTTGGAAAGATTTCAATATGTAACAGCTTGCTATAGATGTTTCTGGCCTCCTTAACTATTTGAAAAACAGGTTGTAGTACATGTGACCTCAGATGTTAACTTCAGTCAGTTTGCCTTCTGTCTTCACATTGTGGGACATGAGGATTCCTCACAACTAGTCTAGGAGGTTTCTGGAGTGAGTTGACAGCAACTTCCTAACACAGGTGATGATTGAGCAGCCAACAAGGAATGGTGCTCTGCTGGACCTCCTACTCAAAATAAGGGAGAACTGGTTGGGGATGTGAAGGTCAGGGGCAGCCTTGGCTGCAGTGACCATGAGCTGGTGGAGTTCAGGCTCCTGAGAGGAGGGAGCAGGGCAAAAAGCAGGACCACAAGACCACAACCCTGGCCTTCAGGAGAGCAGACTATAACTTCTTCAGAGATCTGCTTGGAAGAATCCCATCAGATACAGCCCTGGAGAGAAGAGGTTTCCAGGAGAGCTGGTTGATATTCAAGAATCTCCTCCAAGCTCAAGAAAGGTCCATCCTGACAAGTAGGAAATCAAGCAGAGGCAGTAGGAAGCCTTCATGAATGAGAAAAGAGCTCCTAACTGAACTCAGGCATAAAAATGAAGTGTACAAGAGGTGGAAGCAGGGGCAGGTGACTCAGGAGGCATATGGAGCTGCTGTTCAACCATGCAGGAATGGGTTTAGGAAAGCAATAGCCCAGCTGGAGTTGAATTTGGCAAAGGATGTGAAGGGGAATAAGAAAGGATTCTACAGGTACATCAGCAGCAAAAGAAAGACTAGGGAAAGCTGCTGAATAGGGCAGGGATACTGGTGATAAATGACATGGAAAAAGACCAAGGTACTCAATGCTTCCTTTGGTTCAGTATTCACCTGTAAGACCAGCCTTCAGGAATCCGAGGCCCCTGAGAACAGAGGGAAAGTCTGGAGCAAGAAAGATGTACCCTTGGTGGAGGAGGATCAGGTTAGTGAGAACTTAAACTGAACATACGTAAGTCCATGGCGTCTGATGGGATGTACACACGAGTGCTGAGGCAGCTGGCCAATGCCTTTGCAAAGCCACTCTCCATTATCTTTGAAAGGTCACAGCAATCAGTACAGCTTCCTGAAGACTAGAAGAAAGCAAATGTCACTCCTATCTTCAAGAAAGGCAAGAAGGAAGACCTGGGGAACTACAGGAAGGCTAGCCCCATCTCAGTCCCTGCGAAGGTGATGGAGCAACTAATCCTGGAAATCATTTACAGACACATGAAGGTGAAGAAGGTGATCAGGAGTAGTCAGCATAGATTTACAAAGGGGAAGCTATTTAGATAGCTTTAGAAAATGAAGATCTCTGCAACATGAATGTTGGCCATTTCATCAGTGACAAGTCTGTTTGGTGATAATTTGAACAATATACCTGGAAAGGTATATTGTTGAAGAAGACTCCGGCCACTGCATGTGTCCTCTTGGCATAGACACCATCAAGTTTGATCTGTAATTATTCCCACTGGGAGACTTGCTGTGTTAGAAAGCTACAATACAAAACCTAGACAGTGTCTGTAATTTAGACATTTAATTGTGTGAGACCCAGTCACTACCGTATTCCTTTACTCTTCATCTGGGATCAGGTGCCTGACAGATTTCTGCTGTATGATCAGAAGAATAACAAYGTGCTGCTACTGTTTTATACATGTCCTGGTAGTTTTTGGCAACASGGGCTTGATTTCAGGTTCTCAACATACAATTGCCAACACAGTTTTCACTCTGATTAACTAYAGTTGCTCATGCAGGAGACGACTGTCACGGGATGCTGCTGGGATGAATGACCTTTTCCTTGCACCTCCCTCCCTTCACCTTAAAGTCTGTTTCATATCTCTCTTCCTTGTCACTTTGTTGTCACTCACCACCTAGTCACTTTGTTGTGCCTGCTGGTCCTTAAGTCATTTCTCCTTCTCATCCCTCTCAGAGTGGCCTGACAGAAAATTAAATAGTCTTTCCCACAGTTATTTATTAGGAAGAGAGGGACCATTTCCATTACCACCACACAGAGGCAGATGTCTCTCCTTGCCTGCATCTCCCTGGAGCCCTGCGCTCAYGGGTACCTTTCCAAGCCAGTTAGCAACACGTGCTTACTGCCGGCTTGCTGCATGTGGCCAACTGCCAGCAGGAGGGAGGCTGAAGCAGCTCATCTTCCTCGTGCCCGGCGAGCTGCAGCCCAGGCTCACCGGTCACAGGGGAGTGCCCCGCAGCACCAGCCCCGCTCATCGAGATGCCCCTCTGCAATGGCTGTTGACAGCAGCCCTCACCAGGCTCCCTTTGTTTTCCAGTCTTCCTTTCCAAGAAGTTTGCATCTCAACTGGGYTTCGAAACAGAAATCCTGTGGTTGTGCATTTCCTCCCACACTTGAAACCAAAGCAGAGGCACGTCCCCACGGTGCAGCTGCCCCGGTTGCTGCAGGCTGATGGCCTCCAGCTGCTTCTGTAGAGGTCAGCACCAGCACGGGGGCGCCCTGGGCACTTCAGCATGCYGCAGCTGGGTGACTAAGCTGAAGCAGCAAAAGGACGTCCCTAACGGGATGGGGGAATGCCTCCCGCCCGCTTGGGCACTGTACACCTCTCCTCAGACGGCACGCGCTCACTGCCCACCAGGGTGACCTCTGGGCTGAAACCTTCATGCTGGAGCTGCTCTTGCTTGCAACTCTTTCTCAGTGGCTCTGGCTCGAGTTTTCAAGGGCCACAATCCTACGATTTACCAATGTTACTCGGATTTACCTGAAAAGCAGACTGGACTACAACCTCTAACCAATTTTAGCATTTGCCAGCCTGGAGAGTGTTCTCTGCAAATGTGCCCCATCTGCTTGCGCACAGAAGACCTGTCACTGAAGAAAGCTCAAGAGAGTCACCTCCTCCTCCCACACAACACTGTCCCCATCTGGGGTCCCCTTCCCCCTCCTCTGACTCCCAACGACGGCAGAGCGTGACAAGCAAACATGYTGCTGCTGGCAGTGCTTGTGGCCACAGCTGCTTGGTCTTGTAAGTCCTTCCTTATTTTCTTACCTTTCCTCACAGGCACCCATGGCTGTGCTAACGGGCTCTTCCCAAATCCCTGAATTCCAGCTAATGACATAATTTCTCCTCTTCTCTTTCCTAGATGGATTTGCACAAGAAATTCCCGTGCAGAGCCCTATATCCATCACCAAGTTTGAAAAAAGTGCACGGATGACATGTGAAATTCAAACATTAGGGGCACGTTTTGATGGCACTGTCATACACTGGTATCAACAGAAGGAGGGTAAAGTTCCAGAGAGGCTCCTGTTCTTTTCAGGAGGGAAAGCTTCGGTTGACAGTGGCTTTCAAGTGAACAGGTACATGGTTGAAAAGGTTTCTGGCCAGAACCGGTGTGTTCTTACAATAAAAGATGTAACTCCAGATGACGCTGCTACTTACTACTGCGCCTACTGGGATCCTCACTGTGACAGAAATTCTAAGACCATCAAGACAAAAAAAAAAACCTCCCTCAAAGTCTGAACCACAGGGTTGTAACTGTGCCACTCCCCTGATCTTCTCACTCTATCTGGTATCAGCTGCAGAAAGGCCAAACCTTTTTCTGCTACCCAAAAAGAGCAGCTAACCCTACACAACTGTCCTTTTCAAAGTCTGGGTTGTCAATAGCACTCTGGTCTTCAAACACACCTACTATTTTAAGGACAAAGGAAGTCTTCACTGCCTTAAGAATTAGTACATAAATACTGGAAACTCACCTGCTCCTTTGGTGCTGTTTGCACAGCCATGGCAGAAGTCTTGTGGCCCTTGAGGGGAGCAAACATTGCATTGATGTTTTAGTCCAGCCACTGTTCTCCCCTAGGAAAGAGAAGGCAGTAAAAGAAAGATAACACGCTGAAGAAAGTACCTTGGTGGTGGGAACAGTATGCTTGCCACCGCCTAGCACTTCTAAGAAAAAGCTCTCCATGTTCCCCACTGTAGTCATCTTTGCTCTACGTGTAAGCAACTGTAAGTCCCTGGAAATATTGTTTATCTAATTCGGATACTGCAAAATCCCACACGGACCAATTTAAATCAGAGATTTACAGTCTCTTATCTACCACAGCTGATGATGTGCTGCTTATAACCATCCTCTTCTTTCATTTCATGTTAAGGCAAATAGGACAAACAGGTTTCTTTGGAAGGAAGGAGATTTGCTGAAACTATCAAGTTTGATGGACTTATTTCAAATTTGCAGTGAGTTAGTATATGGCCCTGGGCACCGCAAGCATTTCACAGAAGAGCCTGAGAGGAATAATTTTTGCTTGTGCCTTTAGCCAAGTGYGTGCCTACTCATCAGATTCTTCTAGATCAGGCTAGGTGCAAATAAACACCAAACACCAGTAGCCTCAGGTCTTGAAAGTCTTAAACACACAGTGAAATTAAACACACAAGTGCTCACTGATTTCACTGAATCCTCTTGGTATCTTCAGGGCTAGTCGGTGGTGTGACGCCCAACTCTCAGCCAGGAATTGGTACTCTCACATGCTGTCTTTATTTATAGGATGTCATGGCAGTTTTCCAAAGAGTTTCCTCTTAGTTCAGTGAATCATCCTTATTTTTTGTTGTTTTCTGCCTTCCGTGTGCAGTGGCTTCCAGCATCCATCACTACTGCACTTGCAGTGCTGCAGTCAGCGTTGATGTTTTTCTCAGGGACCCTTCCCTTGTGGTCCTGTCATGGGTGTCAGAAAGCTTCCTGAAGGAGACCTCGTCCTCGTCGGAGCATGTGGCATCACTATGCCCATTTTATGATAGTAAAATTGATGTGGACCATTAAGAGACCCATCTCCAGTGGTTTCACCACCTCTAGCACACTCCAGATGTCTCACAGGGGACCAGCACTTCCCGAGCTTCACAACAGCTGTCCATGATCTGTCCACAGAGCAAAGCCCCGTGCAGGGGAGAGTCCCCTTCCCTTCCCTTCCCTTCCCTTCCCTTCCCTTCCCTTCCCTTCCCTTCCCTTCCCTTCCCTTCCCTTCCGCTTGCTCCCCCATCCCCACTGTTCCCCACAGGAGCTCAGGGGACATGTTCCTCTGGCTTGACGCATAGTGTCACCAGCTTCACCCAAGGGAGTCCCCTCCTCCTCCTATGCGGTATTGCTCACTCTGCACCAGGGCCGGTTTCCTTCTCGTCTGAGTCTCAACCACAGCAGAGTGTGACAAGCAAACATGTTGCTGCTGGCAGTGCTTGTGGCCACAGCTGCTTGGTCTTGTAAGTCCTTCCTTATTTTCCTACTTTCCTCACACGCACCCATGGCTGTGCTAACAGGCGTCTTCCCAAATCCCTGAATTCCAGCTAATGACATAAGTTCTCCTCTTTTTTTTCCTAGATGGATATGCACAAGAAATTCCCGTGCAGAGCCCTCTGTCTGTCACCAAGTCTAAAGGAAGTGTACACCTGGAATGTCAATTTAAAGACTTCTCTGGAGATTTTGATGGCATCATCATACACTGGTATCAACAGAAGGCGAATAAAGCTCCAGAGAGGATGCTCTACGTATTACAGACAAAAATAGTAGATGACGGCTTCCAAGCGCACAGGTATTGGACTAAAAAGTTTTCTAGCCAGAAACTGTATATTCTTACAATAAATGATGTCATTCCAGACGACACTGCTACCTACTATTGCGCCTACTGGCATAGTCACTGTGGTAGAAACTCAGAGATCACCTAGACAAATACTCCCTCAGCATCTCAACCATAAACCACTTGAAAGATCCCAACTCACTTCCCCTGGTGTGGATGAGCTGCCTGGCCTCACACACAGGCTCTGGAGAAGCAGGACATGCTCGGTGCTGACCAACTCCTTGGAAGCATCAGCTGCCAAAAGCTAGAGATTTTGACTGAGCAAGTGCAAAATGCAAAGGGGACGGTGAAGGTCCAATACCTAACCCATCCTCTCCATTCCACCTTCTCCTTCTTTTTGCTCAAGCATGTCAGTGAACTGGTTGCAAGGACTTATTTAATGGAAAGGGGGCACTTTTCGATATTGTTGTTCCTGGAAATAGGTCAGCACATTTTACTGGAGCTCTTCAAAGACTTTGGCCTGGCAAAGAAAACTGAAATAGAGCGCTTCAGGCTGAAGGTTCGTAAAATTTTAAGCAAAGGAAAGGGAGTCTTCTTTTCACTTAAAAGTTAGCAGCTGTCAGAGGAGGAAGATTTTTCTATTTATTCCTCCTGAGATCTGGAGGTGGGCACTTCTGTTCTTTCTTTTTGAGCTGTATCAGTCTCTTTCCCCCTCCTTCTTTCTTATCACTGTCTGTGTTTCACTGGTGTTCATCATAGTAGTGATGCATCTGAATCACCCAAAAAGTTGGAGACAGAGTTACCAAAGCTAGTACCAAAGAAAAGGGCTTTCCATAGTTAAGAACAGCTTTTCATATTTATGTCTCATATGCAATGCATCCCTCCTAGCTACTGCCTCAAAGTGCATGCTGACCCTCATGCCTGAGAAATTCATCCACAGAGGTTTTTCTCTACCATCAAGCCTCTCCTTAATATTTTCCTTTACTGTGGTACCCTGATACTCTCCTCACTTGGTTCACTGAAGTGTAACTCATTAAAGAATATTAGTCTGATGGGATGAAAAAGTGACACATCAATCTCAAATATGTATTAGTTCTCCAAATGGCTACAGGTCAGTTTTGTCCTCCTCATACTTGCAAGCCCAGATCATACAGGGGAGTTAGACAGGCTGTCTGCAATATGCAGTGTTTCACTTCATTTCTTCTAATGAGACCTCCCAGCTACTCACTGTCATGACCATAATCCGACAGTCCCAGCAACTGCAGGTGAGATGGTGGTGGCCTCCTTCACTGTGTGTCTAAGGACATGGCAGGAAAAGAACCGGTCGGCACTGTTCTCTGTCTACATCACTCCTGCCATTGCTTTGTGGTCGTGATTACGATGTTGCTGCCCAGGAGCCTTCAGAGTAGACAATTGCTTTTGTTACACCTACTTCAACTGAAAGACCCTCAGTCTAGTTCTTCCCTCTAGCCACAAATCGTGATTTCCTAACGTTGTTTTGCAGTCGGTATGCCACATGAGATCCCAGAAGCACTCAAACTCAGTTTCTTTTAAATGGTAAACTAAGCATGGAGGCTGTTTCATCGACAGTAGCGGTGACTCCTCTGATGTTATCTTGGGCTGTTTTATAAGAAACCTGTGCGCAAAGGAAAAGCCTCCTTCTCCCACCAGCTAGTATATGAAAAGATGCCAGTGAGCTGCTGTTGCAGAGCCTGGAGTGATGCCAGGAGATGGGCAGACAATAACCACATACCGGGGCAGAAAATGCAACCTGCAGCACACGGACACCTTCGCGATGCTTATGGTGCTGGCTCTCCCTCCTTTCCCTCTGCTGAATTGTATTAAGATAACTGAAAATGAACTCCATGCTAATAGTACGTGATGTCACTTAATTGCAGGTGAGAAGGGGYGTACCCCTTTGGGAAAGAGCAGGATCGTCACCTGAAGGTATGTGTTTTTAACATGCACAACCCTGTGCACCTATTTGTGTGTCTAAAATTGAAGAGAAACCTTCACCTAATTCTTAGGCGTTAAGTGGAGGGGTTATCTAACAAATTTGCAACACTTTAGGAAAGACATTTGCTCCGAAGGGCATTAGATACCAGCTGAACAACCAGGTGCAAGTCTGAAATTCCTGACATCCTCCCAGTAGCCAAAGGCCAGGCCTTCACTCAGTTTCTCGGGGCTGATTGGGAAAAAAATGGGATTTTCTTCAACAATGGCATAGCAAGAGAGCACATTAGCTTATTGCAAAGTCAAAACATGATGTGGAGCACCTGGATCAAATACTTTGGCACAGGAACCAAGCTAATTGTCTCTAGTAAGTACTATTATTATTGATGTGATTTTCACAGAGTCATTCAAGTTCTCAGATAATTAAGAATGAAAGACTGTAGGAAAATTAATTTCTGCCTGATTGATAAATCATGTTTTATCTGTGAACTGTGCGTGGTGCCCCAGTTGTGTGGGTTGATGGGCAATAAATATATCGACCTTGTGAATAGAGAGATCACCTCTAGAACAATTACGGAATACTTATTAAGGACGAGAGAATGGAAAAATGAGGAGAGGTAAAAAATTAAATATTGGGATGTATTCATTCCTGTTTGGGGAAAGAAATGTGAACTGCTTGAAAGTTTACTCTTAGAACAGCAAGTGAGGAATGCAAAAAGTTTCTTATTGATAGAGGTGATTCAGTCTAAGTTGATTGGGAAGGAAAATTGCCTGGAATGTAATAAATTTCTAGTTCCTGGCCCTACTGAAAGTAACTGGTTTACTTTTGCATTTGTATTATTCTTAATTGTGGTGAAGCTATGCAATCAATAGGATGAATGCTGTTTTTCAGCATAAAGCATACAGCAACGTCTACAGTATGTTGCTCAGAAAATACATGATATTATCAAGGTGACTATAATTAAGTCAAAGCATAAAAAGCAGAGGAGAGAGAAATTTAAAATGTTATCCATGCCTCTGACCAAAAATGTTCTCTGCTGCTGCAATTTGCAATTAAACTGTGCCTGTGTAGAGGCAGCTGCTTTTGCCAAAAAGACGACGGTGTAACCACTTACCAAGGGCATGAACTTAGTTATGGGCGTCAGTAAGTTTTGTGTAGAATATCGACTTTGCATTTAAAATATGGGCTTCAAAATATGAGTTTGATGAAACAATGAGTAATTCACAAGTTGGGACACTTAGGAAAAAAAATTGTTTACCTGTATATTTAAATCAACTAGTAAACTTTCTTAATTTCCTTTGGGAATCATAATGTAACCGCATTTCTTCTTAAAACAGCAAAAAGAGGTTACTTCAGAGAAAACCTAGCAGACCAGAGGCAACAGATCTTTGTTAGAGAAATCCCAGAGCTAAAAGGATTAGAACATAGTTATAAAATGAGCACGGCACTGCTTTCTTCTCAGAAAATGCTGGGTTTAAAAACCTGAACTTTTTAGTCACTACAAAAATGAAAGTATTTCTAAAAATGGCACTCCAGTCAATGTCGAAAATTCAGCTATTGCACTGGGCCAGATTTATCACCAACCTCTAAATCAGAGAGACTTTTTCTGTAGCCTGTGCAAGAAAAGTGCAGTGCAGGAGATACTGCTAAGCATTATCAGACTGTGGGACGCTGATGTCAAAATATTTGGAAGTGGAACTAAGCTTATTGTTTCAAGTAAGTACAAAATGTAAAACTTAACTACTTCTGAAATGCTTTTTAATACAGTTAGATACTGGCTGTGTGAAGTGCTCTGCTATTTTAGCTCCCGCTAGTTTTAACCCTACTGAATGCTTTGCAGGATTTTCCTCCTCTTAAACAGCATTTCCATATGCAAAACACAATGTAATTGTTTTGTATTTACGTATGAAATGGGGGAAACAAAACAGCTATTGCAGCACAGACGTATTATTATTTTCTTTATAAAGATGAATTGAAATATGGCAAAGATAGCATTCAGAGAACTGAAAGATGTTTTTGTCTTTAAATATGCATATTCAAGCTTTGTAATATTTCTAATTCATTCTGAAAGAAAAGTGTCAAACCTTCGGGTTACTCAAATTCTTTGAAAAGCAAAACGTTTTCCTTTAGGACTACGTCTGACTATACCAAATGAAAGGAGTTATCTGAGATATGCCCAGAACTGCCTGAAGATACGCATAGTTGAAAGGCTGCTCTCTTTTCCTAGCTTTTGCAGAAACCGCTTATTACCAGTTATTACTATTATTAAGGAAGAATGCCAAACTCAAAATGTTTTGACATACTTATCAAAATTATTTGGCTTCAAGTAAACATCAGGTGCTTTGATACTTGCCTGTGATTCAGCTCAGCTAAGCACCTGAGATGAAAACAGTTTGCCTAATTTCGACCATCTGAAAATGGTGTATCATCTGGTTAGTGGGAGGTTCGATTCCAATCCATGCAGGGTTTTGCTCATGTTGCTGACAACAAAAATATTGGTCAGAGGTCTTGTGCTGCTCAGACCTCAGCATAACGTTCACCAATTCTAGCTCTGATTTTATGGGGGTGTATAAGGAGCAAATTACTTGGCCAATATATGATCAAATATATCCTCTGCTGGTGCTGCCTCTCTCCAGAAAGCAGAGACGGAGCCAAGGTGCTCAATCTGCACCGTCTGTCTAAACTTTCAGAAGACTAAAATTAGTTGAGATGAATCCTGTCCATTTAACAACATACGTGCCCTCAAAAACCTCCATACCTTTTTTTTTTTTTTTAGTTTAGGCAACTGCTCCTTTTTTACTTTTCTAGGGTCTAAAAATTGATTATACAGCAAATCTGATTTTCTTTAAAGAAGACTATTTACCCATATAAAGATAACAAAGCTGCACTGTTACTGCAAAGACTTTATTCACTCTGATTGCTGATCACATCAAGGTGTTTGGCTCCGGTACAAAACTCATTGTGTCCGGTAAGTTACAGGCAATTTTCCATACAATAAGCTATAGGAGCTTGGGGTGGTCATATAGATGAGTGTTAGAATGTCCCAGAGGGTGCTCAGCCCACTTAGAGCCTCAGCCGGCACCAGGAGCAGGATTCCCCTCCCCAGCTTGTCACTCCTACAGGGAGCCTTGTTGTATTTGTCATGCAGTGGTTTAGGATCACAAACATTTCTGAAAAGGAGCTATTTTGAGCCACCTTTGATCATACTCCTCCTTGGAAATGTGGTGGAAAATGGCCTGTAGTAGTTTCCAGAGCCCTTGTTCTTTCCTCCAGCTATACTGAAGGAATAAGCAGGGAATCAAGCAGCTGTGAATTAAGCATAAAAAAAGAAAACCTCTTCCCAATACAGATACAAAGAGCAATATGCAATGGCCATTGCCAAAATCCCTTTTTAATCAGGCTAGTAAAAGTGAAATAACTTGTCCATAGTTATTTTTGTCATGTACACAGCACTTTGGCAGTAGAAACTGAGTACCTCCAAATGCTCTTCTTATTACTTAATTACACGCATATGAAGAAGTGATCCATTTTTTTGCCTTTCCTGCAGAGACATTTATTTTAATGGAAAGTGGAGGACAAAAATCTTCTTTTTCCCATTAAATATGCTTTAAACGTGATAATCCTGGAGTAAACAACTACACAAACACAAGGCTGAGGAACTATTGCTACCAAATGTTTTAAGCCATAAACTTATATTAGCATATCAAGCAAAGATTGTTTTTAATTATTTATGTCAGAAAGACTAAGTAAATCATAACTATAATTCAACAGAAATATCCATGTCAGGATAAGCGTGGTGTTTTCAGTGAAAATCCTTACCTAGTGAAAATCAGGTAGTTGCGATGCTTTTAGTATCTACAGTTTAAAATAAATTCTTTTCAAGCTTCACTCTAATGCTATAGGATTTTGTCTTTATGTGGAAGGCTTCTTACCGATTAATAGAGTAAAAGGGCTGTAGTTACCTCACGCTTAAGATCAGGCATTTCATCACAGCTTGGCTTTTCAGAGGTGACTATCCAACATTAGCTCAGAAACTCCTAATGGAAAGAAATGGAGAAAACCAGGACTTAGGATAAGTGACCTTAATTCAGTTGAATCATCAGGGTTTGAGCTTGAGCAGAATCTTTTCCCACATCTATACTGAAAGAGTCAAATATACAAAGAGCCAAACGCCCACCAAGTTGTAATGAACTTGATTTTGTTCTTGTTGGTCTTTTTAACTAGTTCTGACCAAAAGAAAGTTGCTGAAGACTTACAATAATGCAGGTGACAGAAGGGCTGGGATTTGAGAGATAGGTTTGGCATTTGCATTTGGTGGAATAGATGAGTTTTTAGAAGCTTGCAGCAGAACGGGAATATTAATCCAACATAAACGGGCAATACAGGATTCGTCTGTAAGTATCCTTCCAGGGAATTTAGGCACTCACAAGGTCGCAACAGGGAAGCCAAGACTGAACCAGCCTCTCCAAATCCCGTTTTTTTCCTTCAGCATAGAAGCAGAGTAGCTTGCTCAGCCAGCGTGGGGCTGGTTTCCCTCTGCCATYTCTTCTGCTACAGCTGCAGCTGGGTCTCCCTGGCAACTCACAAGCATATTGCTAACTTATTTTGAAGTGATAAAAAGAACAATCTACTAACATTTCTAGCAGAAATTATGGCAGCAATATTTGATTTCTTCAAATGTTCTCTTCTAAATATTACTGAAGTATCTACCTTGTTTTCATCAAATGCATCAAAGTTCAGAGTTCCAAAAGCTACAATTATTTTTTTAAATTATATATTATAAAATATACGTTGCCTAAAGATAGATTATACTTATATTTATTTATATATTACCTGAAGCTGGATTAAACTGACTTTCTTCCCTTTTAAATAAAAATGGTGAAGATTAATGTGTGCATTAGTTTGCATTAGTATTTTTTTTTTTAACGGGGAAAAACATGAAGCCCTGAATCAAAACCCAGTAGACTTGAAAGTCCAAATGAGTGTTAGGGCAGAAGAATGGAGCTGTAAGACATAAATAAGGGAAGATGTGGCCACTCAAGAGAAATCTGCAGAGTGAAAGCCTCTTACTATGATTAATAGGAACATTTGCTAATGGCATTAAAATATCAAGGATTTCATGGGCATGAAGATGAATTCAGTATCTGATTCTTTTAAGGCAATGTTCACAAACAGGTTTTAGTGTGAACATTCCCCYGTTCATAATGGTCTCTGTTATCCTAAGGCCATGGCCGAAAAAGATCAGCTTGAATTGGTGATAGCATGCAGCGCTAGGTTCTTGTTGTAGGATATATATTCATACACAGATGTACACGCATATATATAAAAATGCGTTATTTCCCATGTTGTCAAGGTGATAACCTTTACTGTTCCTCATGTTTTCCATAGAAACCTCAGGGGATGCTGAAGGAGTCTCAGTTTAGAAAATTACAAATCTCAGGTGCGCAGGATCTGCTTAAATATTTCCGTGATTTTGAATGCCCACTGTTAAATTAGGACTCCATCCTCCATTCTGTCAGTATTCCAAATCCTTAGTTTTTGTGTACATGCAAGCTTATTTATTTAAACCTGAAAAACTAACATAAGTGAAATCTGTTGTATGAGCAAACACAGGTTCATCCATACACCATTTTGTAAGGAAAGTTTTAATCATAGAAATCAGTGTGTCAAAAGAAACAGGTACATTTCTAATAAGAAAATGAGGCTARGCTGGGGCACAAAATGAGGTTTTAAAAACATTGAGACTAGGTGGGTTTTTGCAAAGCACTTGTATACAGTGAAAATTACAAGGTCTTTGGAACTGGCACAAAGCTTATTGTTTCTGGTAAGTTTTTTAGTATCTAAGAAAATATGCCTTATTCTGATAATCCAAAATCTAGAGGGGAGGGAATGTGATATGCTATTTTAAAATTATAATACAGATTAAAATACAGATTTAAAAGTATGATACAGAAAAGCGATGTGGACTTTGCAGTAGCAGAATTCATTTCTTTAGCACCCAAATGCTTGTATAAGAGATGTCAGGGTAAACTATAGGACTTCACATAAACCATAAATTGCTGAAATATAACTTCTTTTGGACACTTAGGGCTACATCAGGTCATTCCCTTGTGCAAAGCTTACTGCCCAGAGCAGCAGGGTCAGGGTAACTCAGAAACGTGGCTGTGGATCGCCCCTTGGCCTCAGAGCAGGGGGAATAGAGGTGCTATACAGTAAAACATTGTGAGTGCCAACAGATCCCCTAAACCATGGCTGAAGCTCTGCATCTCTCTGTTTGGTCAAGGGGAAGGTCTTTCCCCATGGATTTGTCCTAACAAAGCTGATTTATTGCAGCCAAGAGGAACTGAGCTCTCTTGGATGCACTGCAGCACCAGTTAGCTGCAGGCAGACAATAAATAATCAGAAGATTAAAATGTGGGTGGAAATCCTGGACCTTTGGAAATGTTGCCGTTGGTTTCAGTGTCGGCAGGATTTCATGTGAGGTGCACATGGTTTTCCCTGGGGAGAAGTCAGAAGGCCCTGGGGAAGGACATGCACGGGAATGATGGAAGTTGATGCTTCTCTACAGCATACATAGATGCACATGTGATGTCTCCTTTTGGCACTGACTACCTGCAATAGTACTGCGTAGGCAAGTATGGCAGCATTTGAGGGTGAACGGTCTCAATCCTGCATCCATTTAAGCAGATTACAGTAACCTCAACATGCAGAGGATTAGGCCCAAAATGAGTAAATGCCCCTCCACTAGGCTTGAGAGGAGTCGTGGCTGTTCAGGACTGCCTTTCATTAACTCAGTTAAACAGTGGTCTAGCATGCGTGTATTTTTAAGTCGTGTGGTCAAAACCACTCACCATCCTGGAAAAAAATTAATTTTTCTAGAAAAAAAATCTAGGGGAAATATGGTAGCTCAATCAATGCCCCGGACAACAACAGTGTTGGTTTGTTTTGACTTTTTTTTAAACAAGGAATGGCAAAGATTAGCTTGAAACTGAATTTAAAGTATGTATCACTAAAGGCTCTTTGGGAATAGCAGCATTAGCTGAGATTGAATTCAAACTTTCTACATTCATGTAGCCAAATGAATAGACATTTATTGTTCATATGATGGTTGTTAAATCTGATCCTTGTCTGGCCAAAACGTCCCAAGCAGTTTCTGTAAGGGCATGTACCAGTGGGCGTTCAACAAGATATTTGGTTCTGGCACAAAACTCATCGTGTCCAGTAAGTGTTTTCAAAGACTTTTTTTTTTAAGTTTTGTAATGAGAAAGCTTTGGAGTGAAGGTTGACAGCTCTTTAAGGTATCTGGGGAGGCTCACAGTAGATCAGGACTATACCATGCTATTATCAATAATACCTGAAGTCTCTGGCAAGCAGGACAAGAACGCTGTTTATGAGCTGAGTGTGCTGGGTGCTCTCAGCTCCCACTGGCTTGAAGGGGAACTGAGGAGCTTTGAGTATCAGACAAAATTACTCCATTTTGTGGGATCATCCAAGTAATGCGAATTAAAATTTCGGCTTAAGAACACATTGACCTTATTTATAAATCTTATTTATAGATACTGATAGAGAAACTGTATAGGAGTTTCATTAAGAAAACTTTTGAAAAGTTAATCTATAAAAACATATATTTTGAACCCAAATTCGTTAATAGCTCATTGATTATGAGCCTAACTCCAGAATTTTATTTGCGCAATGTTTTGCAGGCTCACTGCATTATTACAAGAGATAAAAGACAGATTTTAGTTTAAGAAATATCTGCACATGCTTATATATTATTTCAAAAAGTAAGACCTATGTACCTCTTAAAAGCTGCCTTAGAAAACTGTTTAACAAAGTAAACAGCAAAATTTTTGAAAGTTTCATTAAAACAAAAAAGACACTGGAGTGGAAGTTCATGACACTAAAATTCCTCAGAAAGGATCAGATCATTTGCCCAGAAAAGCCAGTGTAAACTGTCTTGTTGACTTCAACGACTTTACAGATCAGCCTGAAAATACATCAAAATCTACAGCCAATTCTACAGGTTTTTATCCTTTTTTCCATAAACATACCTACAGTTTATGGAGATTTTTTTTTTTTTTTTTCCACATGCAAACATATATATACACATGTATATATGCAAAACTTAATTTGTTCAGTTCTCCACTGTCACCCATGTACATGAGACTCCCCCATGCATGCACACAGTTGCAATTATTCAAGCAATATGTTTCCTCAGTATTGTGATATGATTTAGGTGTTTCATTTAAGCTAAGCACCTAGGGTCTTTTTATGGTAAATGGAAAGACATTGGCAATTCCAGAGGTGGAAATTATTCCATCTTAATAGAAGTCCCTAAAATGGGCAGGATGAACTAGCAGCTGGAAGCATCTCTCTCTGCCTCTCTATTTAGATTTGACAATCCAAGAGAATAATATCAAACTAGACAATTACATTTTAGCCTACTGAAATTAGGGTAACTTACTAAGCTTTGAAAATCTAAAAGAAACATCTAAAATAGTCATGAGGCTTTGCAGAGTGCAATGTCACTGGGACAGGAGCTACAGGTCTTCTGAACATACACAACTCTGGAACAAATAAATCATTTTAGAAATTAGTTTAATCTTGCATCCCTGGGAGGACTGATGCAGAAAGAAGATAAAATTAACCCCTAAATTAATGTCAGAGAACCATAAAATTGTTAGCAATTTCATTTCTGGTACAACAGAACTCAGTCCACATCTTCATTTCAATGACAAATCTCCAAAATGAAGGAATTTCATAACATAAGGGTTATCTTTTTGAAGGTAGACAGCCTTATGCTTTGGTCATCTTTGTTTTTAAACACTGAGTATGAAATACTTCAAAGAATCACTAAGTTGTTTTAGGGGGGATGCAATGTAGAAGATTGCTCGAGAATAGCCAGATCATTTAGAGAAAGGTGGAAACTTTTTGACAAAAAAACCATGTTTATATTAATGTGTTTTCTCACAATGCATGAAAACTGCACCACTCAGCCAGACCACACTTTAAACCCTGTGCATCTAGCTGCTCAAATTCAGTGCAGAGATTTACAAGGGAATCTAAAGAGAAAGAGTGGTGTAAGGAGATGAACACCTAAAATCTCTCTGCTGCCTTAAAAAAATAGTCTTAAGCAGTCCCTTCTATATAACAAAGGTCAATTTTGAAAACTGTATCTAGTCTTCACTTGCAGTTAAGCATAGACAAAAACGATTGCCCATGAGCACTGCCTACGCATGCACTGCAGAAGTTCATGTTTAACTAAAACAGACTTTTAAATTTACTATCCACTTTTATAATATCAAAACGTCTTCTCTGTGTGGACAAAATCTGGATGATTTGGACTCCTCCTAATAACATAAGGTTTCATCCAGAGAGGCAAATGAAATGGAGATTACCTACAGTTAGATTGTGGAAATGGCTCACTTTTCATTTAAAATATATTCACTTATGTTCATACTGAGCATGTTCCACAAAGCACATCACCTACRACAACTCTGGTATGGATAGGTATGCTATTTGGATATAGAAATGTTATCTAGATATAGCATGTTCCTCTGCTTTAGTTTAGTTTTGGTTTTTCCTTTTCAGATGTGTTAATTCAAACATTTAAACAAATCTAGTATTAAAGGAACAGCACTGCCAACCTTTGGGGTCTAGAGCATTTGTGATTCCATTTTCCTGTCTTTATCAAGATCTTCACCTGCCAAATACATAGAATGTCTTCATTGTCAATAAATTTTTGTTGCCCTTTTTTCCCCAAAAAAAATCACAAAATTAATATTGGCTTTTAATTAGATCTAGCAGATATTCATTAATTAGCAGTGGGGACTTATACTGGGGACATAAAACTGCAAAGATTTGAAAGGCAGGTGTCTACATTCTGTAGACAAAATTTTCATGTAGTTGTTTTTGCATAAACATTATAAAGCAATATTAAATTCCTCTTACCAAATAAATGAACAAAGCTCTTTCAGGAACTATTACTATTATTTAATAACTGTCAAAGACTTGTGCAGACAAATACACTTTCTGACAGCAGTACTGCTTGGAAGGCTGTGGGATATAAGCTCTCACGTAGTCGCCTGAAGTTTTCTAACTCAGTTTCAAGGGAGATTATTAATATCTTCAACAATATTTCAGTTTCTTAACGTTTCTCAAAAATAATTTTTCAAACTTTTTTGAGTAGGTTTCTAAGGTTTTAAATAACCAGACTTAAATTTATTTTTCTAATAAAATACTCAAGAAATCTTTTGTGAGATACTTTTAAATCTACTCTAGTATTACAGTATTAAAGAGTAGACCTAGTCTAATCTTCCTCTATCAGATGTGCTGCTTGACAAGAAGCACGGACGAAGCAGTCTAGATGTTAGTGTTCACTAAACAATTTAGGACTTAAATAATGTTTCTCCATGCACATGGCACAGTATCAAAGCTTAGATCAAACATTCTCTGGACTCTGGAAGACTCTATATTRTCTAAACAAAAATGACTTTAGAATATTTGAATGGAGTCTTGCTTTCTGATTTTGAGCTTGATTTTCTGTACCAGACTCATAAAAGCCTCTATTCATTTTAGTTCTCTATAAAATAACACATTTAAAAATAAGGTTAGAAGTCATATTTTCTATTCCCAATTATTCTAAATAGTATTGTAACTGTTTTTGACTGAAAATTAAAACTTGCCATTTGGGTCCATTGAAATAATATTTAATATAAAGTGTGTTTGAATGCCAGGTTCGTCCAGCTTACCAAAAACTTACTTTTACTTCAAGGATGGAAATAGCTGTAATTCATCCATCCTATTACCTAGAATTCCCTTCATACATGAGACATTTCTATTCCTATCCTAAGTATTTCATAACAAATTAGCGAACTAAAACATTTGTTAATAAGACATTTAGGTTGTTGCTCTTCAGAATTTGTATTTTGTGGCTGCGTATTTATTTGCTGTACACTATTGATCTTCCAACTCTGTATTTTGTTAATTTTTTCCCTCCAATAACCAATCCAGACAAAGGAAATTCTCCACCGGCAAACTCTGAAATCCTGCAGAAGAAACATGAAAATCAGATAACGTATGTTTGCCTTATTGAGAAATTCTACCCAGAAGTTATTCGGGTGACATGGACCGATGAAGAAAATAAGGAGGTAACAGACAATGTAGTAAAAGGAGACACTTGGAAGCCCATAAGAGAGGATAAATACTCAATCGGCAGCTGGTTAACTGTACCAGCGGAGAACAAAGACAAGAACTATTACTGCAATTACGAACATGAAAGCCAACAGCGTTCACTGCCGACACAAGGTATATACTACATGTTAAAAAATTCATTTTACGTATTATTATAGACATCACTTTTTCTTTGCAATAAAATTATAGAAATAATGCTTTCTATTACTGTTCCTGAAAGCATCTGTGCTCCTTGGCACAACAATAGCTAAAATACACATTTGGAGAAACTACCAAAGGTTTCCCAGGAAAAACAACCCAGCCAGTGCTATATCCCCAAGTGAATGTCCCTTTGTAATAGGAAAAGAGCAGTTCTTGAACCTCATCAGGTATAAACTAGCATAGCTCCAGGTCTGCACTGAGCCGTGTTGGTTACTTTCCAGTCTGCAGAAGTTTCTGAAAACAGTATTACCTCTCTGTTACCCATGGCTTACAGGTGTAAGTCCCTCTGACACCCCCTGACATTAGTCACAGCTATAAAAAACTAGGGAGTTAAAAACGAGGTTGCTGGGGATGTAGAGCAAAGTTTAAATATATTACTCATAGACCAGCAATAGTGAGGTAATAACCATGTATGAAAATAAGATACCTCATTTAATTGTGGAAAGATTGATTATGCAAAGCAAAATCTGAAAGACAATGCAATTTTAAAGAAAAAAGTAACCTATAATCAATGCAAATTGTTTAAATCATGGTAATATCTTCAAGAAAAGCTGCCTATATTGGTTTAGATTAATCTTTTCTCAGTATCTACCTCTGTTCAACTTACTATAAATCAACGTAACTCCAATGAGTGAGAGCATGGCCATAAATAACCGTTACATTTCAACCTTCAAAATATATTCTGACAAAAATATACTTTAAGTTTGTTTAGATGAGGATGTATTTAGGGATGTAATACGGACGTCTTTAAGCCCATGTATCAATGTATACAAACACCATAACCAAGAACAAACACAAATTTGCTGCTTCAAGCACAAAAAGGGTTTATTTTAGAGAACCACCACCACCAAAATAGCAAATTCCCAATAGGGGAACCTTAGATCATACTCTCCTCAAGATTATTCTTTAGTGTTGAGCAACCATTAAGTAACAGACTAACTGAGGTCTCTTCCAATGTGAATTATTCTGCATTTCTAATAGCAGTACGTTGTGAAGGCAAACAGACTCCAGCTACTTCAGTGACAAGATCAGGTGGTCAAATTGACTGCAGTTCCAAATAAAAGAGACGCCGTCAAGGAACAGCCTAATGGACGCATTCCTGAAAGGGCAAAGGCAAACCTCCCATTTATGGCAACGAATACCCAGTCACTTCTCTACAAGCATTTCCCCCCTTCAAATTCTCTCTGCAAATGAATCCTGCTTGTGAACATCTGCTCTTCAGACAGATCTTAAACATCTTTTTTTGGTTGTTTAATACTAACTTCCCATTTCACCATTGCTGTACTGCCTCTTTTTTCCCCTATTTCTCAATCCATATTTGTTAAAATTAAAGAAAAGCCTAATTGGGGCATTTATTTAAACTCTCTTTCCATTAGATTCTACAAAGACTGCTCCTCAGGAAGACGACTGCAGCACATATCCTGGAAACAGCACAGTTTTTAATACAGGTAATTAAAAAGTATTAAAATGTGGGAAAGTGATGCATGTCATGCAAGAGTTAGATATTGCTACATATGCACAGAACATCATGAAAATGATCTTTCTAAATAGCATACAGGAAATCTTTTAAGTCTGTGGTCTGTGACTTAAAAACGCTTCAGTGCTACTCTGAATTAACTTCTGTTGTGGATTATAAGAAGGGGCTCTCCTACCTTTATTAGATAGCTTTATTAGGAGCTTTATTAGGATGCTACAGATGCTGTTTGGGTTACTTGATTATTAGCCTGCATTAAGTGCCACTTTTTAAAATACCTGAAGTAGTTAAATGCTCAATGCTTCAGCTGATGCTCCATCAGCCTAGCAATTGCCCAGCACTTTGGACAAAGAAATTTTTGTTTTAGCTTGAACTGGGATTTAGGAAGAATTGTGAGCACTTACGTTAAAAAAATCCAACACAAAAGGATTCAAGCAAACATGGTGCTACCGGTAATCAGTGCTGGAAGCACTAGAATTATGTTCTTGCCTTTGCAGGGAATAATAACCCAGCGGCATTGAGAGGCAGTCTAGTGCTAAGAAACCCACCCGGTCTAAAGCTTATTAGCAGTGCAAACCCACTCAAAGGACAGTCAGACATTGTATGTGTTTATACACTGTCCACTGGAATCAATGTAATTGCAGCAGTAAACAGACTACACAGTCCCAGTTCTACCCGTCTTTTAGGAGGTTATACAATATTGACATTAAACAAGACTTTTCTGTCTTACGTTTGTTACAGATCACTTAATGCACAGGACAGCATATTTAGTGTACATCGTCCTTCTTCTGAAGAGCTGCATGTACTATCTCATCGTACTCTTCTTCATCTACAGGATGCGGGCTCCAACCAAGCACCAAGGAAAGAAAGCATAAATGCTGGTTTAGGAAAAGCTTACAAAATCGTCTTCAGTTTGCTTTGCTATATACTTATCCATATAGACTCCCCTGCTCTCAGTGTTAGATGTAGCAACAAAAAAAAAAATCCCAAAATAATTTTCTGGCATTAGTGCATAGGGCTTGTTTTGCTTTACTCCTAATGTTTTTATATCAGTCTGGTTTTCCTAATTTTTCTGAGTATTGAACTGAGGTGGGCAATAGAAGTAAGGTTACATACCTTGGATTTTAATCCGAAGTCCGTATTGCAAAATGAGGAAGGTACTCATGTTAAAAGTAGTTATGCATGCAGAAGTTTTGAGGTGTAATGGGGCTTCTGACATATAAAGCACAGGTGCGTTTTGTCATTGTGCTTAAGGCTTAATTAGGAGCATTCCTGGGCTGTAAATTCACAGGTATTTGTTCATTTTTACTTTCAATGATTTATTGCAACTCTCATGTATCCATCAAATCAGGACTTAAATATTCTGAAGTGATGTGTGCTTTAAGAGTCAATTAAACACAATTTAAAAAAGTGAACATAATATTTTTGAATGAAGAAGTTAGACGAGCATAAAAGCAATTCTAGGGTGCACGCGTACAGAAATGGAAGAAATCCACCAGCACTGTGACACAGACTGAAAACCTGCACATTGCATTTTTAAAGAAAGAAAACAATTGTAATGATCATGAACATCATCTGGTTTAGAGATACCTTTTTAAGTTGAGCAAAAGCTTAAATCTGAAGCTTTGATAGAGAAAGTGTTTTCACAATAGAGGAAAAATTCTCAGATGTTGGACTTTGAACTCTTCACCTCCAAGTTCCACAAATCCGTTCCTTTCAAATTTCTGTGGAAAAATCGGAAGTAGATATATTGGGGTAAAGCATTTTCTCAGTTTGGGGCAAAACATTGCCATAAATTTGGAATAAGTGCCTGCAGCATTTACACTCACTGTATCTGTAATGATGTAGGGGGCAATAAAGCTTTCCTCCAGGTGCATTTGTGAGGCCTGTTGTCCAGCATTTCCACAGCATGCACCAAGATGGCTAGAAAACCTGATTCATTTCTCTGTTCGTATAAATTCCTCGGGAAATCAAAGATCCTTAAAACCATCAGTTTTCTGCTTTTCGATGTATTAAACAGGAACACTCCTACACAGAACAATAAAAGCTAGCTCGTTACATCTTTTCTGTTGAAGAGCTAAGTCAAGCTGGGGGAAATGCAGTGCTGTTACAACAGGACTGCCTTCTAGGGCTCACGCCATCGCAAGTGAAGGAGAACATAAGTCAGGCTCAGTTCTAACAACCACAGCTATTTTACTAACAGYGTATCTTACAAGCTATTTTACAATCTGCATATTGAAGCCAATGCAACTAATTACTGCCTTCAATGTCATGTTACTCTTCAACGTGAAGATGTGATGTCTAGTCTTTAGTCAAACTCTCTTTGAGAAACAGCTGATATCCCATGCTATTATTTGTTAAGGCTCGGTTCCAATCAAAGTGAAATAAAAGAGCTACACAGGTATTTTTGGAATGCAGTTACTGTAGATTTCAGCAGTATCATTGATATTACTGTCCTGGTCTCCCCTACCTTTATCCCTGCTAGAGAAACGCTTGATTGCATTAATGAACCAAGATCTCTTTCACTAAAATGATCCCCAAGTTCACTTGTCGTGTCTCATACACGAAACTGAAAGATGCTGTCCATGCAGCGCAGGAAAACAGAGAGAAAACACAGCTTTTTAAGCTTTTTGCACAAAACCCCCTGCCTACATGCAACCCTAAACCATGCTGAGCATAGCTATCACCTCACAGTTTCTGGGGTCTCTCAAGTACATGGTTGCAGGCTTTACATCTGCAACAGCTCACATGTCCCTGAAGTTTATTTATACGGACATATACTGTTCATACTAAGTTTTTAATTTTTATTTATTTAGCCCGAAAAAGAGGACATGTGGATTTTTAAGGCTTCTGGGTGCTGGGGCGTTTGTTTGCAGGAAGGTTGGGTTATTTAGTGGAAAAACCCTGTAAACTGAACCAGTCACAACTGGTTCAGAGGAGGTGGGCTGTGATGAGAATGGGTGATAAGCTGAGGACAGTTAGACCACAGCCGTCCTGCCTTTTACCACAGTATACTTCTAAACCATTTCCTTCTAATGGAAATACAAAGTGATAAAAACCACATGTCTAAGTTACATGTAAATAACACAGTGAAACTCACTGTTCGCTATGCATGTTGGTCTAACTGCATGCTCGTGATATGCATGTGTAGGGGCTATTGCTACCACAAAAACATGGTTGCTGCAGGATGTCTGCAGGACTTGCAGTCTTGTTTATCATGAGTGCATGCCAGAGTTAGATGTTATCTAGTAACACAACTGATTTTCAGTGATTTTAAGCTTCTCCGAGTATGGGCATTACAGCTGCTCTACTCYGTTGCAGAATTAATGCAAACATGACAAAAATGGTTACAGGCAATCTGGTGCTTCTAAGAAAAAGAAGACAGAATGGGATCAACTTTTGCCATGAAAGCACAAAGACATAATCAGCACAAATGAATTTCTTTGTGGAAAGGGATTTGCAATGTATTCTGTATCTTGCTAGAATAATTTTGTGTCCTATACCATACAGCAACTTACATGCTTGAGAATATGGACTTCTCAACTACCAAAATAACTTACAATAGATGATATGGAAAACTACCCATGGATTCCTCTCACATGGAGTTGTAAATGAGAAAGATCTGCATAAGGATTATAGCACTCTAACAACAGCTAACTTCTGTTGATACTAGGTATCAACACTAATAAATTTTAAGAGAGATTCAAGTAGTGGACTTTTCAATTTGAGATTTTGAAACTGCTGGGGCACCAGCACACACTTAAAAAGTGCTGAGGAAATAAAAAATCTCAGAAAAATAGTTTGAGAATTCATTCCTCTGCACCTATAGATATTTACAGGGAAATAGATTGAATGACAATTAACAACAAGTAATCGACAAGTATTACCTAGTGAGTCCAATCATTAAATATAGTTCCACCATAGCTAAGTTTTACTTCATTGTATTACCAGTCTCTTGATTAGGTACACAAGACAACACTATCCAGTGATTACTTAGTCATTGGAAGGTCAGCCTCAGGAACTACTGAATACATTATGGACAAATATTTTCATACCACCTGGGAGGCAACCTAATACACATATGTCAAGAAGATAAACCTTTGTAAGATATTACAGTGCATGGGAACCATTCCCTTTGCTTTCTAATGAATAAACTCTCCTGTCAGCAGCTCTACCAGCAAGTCAGCCACAGACTCTGTTGCCACAGTTTCCAAATCCCACAACTTCCCTCAGAGATTTTCTTTTACAGAAGTCAGGATGAATGAAGATGAAAGTCAAGACAACAGATATTGAAAACGGGAAGGCTCAAAAGAAAAGGCCACCCACTGTTCCCAATGAGCACTAGAAGATTTCTAATCAGAAGCTTCAGCTTCTCAAGAAGATTTCATTCCTCCCCCAGCTGGAGCTTTGCCATTTGTGGCAAAGTGAATGCATGGGGCAAGATAATCCTGAAAATAAATGAAGTAATTCCCCAAATGGGGAAATCATCTCTCATATTCAACCAAAGCGCACTACAAAAAGATATAGGTGTCTGCTGTGGCAAAGTGCTCAAAGGCCCCCTAAAGAAAGCTTAGGTGGTCACAGGGCTATGTGCCCAGGGACAGCTCCTGCGGGAAGCACTGCTTCGCAGGAAGGTGGCTTGATGGATTAGTCACTTCAGGGAGACTTTTCCTTTCCTTTCCTGGAATAGCATAACTGCCGATCATTTTGAGGCTCAAATTGTAAAATAACAGTAGGAATAAACTGTTTCCAGGCTGATTTTGTACATGCTACTAGCGGAATGATTACTCAGCAACCAAGACTTCATATCTAGTCCCTTCACCTTTAATATGAAGTCTCTAACCATTTTCACATCATTTAATGTAATTTCATTCCTCATAGCCATAAAGGGTGCTTGAACCAACACTATTTGCTTGACAGTTGGGGCAGAGTAGCAGAAAGAAAGTGCATGAGCAGTTACTGAGGCTCAAGTGGCAGCTCGCTGAGCTCAAAGTAATGCCAGTCACAGGCTCCTCACCACCACTTGCAGTATGAGGCATTAACCTGGCTAAACTGCAATGGACAACACATTAGCTTGTTCAGCTCATGCATGTGGGCAGGGAGGAAGAAAAGGAATAGAAAGGGGGAGTCAGAAACATCAGCCACTTCTATCTTCAAGTACAGTCACAAATATCAGAACAAAAGGAGAACATTTCCAGACTGAACATACAGTCTTTCAAAACTTTCTGAATCTTCAAGTTTGACTGTTATACTCACAGCAAAAGGCTGCACCTCCTCTTAAAAATATTAACAGCTTATGTTCTGCAGTTTCAATCTGCTTTTTTGGTGAAAGCACCCTGTTTCCACCAACATTCCTCAATCCACCAGCAACCAAAACCAGATCACTGAGCCCCTGTTATGTTTAACTAAAATACATTTTCCTTTTGAGTCATTAGTGTCTCTTCAGTCCACACTACTTACTCCCAGGGATCATGCCACTGCATAAGGTTTCAAGAATCTCCACGCAGGAAAGACTGACTGTACCTGGAGCCCCAGCAGCCTGCCCGGTAAGCAGAGTATTTCATTCGTGACCTGTATTCCTGTAACCCAAGTTTTCCCCTTCCTAGGTATCTCCTGTGTCAAAAACAGACCTTAATTTGCAGTGCACTGGTACAGCACAGCATTATACTCTTCGTTGTCTTGATGTTTCATCACCCCTAGATGGAGCTAGGAGTCTTATGCCAAGACACTGCAAAGTTTCTTACTGTTTTATCGAGTTCTACCTCCTCTTGAGAAAGCTTTTAACATCTGTCTTGAATATACTCCAATTCCTAGAAGGTACAGAGCATACCTGCTCACCTTCATATAAGCTTGCAAAATAAAATGCTAGCAAACTCCTTAATGCAAGGAAAAACACATAGAATGTGCACATGGGCTTGCAAAGGCCATGAATACTTCCACCCGAGGGCTCGCTATCCTGCTTCTGCTGCCCTCTACTCCCTGGGAAAAGAATCCTCTTCCTTCAGAAAGCTTTGGGAAAGGCCGATGGCTGAGCTCTGACCCACTCCTTTAGACAAGCTCAAGTGCAGAGTACCAGCCAGGCAGCACTTCCACTCCGAAGATGCCTTCTGAAACAAAGGTCTGGCAGGAACAAAAATCCCTTCTTCAGCAAAGGATCTTCCAGCCTAGCTCATCATAGTGAAATGCCAGGTCAGAAAGCAAGGGGCTGCCGAGTTTCAGAAGCCAGGTAACCAGCATCTCCAACACTGTAGCAAGAGAGGCAGCTCAGACTCCTGGCGGATTAGCTCTCCACAGGACACAGAGCCAACACTTCCGGTTTTCTTCCCACCCAACATAATTAAGGGTGGGAAGAACCCTTGGTGAACATCATTAAGGCATGAGACAGTGCTGTCAAAAAAATCACTCAGAAACTGTTAAGGCAGCAATTAAGCTGTGAAAAATATCACCAACATTTATAATTTTATAATACAAGATGGCAAATGATACCTTTAGTGTCTGGTGGTTGCTCCAAAGATGAGCAAGCACAGCATTCCTGACTGCCACTCACCAGTCACTCCCAGCCAAAAGAGGGAAATCTGATCACGTATAATCACCTCCAACTAAGGACAGGACAGGACCATAGAGGACATGCAATATGAGACCAATAGCTGCTGCATGTTTGAAAGGTGCCACCTTTCATTTGTCACAGCCGCAAGCGCAAGGCCAGCTCCCCTCCTCTCACTGCACATTTCCTTTTGTACTGCATCCACACCAGTCATTTCTGTTACAAACCTCTACAATACTTCACTGAAAGCTGTTCAAGCCATGTATGTGCCAAACACAGAAGTGTTAAGGCCAGCTGCTCCTTCCTGCAATACGGGCTTTGCTTCAATTTACCCCACAGCCAATTCCAGGACTGTTCCTGCCACAGAGCTCTGGGGAAAATATTATCTGGTTACCCTCATACACCAAGTCCCAATGAGCTTGATGGGGATTACTCTGGGTTAATCCATGGATTATTCAACACACAGAAATCACAGATTTAAAAGTCCGCAAATGCGGAGACAAAGCACAGCCTTGGAGCATGCGTAAGAGCAACTCAGCTGCATGTTTCCACCAAAGGGAGGTCAGGACACAGTTGATCCCCCACCTCTGCTCTGTAGATGGCTCTTCTGGTACAATATTTACTATTGGGAGGGTGACCAGAGGAAGCAAATGGCCTGCACAGGCCCTGGGTACCCAGGTTAGGTGCTCAGCATTTAAGTGCACAGCCCTGGAATAGAGTCCAAGGCCCTGTCCTATGTACTCCAGAAGGAAAATTGGTTGTCTGAGAGTGAGGACTGACAGAGCCAGTGCTCAAAGGAGCTAACATAAAGGAGGATTCGCAGCCATCCTGCTCCCTCACTCTGGGTCTGACACAGGGCTTCTGCCCAGCATGGCTCTCCAGCCTGGAGATGCCTCTCCAAAGAATGGGCTCTTTGGTCTTTCCTGTTCCTGACACTCTTTTCAACATTGATGGCTGGTTGTGCTTTCCTTTCCTATGAGCTCAGCAGTTATAGCCCTCCCCACATTTCTCACCTACCAGGAGAGTGCTCTCTGCTGAGAGACAGAGGGAGGTAGCAAACCCTGCCACAGCCAAGGTATATGGGTTGTTTTCTTTCCATTTGTGTATTTGAGAACACAAATACTTTTCTCCTTAACCTCAGTAGTTAGAGATACTCATGCTAACCATCTGAATAATGGTTCAGCAAGTAACACTTCCACCTTGAAGAATAAGAACCTGTAACTAAGTACTGCTACACAGTTATAAAAATTTGACCTTTCCGTCTCTAAGTATCTTTCTTACAGTTTTGACAGTAATATTTGTTAAAGCGCTGTAGCTAAGCAAGTCCTTCCAAATCCCAATTTTAAATCTATGAATTCTTGTAAATACTTCTGCAAAGTTTCAGAGCTCATTATCTGCAGGTACCACAGCTGGCGAGTTAAATCTTAGTAAATATTGATACAACGTGCAAGATGAGCTTACAGTACTGGATGGGATTTTCTAATAAGGCTAAATCTGCGAAATAGTAAAAATGGTCTAAAACCAATAAAGATATTCTTATGCGCAAAGAGGTCTGGAAAGTTTTGAACATAGGTTATAGTCTCCTTGTACATACTGAATTGCACATCATCTCATGATAGCTTTTGTTCTAATATTTGTCACTCTGCAATCCATTTTGAGGAAGAATCTTCTCTTCCTCAAGAAAAATTTTCAGCAGTCCTCTAACACCCTCAGAAAAAATGGATGTTAGAGGACTGCTGCCAACACAAACGATAGATGTAAGAGACTTTCTACTACATTATTACCTTAATCCTCCTGATAAATTGAGACACCCTGGATTCCACAGAATAAAAGCGCTTAATATGAAAACAGTATGAACCTGCTCTATTTTGATACATTGTGTAGGGTACTGAAAGTAGACTTTATGTATGATCACAAGTTAAAAACTATAGAAGTCTAACTGTAGATTCCTAATTCCATATTGAAGAAAGCCTCTAGATATGGCTCACTTACCGAGGGGGTAAACACCCTCTGTTTTGCACCAGGAGGTGCTAGACCATTATGATCCAGTAAGAAAGGCACACAGGCTCTGTAAGGTATCATTTAAAATGTTATTTATTAGAGCTAACGCTRTAAGGAGAGCATAATATAGACAATCTTTTGTCACTTTAGATGGTGGGAACCCTGGGTGCTGTGGCTTTGAACAGGCCTCCGATCCACACACAGCATGCTGGGCAGACCCTGTCCATACAAGAGATTCTTCCATTTTGGTCATGTGAGCTACTTTATAATTCTCTTACAAGAAAACAACTCTATTCATAAAGGATGTTCGCAGGAAAACTTCTTGCTGTCCTTTTAGATAAAAGCAAAGCCACGCAGGTGGCAAAACTACTGCTACCAAGTGGGAGCTGCCTGCAGGCTCCTCTGTTACAATGAGCTGGCTGAATTGATCCTGCAGCCAAGGAATCTGTACAGCACACAGAGTCTGAAGGCCACTTTGTATGTGCAGCACAGCACAGGCCTGCGCCTGCTCAGATTAAATGTTATGTGGATCATTAACTCCACAATGCACAGTGGTCACTGGTCAGGATCACTACGTTCCACCCCTTGATCCACATGCAGTTTACCTTTCCCAAAGATGCTACAGATTGTATTAAAAACATAAAGGCTTCTCAAGCCTTAAGTACGAGGCGTGATAGAGTGGACATGGTCCGTTCAAGATCACTAGCTCCTCAAATATAGCATTTTCTGCAAGGTTCCCAACACACACTCCCAAACCACTAGTGACCTCCTGACATAGCAAAAAACCTGCAACTATAGCATTAACAAGCCCTGAGGTATAAATACACAGGGCAGCCAAGTCAAGGTTGCTCAGGCCATATTCATTCCAGCAGCACCTAATGCTCATACACTACATGTGACAGCCTCTGTTGACATACACTGAAACAAAAAGATATTCATTATCCACAACTCTCCTGCCCTAAAGACCTCATACTATTCTCAAAAAAACCCCAAAAACGATGAGACAACTTCACCAGTTAAAAACAAAGCCTGAGATTGGGGAAACACGACAAACATTAAAAGGAACTGCTCAGGAGCATAATTGTTTTCAAAATCATGTAAACAGCTCATGGTGCAAGAAATTAATTCATCCCTGAAGAGCTATCCTGGAAGGACTAAGCAGCCCTCACTACTGTTAATTTCAAGCATCTGAGTTAGAAAGGTTTTTTCCCAAATCCCCTAGGAGGGTTGCAGGGAAATTCAGTGCTTTATGTGAATTTTAGTGCTTTCCCTTGGGAGGCCAGCAAGCTCACAATTTAGCAGGACATTCCCAGTACCTCACACCCAGGACAGCCAAGAACATTGCCTCCACGCTGGCCAATAAAACACCTATGGAAGCCACCATGAAACAACACCCTCATTTAGATTTTCCCTCTGCACCTCCAGGCAGAGCAGCCCTTGCAGGTCCAGGTCTTCCTTCTCTTCCCAAGCTTGACAAAAGCACTAGAGAAAACAGAAACACAAAGCAATGTATAAACAGAGAAAATGTGAAAGACCTCCTTTGCCAGCAGGTAAGGGACTGAAGTAGACAATGGCAGGAGAGAGAAGCTGCTCGCTACCTAGACTCTTCTGTACTAATATCGGCACTTCTTGAARAAGTGAGAGCTTATTGCCTGTATTTAAATATTCCCCCAATACACACACCAGACACGGAAAGAACACTCATGGTGCTCCAGTGTAATGGAGAATTTTTTCTATACATAATTTAAACAAGTGTGATTGACAAATGAGGCTGCCTTTCTTGCAACTGGTGTGCCTGTTTATAGCTAGGGATGCAGTTCTGTTTCTCACAAGTTAGTGTTTCAGGAAACTTCCCTGTTCAATCACTAGCACTTCTACAAACTCTTTCAGCTTTGCAAACATATCATATGGAAGATACAGAAATATTTTTTTAGTAAAGTGATGCCTTATATTGCACTTGATGTCTGAAGATTTTTTTCATGACTAGTTACAGTGTGCATGTAAAGTTTTATTAGCTACAGTGCAAAATCCCTCAGAAGATGGTAACTGCACATTTGGAAATATGAAGACTATTCAAGCAGTTTAGCTAATGAAGTACCAGGCTGAAAAAGCTCCCCCCTGCCCCTCACAATTCTATTTACTAGAAAATGGTATAATGAAATGAGGGGCTGAAGAGTTTAAACTTTGAGGTTTTATCTTTTTTAATACAGAGTTTTTGAAGAAATACTCAGGTGAGAGAAGAGGAACAACTTCCAAAAAAAAAACCCAATTTCATGGATCTTCTATCAAGTCCTAACCCAATGTAAGTAAAACTTGCCTTACTTGGGAGCCTGACAAACATTCCACATGAAAATCGCAGTCTCATAACCAGTATATGAAGAAGAGTGTCTAGCTAGATACTTCATGCTACATTGATCTGATTTATGCAGGACATAAGAACCCAAAGTATCTTTGAGAATGTCTTTGGCCTATTAGACTTGTATTTAAGTGGCTTCAACAGGATGAGGTTTTGAAGTAACTTCCTGATATGCCTCATATCCTACTCTTCACTGATACATGGTTTAACTCTCCCAGGACAGAGACGACTACTGTATAAAACATCATACAGCATGAAATTGAATGCACATACATACATATTCCTGCTTCCRTGACATCCCAGACGTAACTCTAACTCTACAGAGATGAATGTGGGCCAAAAAAACCTCATCACTTGACATTTTCTAGTTAAAATTCATAAACTACTCCCATGAAGACTAAAACATACATTTCATTCTTGGTGGCTGATACTTGCAGATGCTCCACAGGTAAAGTTTAGGAGGTACCAGGCTGAAAAAAAGCCAGTCTTGTGACAAAGAATGTGGCTTTGTGGGAGGATTGTGGCATGTTAAATCAGGGGTCTGACATGTAAGAACATGTCAGAGACTAGCTGGAAGGAGTCTCAGTGACAAAAATGGCATTCAAAATGCCCATGTTAGAATTAGCTCAGAGCTCAATGTGTAACAAGTCTGATCAACACCTGGATGTATTACTAAAATACAGACAGAACTGTTTTATAGCCAGGTTGGATACTACAATCATCTTGCAACTGGCTGGATGTACCTATTTAGCTTCAGAGCCTGTGAAAGTTGCTAATCTTAAAAAAACGTACCGAGTGACTCCCTTTTCAGTTTCAGAGAGATGCACTGTTTCCCCAATTTTAAAATTGGAAGTTTTCGAGATACTGTACAATGAAGTCACAGTAGCATATGTGATTTAGCAAATGCTTCAACAGCTGACCAATTCCGTATTTGTCAAATCAGTATTTTATACTGGTACAGAAGAGGTTTAACTTAACTAAACCTGAATTACTTTGGACTTTGGACTTCAAAGGCACTTTGCTAGGCCTGCCTTCAGCATATAGTTCATAGAATCATAGAACGGTTTGGGTTGGAAGGGACCTTTAAAGGTCATTTAGTCCAACCCCCCTGCCGTGGGCAGGGACGTCTTCAACTAGATCAGATTGCTCAGAGCCCCGTCCAACCTGACCTTGAATGTTTCCAGCGATAGGGCATCTACCACCTCTCTGGGCCGAGAGGTTGTGCTGCTACATCACAACTGAGCACAGAATCTGCAAGAGGTCAGTTACTTCCCCCTCCTGTGGCCCCGAGAACTATTCAGAAAGACTACAAACTCCCTGGGATAGGTCCACTGAGCCCAAGCAGGGCCCAGCCAGCATCTCTACTGGAAGAGCAGGAAAGACCCCACATAACATTCATACCTTGTCACAAATTGTACTAACCCCTGGCAACCTTAACACCTCCAGCAACTTGGATTTATCTGCTCAGAGGTCTTGAGTTCTCCTCTGAAAACACATGCTCTTTGCTAGGTGCATATTTTGCCCACTAAATGCCCCTTCATAACAGTACACAGCAAACAGAAGCAATATCCTCTCCCTTYAGAGTTTGAACTTATCTACCATCATCTGCTGGTATGCAAGTTACTTTTGGCACACTGGAAGAAAAACCTCTAAAGGGTAGGGCTGCCTCTGCCCAGTGTTCTGAGTTTTCAGAAGTGCTAGTGATTGAACAGGGAAGTTTCCTGAAACACTAACTTGTGAGAAACAGAACTGCATCCCTAGCTATAAACAGGCACACCGGTTGCAAGAAAGGCAGCCTCACTTGTCAATCACACTTGTTTAAATTATGTATAGAAAAAATTCTCCATTACACTGGCACATTTGTAGAATTTATTCTCAGGGTAGTTTGTGAAAAGTCACTGAAAAAAAGCTATGAATAATTTGAGCCACGTAATAGCTACAGTTGCTTAAAAATGAACTAATGCTGTGTTGAGGATGTGTTTCAGGATGTGGTGCGGATAAGGGAGATATAAGGAGATATAATTTGAGAGAAGTGGAATAAATAGCACTTCCCTGTGCCACGGAATGGTTGCTTTTTTGTTGTTTTAATTGCTAATTAAACCATGAGGAGGATCAAATTAAATACTTACATTTTCTTGAATGCAAGATGTATGGCAAGAGGCACAGCTGGGAGCGAGTTCATGTCCAGCCCAGTTGTAGACATTGTCTTTTAAAGAGCCCTGCTTGCTTGAATTATCTTCAGTGAATGATCTAGTGATCATTAAAGCTCTCTGAACAAGGGAAGCTTTTGAGCCATCTGGTGGCTGTCTGTGGGATGTTTCCATGAGGGCTTACTCACTCAGCACCCAGAGTAAACATCTCCTGGGAGATGAAGGAGCAACAGATGAAGGTGGGCAGAGCTGTCCTCTTCCTTTGAGCTCTAAAGAGCCATGTATTGAAGGGTAGGTGTCTTTGTTTCATCATGCAAGAGATGCCAACCAGTTCCCAGATCTCCACTGTACTTCCTAATGCATTTACTACAGGCGTCAATATAAAACACCAACCCTGGCGTAAACTAGAACTGAAGAGACACAAACATTCAGAATCAAGTGATCCTAGGCACTCCAAATCCACCCACATCAACCAAAGTCCTACTTCAAACATGATAGGAAGGTCAACCTCTAATGTTCAACCATCATTGTATGGGACATTTCTAAAACGAGAAATAATGAACATTATTTCTCCCAGAAGAGTTTGAATAGAATCACATCTGTTATAAAGTCACTTTATGCCTTACACACAAAAGCCACCTCCTCAAAAGTGAGTCACTCCTTGGACTAAAGAAAGCAAGAGAACCTTTTGCCTGTGTCCCTAGTATCAGATGCCCAGATGTGAGTGTATTTGCAGGAGACGTTCTCATGCATCATGAACWGCCTAGGTATTAAGAATGACAGGAAAACTCACTGATAACTAAACCATTTCTCCTTTATTTCACAAGATTCTTCTTTTTTTCTGATGGAAAATTGGAGCTGTCAGACAATACTCATCTGCAAATGCATCTCCTCTAAGATTCCTGCAAAAATAATGCAGCAAAACTGTCTGGATTCTATTTCATCTCCCACTCCCTGCTCTATTTACAACAGTTCAACTCCCAACTACTACATTAGATCCTGCTTTGAACTGTTTTGTACTACTAATATCAGACCCTTCTTCAAAGGCCATCCTGGAGCTTTCTGCCCAAAATAACCTCTGCCATATCCTGCCTTTTAAGAAAGGTCACAGTGCTTCACTGCATTAAGCTGAGAAGTAGGACACATACACAGTTCCTGGGGTCATGTTGCCTGCGTTTCAGAGCTGGTGGCCTTTCACACCTGGGTGAACAACTGTTATCCCAGTGCTGAGGCAGGAGCATACCGTGCTGGTAACATTCTGAAGACATCGATGAGAAGGCTCAAAAGATTCCCCTGTTCCAAGAGTTTCAAGGCACGTTAGTTCATTATACACCCAACACTTCAAGAAAACATGGACCTTAAGGCACAATATATACAAATGAACTAGTAGACATTAAGCAGCTGCCAGCTGTACCTATGACATTCACGTCTCCATTCAAGAAAGAGTAAGAAATACTTAAGCTGATCCTCTTCAAGCCCTAATCTGCCATTAAAAAAACAATATCCGGCTTTCTCTGGTAACGTGCTCTGGTAGCAGCTCTGATTTCCTGTTTCCCTTCATCCTTAAAGCATTGTGAAACACAAACAACACAGTATAGTTTGAGTTTAAGCAGTTTTTCAGAGAGTATCCAGCTTCAGTTACCTCTCTGCTGACAAAACAAGCGGTTGGATAAATGACACTGTCATATCAGGTTTCCAGCACCATTTCATGTGCATTTGTAAGAGAAGCTAGCTTGAAACAGTCTACTTCCCTAAAACAACAGCCTAGGAAATACAGAAATTGATCAGGACACAACCCTTTCCAAACTCCTCTTACCAACTAGCTTTGCCCCTGGTGTTGGATGCTCCACCTCTCTTTCATTCTGGAGTTCCTGCTCGGGCTCTCCCAGACACCTCTCAGGTCCAGGTCTTGCGGGCTCTCCCCATGCACCTGTTCTGGCCACTTGCTGGGAGATTTATGGTGATGAGGCATGTGGAGGCCATCATCTGAATCCTCATCAACACTGCCCAACTTGTGGCCGGGACTCAGATACACCTTCTGTGCCAGCCCCACTGGTAGCTGGGTCAGTCACCTTCTTCCATCAAAAAGCCGTCACAAGACATCCATTCTGAGAAGTGTGGCCCTTACCATGACAGGACTCAGCCAGCACCTCTGGCTTTCCTTGGAAAATCTTCACTTGTGCTAGGCTTGGTCTGGAGGCTTCTCCAGCACCTTCCATGGCTTTCTCTCCTGATACCGCTCCCTCCTTACTCAAGAGCCTTTTACATACAACTTCCCTCAGGTCAGGCACATTGTCTGAATTCAGTTGAGCACCTGCAGAATCTACCTGCCTCAACACCAGCTCCAGTTCTCCCATGCTCTCATTTTGTTGAGAAATACTGGGATTTGTGTTTTCAACATTATGTTCTTCCATGCTCTCCCCAAGTCTAACTTCCTCCTGTTTGGAAAAGGCTCTTGTTGAATGAGGTGTCTCTGGAAGGGCAAAACCCTAAGGACACACTGCACGAGCCCGTATCTCTGAATAGCACTGCCTGATGGACATACTTTTGTGGAACACATTGCCAGATTGCCCACACTTTTCATTTGAAGAAACAGTCTCCAGCTCTGGCACTATGTTAACAAGGAGGAAAAAAAAAAAAAAAAAGAAAAAAATTCAACTCGGAACAAAAAGTCCTACTGAACTACAGATTAACAACCCAGAGAAGATTTGCTTACTTTCCAAATCCATCAGTCAGACCAACTGCAGAGTTTTCTAAAAAGATTTGCAAGACCCAGTGTGTGGTCACCAAGATAAGCTCAGGTGAATATAGTCTCCAGAAAGCATCCTGAAATAGGCTACAGTTTGGGTATTCTCCTCACAGGAAAACATGAGTCCTAACAGCAGGATTCCAGGAGATTTGAGCTGCAGCTCATACCTATTCTCCAATTAGTCTTTTCAAATATTGGGCTTTGAAAAAATATCTCATCATAAACACTAACAGGCCACAGAAAAGGAGATTTCTCTAGTCAGCTGTTCAGTAGATCAGGTCACTAGKAGGCAGGGATACAAGAGTCAGACCTTTCAAATTCGTTCCCCATTCTGCCAGGCATCTTCACTCAAAACCTTTAGCCTTTGCTGATATTCAAGTCTGCTCCTCACCACAGCTAGTACAACCACAGCTACCACTACACAGAATTTCTCTGTTCTCATGTATTATCTCACCATTACTACAAAGGAGTATTCATGATGCAGTTATAGGCACACAGGCCTCCTCCTTACTTCAGGAGGGAAGAACGCCCAATAGATTTCCTTACCACACTCTGGGTCTACTTCCTTTATGGCATCGGCACTGGCAGATTCATTGCAGTCCTCTGAAACGCGGCCAGATGGCTTACTGTCATCTGCTGTGGCCTTTATCTCACTCTCAGGGATTTCTTCACGTTCCACAATATGTTGTGGAGCTCCCCTAGGGAGGGGAAAAATACATGGCTTTTAAGACAAGGAATTATTTCTGTTGCATTACATCCACCTCCCCCCCCTTCACTGTAAGAAAACTGTAAGAGAAGTCACAAGACAAATTAATCAGAGCTACTTATACACAATGCCCTTGTCTGGTGACAACAGGAATCGTTACAGGCACTGAAGGAAACGTTCCCGCATTCTGCCAACAAGAAAGGTTTCACTGTGATTAAGCAGCTGAAACAAGACTGATAGTCCCCAGGAGAGGAAGGCTTCAGATGACTGGCAGCAGGAGAGAAGAGAAACCCAAATTCTGCCACACTTAGAGCCAGCCCTCTTCTTCGCCTCCACAGGCGAATTGTGTGGATGTCTGCAGGAAGAAAGCAATAGAGGTACTTGGAGAGGAAAACTCAGAAAACAGAAGCCTCCCTGGCAGACAGAAGTAAAGGTCCAGACCAAAGATGGGAAGGTGGGATGCCACCACATCACAAACCCCCTGACCTTTCTGGCCCAGCAATTGACTACAGTAATCTCCAAGCAGCTTCTGAAGATGGGAGCCCAAACATGGCTGACACACTTGTCTAATGGAGGAACAGTGCAAACCATGTTGGTGCAGTTATGTTCAGCTCCACATATATATATATCTCACAATCATGTTACGAGAAAACTGAAGCATATGTAAATCAGGTGTCACAGGCTGTCCACTAAAAGGAGAGCACTGACTCTCCTTACAGAGGGAGGAAAAGCAAAAAATAGGAAGTATTAATGACTAGAACCGGGGAAAACCCAACAAGACCTCTCCTGTGTAGCTAACTGACTTGTCAGGAGTCACTAAAGTTCAGAAAGAGACCTCAGGCTTATCTGGAGCCAATTCTGACACTTCCCATTACTGCAAGAGAAAGACAATGTTCAAAATACTTCAGCAGGTGCCTGCACTTGCTGTGATTGAAGCAGTTTTTAAATAAAAGATCTCAAACTTCAGGCATTGATTCTCTCCCTTTAAACGCAGAAAGGCATCTCAGGCTTCTTTCACTTTGAGCTTCTCCCCCTGCAAAGCCAGAGCTAGAGCCGTTGTTGGCTTGGATGCTCTTCAGTCACACAGGGTTGCTGGCTGCAAGAGAACCATCCACCATTACACACTGGAAATTAAAAAGAACGAGCACCAGACAAATTGTGACACAGGCAACCAAAGCATCTTACTTGTGCCATTGGCACTTGTAGACACGGGCTCATAGGCTATCCCCAGCCCTGTCCATTTCTTGTTTCTCTCTTTTATTCGTTCTTTCAAGCTGGCCTGWCTCCTTCTGAACGGCTTTCACAAGGCCTTGGCCATCTCCTACGTTCATAAATAACGGAGGCGAAGTCACCCGCAACAGCCGCGGCAGAGAACCGGGGAGCGGCAGACAGGTTGCGAAGCCGTCAGGAGCCGCACGGAGGCAGGGCGAGCCCGGGAGCCCCGGCCGCCCGCCCGCACCGCTCTCACTGCCCAGCCGAGCACCCCGGCCAGGCCGGGACCTACACCCGCCCTTCGCCAGGCGGGGCTGCGCGCGAGGAGGCCTCAACCGCCCGCAACCGCCACGGCTCCCGCTGCGCCCAGCGGGCGGGCCCCGAGCGGCTGCCACAGGGCACCTCATCCCTCCGCTGGCGAGATTGGGGGGGGCGGTATATTGTTGGTGTTTGTGCTGCCCAACCTGACTGGCCTCACCTGTGTAGCTTTTATGGGGGGGTAAATCAACAGCTTGCACTTAATGGACTCCTGGTTTTCAGAGGGAAGTGTGGGGTGCCAATCTCCTTCTGGTGCACGAGGTGAGGCTGTGGCAATTCACGTTCTCGGTGGAGTTTGGTAGAAAAAGCCATGAGTGCATTAGGCACCCCAGAGGCTGCTTTTTGGCACGTGATGTCCCGCAAAAGACAAATCAGGAAAATCTAGTTTCTCTTTACCTTTTTGGTGCTGCTGTCTGTCCCCCAACAAACGCTTAGCCCATCTTTCCACCCGGCCCCAACAACCCCCTCCCATGGACCAAACAAAACCCCCGCAAGCTTGAGGGAAGAACAAACTGTGCTGGGTGTTAAAAATCATGCACTCAATAAAAATACTGGTATTATGCCATGCTACAATTATCCTCATGCCCACTTTCTATTAACTTTGCACCTTTTTGTGGGCAATAATTGGGCATAACCCTGCATGCAAGAGGCACTAACAACCTTCTCTGACCCTTTGCAAACATCTCTAAAATTACCTGATTAACATAATTAAATTAAACTCAACTTGTGCTTTTTTCTCAACCAAACTCAGTTGGTCTGACCAAAAAATAACAACTTTCCCTATAAGCTTTCCGTAATTACGGCTAATGCTTGTTTTTCATTTGGCTGACAAGCAATTCGTGGTCTCCAGCAATGCTGGTAAGGTCATGTAGCCATTATTCACTTGCCTGTCACAGATACACTGGTTCTGATTAAATGAACTGTGCTTTGATTAAAAAAAAAAAAAAAAGCTTTGTCTATTGCTATCCAAGTGTCAGTCATTATTACAATTTTTTTTCATGCCTATACTTGTATCAAGACAAAATAACCTCTTGCCTTCTTTTTTTTTTTTTCTTGTTACTGCTTTTCATGGTACCTCCCAGGTCATCTCAACAATCTCAGGAACACTTTGAGATATTTCTCTAGATAATTTTTTGTTTGTAAATGTCTAAATTCCAGTCCACACTGATTCCTGAGAGCAGAAATTGGATGCTTTTCTCCAGCCAGCGAACAACCCCTAAGTTGAAGGGACAACAGAGATTAACGCGGGACCTCCGGAGGGTGCATTCAGGCCACAGGATGCCGAAATGGAAGATGACAGGGGTCTGGCTGAAATGGCTGATGTTCAGGGGGACACAGTGATGCCTGGGGGGGCTGTGTGAGAGTGGACACTTGTCTCCTGATATGGTGCCTCCTCAGCAAGTCTCATCTTTCCTGAGGTCATGCAATGCTACCTATTTATTCCACAGCATGGCCCTGAAATGGAAGACTTCTCTGATCTCTTTGGACTTTAAGTTTAGTGAGATCCTGCTGGTCTCTCTTTTTGGAGGTCATTCTCTTGTGGGGGATAAAAAGATAAACTCCATTACTGAATGTCGTAGACATTACCCTAGTAAAGATAAAAGCACTGGAATCTTTTATAGCTCCTCCAGGGAGCTGTTAGGAGAGACAGAAGTCTTTTGAAAGAATTTTCCCCTTCCCCCCCACTATTACAGGAAAATGATAATGAAAAAATCCTTCGAAATATCAACATTTTGTGACATGTCCTTTAGAGCCCAATTGACATGGTGCTTAAAGATGAGAATACTGATGTGATCAGTAAGTTTTAAATTCCCTTATGAAGTACCCTTTTCTAACAAATTATGCCTAGGAAGTAAAAACAAAACTTTCTTTCTGGGAAGCTTTGGGAAACATTCTGCATTTTCAGTGTTAATGTAGAGCACGTGAATCGAGCATCCCATCTGCTGCACATGTGTTTTGCCTAAGTGATAGGAGAACAGAATATACTTTGTTTTTGTTTCCGTACTGCAGAAAGAGACCACAGGAAGACGCTGACATAGAAATGGAGAATGATGACACCAGAAAGTAAATGACTGCTGCCTGCACTCCTAGAAGAATAATTATCGACTTGACCATTCTATTGACTCTTCAGGAGGAAATTAGTAATCAAGCACATGCAGGTAAACAAGCATTTTGTTTCTCAAGATTTTGTTATTAACCAACTAAATATGATTGCTTAGACTGCTGGGGGGGTGGTGGGGAGAATTGTTAAAAAGGCAGCCAATAAGCCTGCTGTGCTGCTAAGCGAGCTTTTTAAAAAGTTTGTTAAATGTCAAGGGCCAAACTTTGAACAGGCAGCTACTAAGCAGCATGAGCCATACTGGAGGACTGTTTTTAAAACTTTAGTGTACCCTGTTAGTAGACAGACTTTTTATAGATTCTCAGTAGTTTGCAACATTAACTTGCATTATAACTAATGGCACTGTAAAAATCACAGCTTGAAAAACAAAGTCACTCTGTAATTTTCAAACAAATGTCAGATATGATATGGTCATTACAAAAGTTTTGTTGAGTTGCATGATTCTGAAATAGTTTTGTAAGGAAAACTTAATAATGGGACAGGCTTGATAATCACGTTGGTTTTATTTACTGCTTTTGCTTTTCATTTTTATTTGGATCTGTCCCACTTACGTGGAGGGAGTTCACAAGAATCTGGTGAAACATTATTCTTACTTCTGGTAGGAGTTGTTTCAGAAAAAGGTGAAAGGTTTGCAATTAATTCTTCCTAGGGCTGTTCCCTCTTAGCTCTTTCAGTTGCCTTAAGAGTCATACTGGATCACATAATCCAGTATTATTCAGTTAGTCTAGATGCTGGGAATCTCATGTTCTGGGTACTTTGCTGAATTTGTTTTGATTTTCTGGTAGCAAGAATTAGGGAAGCTCTACAACTAAAATGGCTACGCTAACAGAACTCTCTAATAAACAACTTTTTAAAAAACTACTAAAAATCTTAATCTTTAGAAACGATGTACTGATGCTTTACCTGTGCTCCAGAAAAAGTTTTGCAGTAGGCTGGTAACTGAGTTAGTAACTCCTTATCTGACTGTCACGGTTTAATACTGAAATCACAGTTTTCCCTGTGCCATAAGATGTCCAGCTTCAATGGGGTGGTTTAGAGGAAGTGAACTAGAAGGACATGTGCTCCCCACCATATGCCAAATAAGGTTTTAGCAGAGTTTTGTACATGTGAATACTCTGAAAACCCCCAAAGGATCCCCTTTATCTTCAGTATACACACCATTAAGAACAACTAATCAAGACCCTGATAGTTTCTTCTGAACAAGTACACAACGGAATGCAAAGAGTTAACAGCACAGACAATCTATGTGATCACCAAACTACAATTGTCTCCTATTTAATGACTAGGCCTAGGGAGACCTGCTACTTACAAGGAGGTTTCTCAACAGGAAAGGCATTTTCTTTTCCAAGTCGAAGAGGCATCCAAACCTAAAGAGACAGAGCGCTTCAGTTTTGCACTGTCAAGTCGGCTGTTCTTTGGAAAGCAGCTCTGGTACAAGCAGAAGTACTAACCCTCTGGATTGCAAAGGTCCCAAAACCTGCCTTGCTTTGAGAAATACTCCTGAGGGGTAGCAATTTGCAACAGGAAAACATCTGATGTGAGTCCAAGAGAATGATTCCTCTCAGATCAAATGTTGGTCTCCTGCTGGCCTCAAGCAAAGTCCAACACAGGGGCACTGCCACTTCAAATACTTCAGAATTGCCACTGCAGGCGCTGCTCATTTCCCGCCTGTGTTGTGCCAGCTTGAAAAGGGTGGAAGTTCTTAATAGCATTCACTGTCCATAGAGAGTAGGCTACAGACAAAAACCACACTGTTCCAGAAAGCACCTTCTTCCTTGTACTGCCCCCCTCCTCCATGGCAGTACTGTCAAAGAGTAGCAGAGCAGGATAAGAAATCAGAAAAAAATTCAAACTCACTATTTCAAAGCCAAAAAGATACTTTTCAAGAATACGGAGATCAGAATTTACTATTCTGCAAAGATTTTGCTCTGTCCTGTTGGTATCTAACTATTTAAAAGAAAACACAAAACATCTGGTTTTGGTCAGTAAAGTGTCCATTTAATAAACTCCTTAGCCACATTTCCCACCCCTTCCTCCCACCCTAAAATTTCAATTCACACTTAAGCAGCAGATGACATATACTTTGATGGTGTACAACAGAAGTCTTTAAATCTGCACTCTTAATACTAAGAGTATCAGGGTCTAGTATTTGACAAAATTACCTAGAACTCAGATGTGCCCATGCAAAAAAGCAGATTTTTATATACAGTCCCTACTTTTTTTTCTTATAAATTTAAATATTTTACAAAAATGTATTTTCAAAATGTATAAAGTTTAGTGAATACCCCAAATGTATCTTAAAATAAAATGTTATCTGATTTCAAAGGTTATTTCAACAATGAAGTCTAAATTGCACCAGATAAAAGGCACTTGTGCTGTGTGATGTCTTGAGCAAATATGTTAGTTTATAATACAATAATACAGTGTCTTCTTGAATTCATGCAGTTGTCTCCGAGCATCAAGCATCATTAAAGCAGCCAAAAGAGATCGTGAGTAAACTTGATTCCACAGTTGTAAAAACATTTTCTATCGCTAAGTTGAACATACAGCATTGTGCTCCAGCTCTGACTCTAGAATCAAACGCTACAGAAAAATTGCTGTCATTCACGTGGGAATTCAAACTACATTTCATTCTCTCATAAGTTACAAAAAGAAGTATGCCATTTAATTATGAAACTAAAACATCAATGAACAGCTCAGTGTTCAAATAGTTTGTGCCAATGAAAGTCTGTATTTAAAAACAAGCTAGGGGCTAGTTATTCAAGGAGCAGTGCATCATATTTTCAATTTCCACTTCACTGTTGAGATAAAAGCGCAGTCCTATTTGCCTTCATCTTCTCCAGCCTTTTCATTAAGTGGCTATTGGTCATCTCCATCTCTTCTATCTTATCCAGTGCTGTTCTTAACTGTAAAATGAAAGCAAAAGTTATGATCACTTTAAGTTTACTTGGACTTTCTGCTGTTCTTAAGCTTTGACAGAGGAAATTAAATCAGGAATACAACTATTATATGCTTTATAAGAGTGCCATGTAAGTTAAGACACAACGCTTTCATTATTGCAGTCAGATGAACCGGAATTCAACTGTTAAAAAAAAATAATTGGGAAGCAATTGAAACATGAAACAGGTACTCATGCCAAAAGAGCTAGGTGCCTACAACTTCCTATTACATGCTATTTAAAGGTAAAATCCTCTCCACCATTGTTACTTGCTGATGGATATATATTCCCGTGGGTAGCAGGCATCATGCTAGTTATGCAGCAGCTCTTAAGCAAGCATGATCAACAGCTCAGTTAAATACAGCTTCTTCCCAGCTCCCTGTGAGGTGCATGCTAGAAACTTCCCAGGCTCGCACTTGACATAGGGAACATTCAATTCCCCAGTAATTTTTATGGAAGGATTAGTTTAAAATAGTGCAAGTTATCACATTTAGAAGAAAATACAACTTGAGATCCTTCCTTTCAAGGAAGTACTGTATTGAACTGTAATTAGTATTCCTTTTATGTGCTACAGTTATCTTCTGAATGCAACACTGACAGACTTGGAGGCCTCCTCAAAAAAGGCTTAAAAGTTGTAACCAAAGATTACAAAAAACCAGAGCTTGGAGGCAAAAGACAGAGCATTCAAGACCAAAAGGAGCATACAGCTGAAAAGGAAGTCAAGTCAATTACCTCTCGCTGAAGCTTCCTCTTTTCAGCTTTGAGTTCATCTTCTACTTTTTCTGCATTTTCTGCTGCATTTTTATACCTTGCAACCTGCCCCTCAAGTCGTCCAATCTGCAAACCCAAACAAGAAAAAAGGAACGATTATGCAGGTTTTGTACCCTGAGCTCACCTGCCACCTGCTGTGCTTCCCTTTCTGAAAAGCCACCATAACACAAGGCATCCTGTAAATTATCCATAGTATCTCCCTCTGGAAAGAGGAGGTTTAACTGTGCTAGCAGCAGCCATAATTGCAAAGAGAGTGTTTAAAAACTAATAAAACAGTAAAATAAATTGTGAGCAGAAACTTGGAATACCCTTCACTGCCTGTCCCTCCCTGGCGAGGGTCACGGGAGATGGTAAAGAATGTGTAGTATAGGACACAGCTGAGAAGATACAGAAGGTTAAAGAACTAAGCAGAGAGAGAAGAGTTGGAAAAAGAAAAAGGAAAAAAAAAAAAATCAAGAATTGGGGAACACATGGGATTAAAAAAAGCTGGAAAGTTGAAAAGCAGAGACCATATAAAAAGGTGCAGAGTAGAAAGGAGACTGTAACTGTTACCAGGACATGATGCAAGAGGTCTTGAGCTCAAGCACAGAGTTCAGCAGTAAAGAGGGGGCTCAAGACAAATCCTGGTTGCGATCTACAGATGTTAAAGCCCTCTTGCTGGATCGTTATATTTATAGCTCCCTGCTACCCCCAAATCCATAGGATGGGCTAGTAGCCTGTTGCTGTGCAGGAGAGACCAACTATGCATCTCATTCGAATTATAATCCTTGATGTGATTTTTAGGTGATCTACAGAGATGCTGAACTATAATACCATGTTACTGACTTACAATCAGAAAGTGCGAGTAAATCAGTGTGAGATATAGATATGTGTATCTATAAAAACAAACTCTTGAATTTCAGAGAGTAAATTATGTACCTTCCACAGTCTATACAACTTTCGTACAAGTAAGCTACATAAACTGATTTTCTTGGAACTAATAGCTTCAGTTCCTCTTTATATTCTGCCGTACATTCACATCTTCGTAAATTAACTCCAGATTATTTTCTCTTATGGTTAGACTATGCACAGGTATTGAATTGCAGGAAATACGAGAAAATACAAATGTAGTGCCATTCTGTGCAAACTAAAGAACAAACAGTAAATCAAATGATGAAATGTTTTCATAGTTTTTGTTGCAAAAAGTATTGTAAAAGTGTGCAGAGCAAGTGTAATGATAACAGTAAATATGAAGACACACTTACATTTTGTTCCAAGGTAGTTATATCTTGTTCAGCTTTTGAAAGCTTAAATTTGTATTCACTAATTTGTCTGTTGGCATCCCCTAGACAAAAATTGACGTGAATATATTACTCAAAGCAATTCTCTAAACTGGCAGTTTCCCTTTTAATTAAAATTCATTAAAAAGACCATTTTATTGAGAAGCCTGTATACAGGATTATAAAGCGGTAAATGTTCTTTCAGAAATCTTTTTTGAGAGTATGAAAAGGAAATAATTTTCCTGTTAGAGAACACAACTACTGTCTCTGTAAGAGTGTGCATTAAATCTCAGATGTATAAATGAGACCTTTTAAAACACACATATTTAGATCAGCAAACTCATCTCTCGAAAAAGAGAATCAACACAATAACCAACACACTGGAAAATGGGTCAAATCACAATAGACATAATACCAGCAGCATTTAGCGTAGACATCTGTAATAACATTTGGGTTAGGAGCACAAGGCTTGAACCTGCCTGACAAACTCCAAGGAGCTTTGCAAATTATTTTGGTGTTGTATTTTAGCCCTGACATTGCCAGTACTCTGTTCATGTTCATTGCCACAAGCATATCAAATGACAATCTGTCAAACAAGTAAAGTTTTCAGCTGAAGAAATAGCTTGCTTGAAATGGAAAGTAGCTTAGTGCTTCTATGAAGCAACACTGAATATTGTGTTAAACTTTAATAACTTTTCATATTTTGCTTCAGAGAATAATAGTCTTTTAGATTAAGTTTCTGTATCAAAGATTCAACAAAATAAAAAAAATCAGGTAGAATATATTAAAAAAAAAATCTCAGCTGAAATTCTGTCATCTAAAAATTGAAATTGTTCAAGTAGTGGCACCCATTCTAGGCAAGGTCATCAACTGAAAAGTAACTTCCCAGAATGTTGTTATTCAACAGTGAGAGAGGCAGATTTTTAAGCTATTCTGCAGTGAGAAGTTTCCTGCAAGGAGATATACCAACAAAAAGCTAGCTGCTCAATGATATATTCATTCACAATGCTACTCCTGCACAACAATATAGAAAAAGGAGTTGGAAGAGTCTGTTTCCTCTCCCCAGTAAGAATACTTTTGAACAGTAACCATATACCTACTCTGCATTTCAATTAGCTGCAAGTCAGAACCATTCTCTAAGCCTATGATATCTGGATTCATGCCATCATTTTTAGAATATTTCTGTCGTTCTTCTTCCAACTGCATCTTCAGTTTTCTAACCTGAAAAAGACATGTTCTTTTGTGAAAAAGAGACTCCCAGAAGTTCAGTAGTTGTGTACCTAAACATTCAGTGGGAAAAAGGCAAAGAAGCCCTGAGATACCAGTGGTTGAGACAGTTCTGTAAAGCAGGAGTAGCAGAGCCATGCAGGGGAGGCGGGGAAGCCAGTCCCTGAGGCCTGTGGCTGAAGTCCCCCATCCCCATTGCTGGGCGAGCGCCCTCTGCATGTCAATGCACAATCCAAATCCACCAGCTTGGTCAGTGCTGCAGGGATCTCTGTGCAATGCAGGGGCACCCAGTAACTCTTAACAGAGCTGCCTTCCCAGAGGAGGAGGCGGCATTAAATTCTGTTTATGCATTTCTTCTACAGTATACCTTTTACACTCTAAACACGTATGAAGATAACGAACAATATCCTGGTGAGTTTACAGAAAGAATAATCCACAGCTTTTTTGGGGTCCTGTCTTTTACTCCACCTGGAAGCAATGGTCCTAGGCAAGTCTGTAGTGCACATTAGTCTTAAACGGTTCCATTTTCTGCTGCAGCAGCTGTTCTGGGATTTTTCCAGTAGTCAGGGAACATAGATTCCTCAGCTATGTCCTCTGTGTCTGGAGTTTATGAAAGAAGTGGGAGCTACTTTTTTGACTCTCTTATCAAAATATTGTCCTACAGATTAGTGGTATGGGAGTTACACTTGCAAAACTCCCATTCATGATATAAATCAAATATTTTAACAGTGATTTTTACAATTATATGGTGATAAATATGCAAATACATCTTTATATATTTATATTTAATAGCCTTGATTCAATACTAGAATTTATTGGCATTCTAAACCAAGTATCTATACTAAAGTTAAGGTACATTCCCAGCAAAAACAGATGTTGACAACACCACTTTAAACTTGCAATGTGTTCAACTAGAAGCACAAAAACTACAGTATTCTTAACAATTGTTCAATGGCTATATGTTTTGAGTCCTCTCTTCTCAGTACTGAACTGTATTAAGATACAACTACTTTGATAATACTAACTTTCTATTTGAGTAACTAAATGATCAAAGAAATAGTACCACTTAGCAATCTGGAAGAAAGTGCCACTTAAGCTTATGAGAATGTCATTTTACTGACTTTAGTATTTCTGCATAAGACAAAATAAAAGAAAGAACAACTGTAAGTATGTGCACTAATGGTAGAGTCAGCAGCAAGTTAGATTTCAGCTAACCACTTAGTGAAATGAGGGTTGTTTACCAAGATCAAAGTCACATGGATAAAGACACTCGTGAGAGGAGCTGATAATTCCTGGTAGCCAGCCAGGTAAGAAGTTGAGTATTTTATTTTGCTTTAGTGCTTAAGTATTTGATTAAGCACCTTTGGTGCTTAATATTTGTTTATTGCTGATGTATTAATAGCCTGCAAAAGGATACACAAAGGTCTACTTCTGAAAAGAATAGCTCATTTTACCTGGGACAATAATTCCTCCTTTTCTCCAGCCAGTTTTCGTAGCCGGACATCTGAAACCAAAGAACCCAATTAAAAACCAGAGAAATCTGTAACTAAGAACATATTTTTCATAACTTTTTGTTCATTTTCAAATAAAATGCTCTTCAAACTTAAAGCTAACAGCACTGAGAGCATAAGACTTTCACATTGCACTAATAACATACCAGCCTTCAGTTAATAGCAGAAAAAAGGGAAAATATTTCATTCACACTGTTTATTAGTATAACAACTTTAAAAGCAAGACCTCTGAGTTTAGTAATTCTTAAAAGTAAACTAACAACTGAGGATTTTTTTTTTTTTAAATAATAGAAGTTTTGTCCCTCTATCTAGAACAGCCAGTTCCAACAAAATTTTCCTCTGATTGTATACTCTTTTCCCTGTCTTATTCTTAAAGATTGCTGTCTCTTCAGAGAAGGCACTAAGCTTCCCCATATGTTTAGAAAGTGTGCTCAAATCACAAAAAAAGTACTTGGGAAAGGACCCACAGGAATGTTGCAGTATCTCTAATCAGTCAGAAGATCAGTAATGGCTACAAAACAGTCTGTCAAGCAACACGGTGCTAAGATTAGAGCAGCTCCCTTGGAAATTTTAACTTTGACAGTAACAAAACATGAAGACATCTGTATTTCACTATGATGGAGCCACAGCAGAAACATGTATCAAGTCTAATATCTGTCAAAACAAAAATATGTAACTATTGTATGTTATATACAAATATAATGCAAGCATATAGAGATGTTTCTTTGCATGTTAACTAACAGAGTTTTACAGTGGATTGACTATGCATACAATAACTTGTTCAACCTAAGGATAAAAGCAAGTTAAAATAAAGCCCCCCAAAACCTGTATCTTTCTGTTGTCTGTGTCATTTTTTGAATGTTTTTAAAACTTTTTTTTTTCTAATTAATGTGATGAAAGACTGCACTTGCTTTACACTAATAAAGGCAGAAGTATTTCAAGGAAGGGGAAAGAATATACAATGCATTGTTTTGTATAATGGAAGTTCTTTCATTGATTATACATACTTTTAAAGAATTTTTTTTTCATGAAACACAATGGAAAGCATACTAATCCAAAAGACCACTTTTAGGCAAGATATTTTCTGACAGTAATAAACCAGAAACTGGACCAAGAGATCTAATCAGTTACAAACATCCAAGCACGTATTATTCTTCTTTTTACTCAAAAGATACATCTGTCCTTTTACTCAGTGTAAAAAAACACAAAAAAAACCCCAAAAAACCAAAACCAACCAAACAAAAAACAAACAAACAAAAACCCACAAAAAAAACCCACTCACACCAATCTCGATAGTTGTATAAGCATGTATTCCAGAAACATCACAGGTATCTTTTTGTGGCTGTAAATCACAACCCACTGTGAACAGGAGGGAAACAAAGACTTCAAACACTCTATAAAGTATGTTAGGATATTTTTACCTAGTGGTCCTTCTCCTGCAGATTCCAAGACTTGAGCAGCTTCCTGTGATACAACTGTTATTGCACCAACCACTGATTCATGGTTTACATCACCATTTGGTGTGCCATCTGGAATTATAACTAATCCGTGTTTCTAAAAATACAAAAGAAAAGAAACTACTCATACAAGAGCAGTGCTAAAATATAATTGGACAGAAAAGTTTTTAAAAAGCTTTTCAAGTTGATTGAAACAGTTACAATGAAAGGCACCATTCATCCTCCCTAAGGTCAGGTTTTGAGACTGCACAAGAATAGTAACCATTCTTCCTCTTTTTCATTGACCTTGATTTCAAGCCCCATTCCTGGATTTCTGTTACTGTAAAGTAACTAGTACCAACATACCTCTCCTCTCTTCATTGTTTCCTTCAGGTCAGCCAACTCCTCTCTGAGCTCATCTCGCTCATTCTTAATGCAGTCAAAGTAATCTTTCTGTCTTTCTAGGGCCTGGGTTCAGGCAGATAGCAAGAAAAAAGAATGGCACAGAGAAAAAGCATATGACAGATAGCAGAGAGATTTCTACAAGTAAATACAAAGAGCTCAATAAAAGTAAAGAAATTAAAGGGGTATTTAATATATATAAACATACATCTCTGATAACTACCTTTTACAAGTCACATAACTAGCCTCATTGCTCATGTTTGTCATGACATAATTTTTTCCCAGGCGAGTCTTAGTAGATTCTATAACAGATTTTTATTTAGTGGATTCTATTTTTGGTAGATTTTGATAAACTAAATTGAATACCAAAAGAGTAAGTGATGCTTCTTAATACAGGCACTCTGTGGCCAGAAATAAAATTTGCTGGAACTCAACTGGCAAAGATCCTAAAACATTACATTCATTGAACTAATTTCCCTACCTTTTATAAGGTATAGAAGTAGAAATCTTACCTCATAAAAGACCCTGGATATATAAGCCTGTCATCCACTTACAAATACTAGTTTATTTACTACTTGCTTAAGTATTAACAACCACCCTTTACTAAAACCAAAGCAACAGTTTTAGAGGGGAAAAAAGCAGGAAACACTAGCAGCACTATTTTAGCACAAGAAAGGATTGCAGCTAAAAGCGCAATATGGATGTAGATGGGTTTGCCTACCTATGCTGGAGCTGTGCTACCTGGCAGTTAATCAGACATTTTCACTTGACTGGTCAGAATCCCAGTATTCCATTCAAATTCAGTACAGCATGCATTACAAATAATCCTGACCATACAGCAACTGCAAAAGTGTACACACATTTTGCCAAGAAAATTATCCAACTAAACCTTGTGTCATGCATGAATGTTTAGGAATGGACTGATACGAAGAAAGAAATGAAGGTGTATACCTTTGTATTGTAATTGCTCCACATAACAATTGCAGTATGCTGAATTTTAATAATTATCTAGAATCTGTATACTATAGCAATGTTTTAATGCATCACTCAATTTTAACAGAAAAATTTAAGTGCTGTTGCACTTGATTTATTAGTAAATGTAACATCTAAAATATAGGTAATTCAACATGTGTGAAAGCATTAGCTGTCACATCATAGTTTAAGAATTCATAAAATGTCCTTTTATTTCCTAACACATACTAGATCTCTAACTACATTATAAACAATGTGAAGAACCTTAGTCATTACATCATTTTGTGTTCCACTTAAAGGTAACATACACCTTTTCCATTTTTGAAGAACAGTGGCAGAGACAGAGGGAAGTAAGCTCACCCACTTGAGAGAATTGGCACAAAGGCCCAGAATCACACTGCAGACACAGATCCTCTGTGTGCTTGGCAGTGCCCTGTGATGCTGCTGACATTTCCCAAAACATCCTTTCTATCCTCACCCTCTATGCACAAGTGTTGGAAATCAGAAAATTTTGATGGGGAAGGAAGTGAAACTGATATAACCATGTATCTCTACCTATGGAGAGATTAGTAATCATTATTCAATGTTGAAAAATTTTAGTAAAACTGCTAGTGTTTGTATGCTCAGGGGTTATGATACACGACATGGATTTTGTACTAAATCCACTCCTGCAATTCTTCTACGTGGGGCGGGGGGGAATAAAAATCGGGACAACTAAGCTCTGCAGGTGTGTTTTAACATACCAAGTGTGTTTTCATCACTTGGCAGAAAGCAGATTTGTCTGGGGTCCTATTTTCTAAATATTCCAAAAACCTTCACAAAATCTGTACTAAACTCAGACACGCCATTGCTAATTTCAAATTGGCAATGCATGTACAATTTGGAGCCAAACAGTAAACACCTGTATATTTCAGGAATATAACCTGGAAGTTATAGTTCAGTGTCCTCAAACTGATCTAATTTAAGAGCAAATACAACTGCAAATTTCAATCACTTTGTAGAAACAGGACAATATAAGAAGGCAGGTGTAAAATAGACTCATGCTATCTCTGTTCTGCTTGCCTCCCTTTCTTCCTCTGAGGCAGAATCAGTCTTGCATACATTGTAAAACTAGGTTACCATTCTAATTATAAACTACTCCTTTGTGAAGCTTCTCACAGACTTCTGAAGCTGGAATAGAGTAAAAATCAGCAAAACTACTCAGTATTGGGGAGAAAGACTTAAAAAACTGTGAGCTAAGAAAAATATGTAAATGTTTTTAGATAACAGAAGAGAAAGAAAAGACAGCAGCATTTTTACATTTTAAGAACTAAGAAATTTCAATTCCAAGATGGTAAAAAAGAAAACTAGAAAAAAAATCCAGTTATGGCGTTTACAAGAACACAGAAGCTGGCAGGAAAGTTTTGGCTAAAGGAAAAAATATCTTTCTTGTCAGTCTGGCTGGTAGCTAGTTTTTTGAACATTAGATAAATGATATGCTCTGTACTAACTCTAGCAATGCATTTGAAAGAGAAAAAAGTGCTTGTACAAAAAAATTGCACAAATTGGGACAGTCCAGTACACAAAGGTAAAGAGTACGTATGGAAAGAATATGGTTAATTAAAGATAAAAAAACCTTTCAGAAGAATGTTCAGAAGAAAACTTAAAAACGTTGAAATATTATTTTATGATGGAAGAGAGGATTGCAGTATGTGTTGAAAGACTGAAACATGAAATAAATATGGACTGAATAAAGACAGTATAACAGGACTTTTTTTAACTGGGCATCACCAGTTAAAAGATAACTTTTCAAAGTGACTTGAACTCCAGCAAATACAGCAATTTTCAAAGAAATCTGCATATGTCAAAATCTGGTGTAAAATTCATTTAGTTAGAAAGAAATGACCCTAGAGTTACTAAAAGGCAGACAATTCCTTTCTAAAGACTATCCAGCTAACTCCCTCTCACCACCAGGCAATCTACTTGCGGCCCAGAACAGCCCCAGCTTCAGAGCCATGAAGTTATCACCAAGGATCAGGCTGACTCTGAGACAGTGTTACCACTTCTGTGCTGCCCAGATGCAAAGCTGACAAACTACCTGACCTACATTAGCTGCATAGTGCGTATCAACTCAGTTCTTCCTGTATCACCTTCCTTTCTATGCAGGAGCCCTACAGATGCTCCTCAAAAGGTCCCATGCAACCACTGTTTCAATTCCAACTCTCAATTCCAATAGTTGGTAACTCTGGTATTTTGTTTGTGGTATCACAAAATCATCTTGGTTCAGCGTTGCATCCAAGCTAACCAGCCCTAGAAGGATCGAAGTGTAATACAGGAATGTGCAAGTGTGGCTGCAGAAGTCAATTCAAGATCGTATTTTTTAGCACTAGGTATGCCAAATGCAAGCATGATCTACAGATATTCACTGAGGCTTCTCTACATTTTAACCCTTAGCTCCTGCAGCTCCCTAGGTTTTCCGTTATTTGGGGTATTTTGTCTCTCTTACCCCAGGTAGTGGAAAGCAGACCATTTTAAAATCCACTAATTGTTATGCAAATTGTTAAGATGATGACAGAGGCAGGAGCCAAATGGCGAGCAAGGTTTAAACTTTTCAAGTTTTGAAAATTGTATTTGCCTCTAAGGAGATTAAAAGCTTTAAAAATAATTTCAAATCTGTATAAAATTATATTACTGCTATGTCACTATGGATCAATATACAGACCCAGGCAATTTTTACGTTTGTTAAGAATAAGGAAATGATGACTTTTTCAAGCCTTGATTACAGGTTAAAAGTATTTTGTAAGAAATTATAAAATTGTATGCGTAACAGTTTATTATGTTATAGATTTAATTAGTATTATTCATCATTATGCAAGTAAAGATGAAGTGGAGCTCATTTTCTAAAGAAGAGAAAGACTGCAAAACATTTTAAATATTTAAATTGGGAGTGGCCTTCATTTCTTTGGAGTACACAGCATTCCTTGGGGAGTGGGGGGCATCCATCTACTTCTAAAATGAAAAAATACCTTTCCCCCCATATTTGTTTCATACCCCTATTTTTTTATTTTTCCAATTAATTGTCTCCTGGAGATCAAACACCTCTTTGGTTATGGAGTCTATATTCTGCTGCATGCGTTGATTCTCCTGTAGTAAATAGGATGAGGGAAAAATGAAAGAGGAAAGAGAAGTAAGGAAATGGAAAAAACCAAACATTCAAATTGATAAAGGAAATTAAATAGTAAAAGTCAACCAAAGAGTTTGTGAGCATGAAGTTAAAGAGAAAGGGTGCTACTAAGTGTAACATAATATTTCCCTTATGAATTCATGCAAGAGAATAGTAATTAATTTTATTCAATCACTTAATGTTGATGGGAGAATTTAGTGCAACTAGAGCTACTTTTCTTTAGTAACAGTTCCCATTGCAGACTGGGGATAACGTCCTTTCTTTAGGAAAATAATTACTCTGTGGTAATTTCCAGATACCTTCGAGTCCTGTTTGGAAGTGAACACTTATGTTAACAAGTGGTTTTATTAATATTTTACAAAAGAGAAAACCTTCTTGAAAGTATAAAGAAGGAAGTTTGAATCAAGCATGCAGGAAGTGAAATACAGCTGTGACTGTTTTCTGATGCTATATTAATACATATCAAGTGTGGTCCTATTTTTTATCTAACACTGCATTTTGCTGTTTGCCCTGCAAGCATAACTAAAATTCTTTGCTATGCTTATATAATTACACATGAAGATGACATAAGAATTTTTAGGGCTAGAGATAATTTTTTGCCTTCCTAATGAGTGAACTTGATTTTACATCTGCAAATGGAAGACAATGTCTTTCTGCAAAAAGCTAAATGGCTTCTGCTAGATTATCTGTTAGTGTTAATAGCTGGAGAAGTTACTCAAATGGTAAATATGGGGCAATCTGTCTTTATCTTTGAAGGGACTGCATGCATTTGGTGAATATTCAACATGCATATGCTACATTCTACCAAAGCAAACACTCCAGACAAATCTATTGTATATTCTTGATTCACATACTTTTAAAAAACAAACACCACCAGCCAAGAAGAAAGTATAAAGTGTTTTTTCCTTCACAGTGAAGTCAAAGAGAATCCAGAGCAAGCGACAGAGCTACAACCAGAATTTGCCAAGTTTTTGCTTGTCAGCATTAATCTGCAAAATGCTGCTTCTTAGGCTAATCTTACTCCTTTTCTTCTGCTAGTAAGTCATATCAACTCCAGTTCATGAAGCATATTATTTTCTCAGTAACCATAACAGATCTGGGACTTTTCAGAAGTCTTTTGGAGTTACTGTACTACTGCCTGGAGAGCACAAGAACTTAATGGGGAGAGAAATGATCAATGAAATGCAATATTATATAGCTTTTGAAAATCAGGTAGTGGAAGCTTTAGTCCATACACTTAAAATCATCAATTTTTACTGAAACCAAAAGACAGTGGGAAAATAACGTACTAACTGAACTACAACATACAGTGCTAGAACCAAAATCAATGGGAAATTGACACCTGCATATTGTTGATAATATATATCTTTGTGGACCATTTTAAAATTAAGACTGATAATAGCTCTGGGATTTTAGGGCACATTTCTTCTGGAAACAAATCAAAGAAGGGAGAGGGGAAAAGAAAATGGAGGAGAGGAGAAAAGAAAATAACACACCACACACCCAGCAACATGGTTATGACTCAATAACATGCTGACCAGTGTTGCTATATTTATGCTTGACTGGTAAGCAAACAAACATTCACTACTGCAAACTTCAGTGGTTGATGCTCACAAAAATCTGAAATAACTGAAAAGGAAACTTTTGGGGAAGGTAAAGAATAATATTTTGTATTATCCATGCATCAGAACTTCTGGCTATGCAAAAAGATTTTGGCCGTACAAACATTAGTTCTGCCCTCACAAGGAAGGAAAGATACAAGGAACATTCATGAGAGAACCACGATTCTCACAGGAATTATGGATTTTTACACATTTGAAAACCTTGCAGAGACATTTTCAACTTTATAAATTAAGAAAGATTGATATCTTAAATTATACCCACTAACACAAGATAAATTCTTTCTTAAAAATGCAATTCATTCATTTTGTTCATTCGTTCAAAATGCAAAATACATTCATTTTGTGTATGATGGCTGTTCCCATTCAAATCTTACACCATATTTATTTGCACAGGTTCTATCATACACTATCTCATATGAACATACCTCTATCAATTCATCTCTCTGTCGAAGGCCCTCTTTAAGTTCATCCAGCTTATGCTGTAGAACACTGCATGTGTGTTTCTGTCTTTCCAATTCCTATATTAAATAAATTCATGATTTATTTTTATTTATTTTGGGTTTGACACTCATTTTCAATATAAAGTCTAAAAAAGTTAGTAATAGCACTTAACATAACAGTACCTAAGAAATTACTGCAACAATTTGAGAAATTCTACCTACCAAGTGGCTAAAAATCACAGAATCAGTGTTTTTGGTAAGTTCTCCAGATACTTACTATACAGAAGATTTTATTTAATTAAATTTAGAGTGGAGAGAAGAGATGCCATAAAGGTTTACGCACAATGTTAATGAGAAAAGCTCAGATACTGAATTTATCTAAATATTGCTGGAAAAAGCCGCCACACAGATCTTCCCTTTCCAATAAAGCGGGACTGAACATATCCTATTCGATTCAAATGCATATTTTATCATTAGTGTATTGCATTAATTAAATGCAAATAATTTGCATTTAATTGGGATGATGGCATGGAGGGGGGGTTGGGATGTGTTTTGGAGTGGGTTTTTTTGTTTTGTTTTTGGGTGGTTTTTGTTTTGGTTTCTTTTTTGTTTTGTTTTGTTTTTTGGGGGGGGGTGTGGAGGGGGTTGGTTTGTTGGTTTGGTTTTTTTGGGGCAGTGGTTGGTTTTTTTAAAAAAAAACCAAAACACAATGTTCAAAACATCTTTGGCCACTGAGAGAGACAGACTTTTCTACTAATCCAAAAGTTTTCAACTGTTCTTATTAAGTAGTCCAGGATTCTATGGTTTATCTTTGTTATTAGAAAAAGTGTCTTAAAAATCAGTACCTTTGACTTTTCTTCATTTTCCCTATAAAACTCTGCTATCTGTTCTTCTTTCTCCTCAATGACGTCCTTTAGAGTATCCACTTGGTAAACCAAGTTGTTTTTCTCATTGTCTAGTTGAGCATTGGAAACCATAGCTTTCTTATACTTCTCTTCAACTTCAGCTAGTGAATCCTATAGATAGTAGAAAGGCTTACATTAGTCTTTTTGATGCATTGTTATAATGTTAAAATACTACCATAATGCTGAAGAGTGCTATCTGTTATACAGTAAAATTACGCAACCATTTTTGTTTCTGAATTAGTATTCATGTCTTCTCTTTAGAAATACCAAGTCACAGTTATGATTCAGGTTAAGTCATACACAGCAATGAAAAGTTATCATTACAAAAGTAGGAAAATTACAAGATAATATTCCACTTGCATTTTCTACTCTGCTACCTTCACAACTTAACTCACAGGGATAAAATAGTAATATCACAGCTTTATTGTATTTTCAGTGCATGCACAAGAAAACACTTCAGAACAAGGCAACAAATCCGACAGAGAGAACTCAGGCAATTAAATGACTAAAAAAGATCACAGAAATATCTCTAAGAGTAGCTTTAACTTAATGCTCATTATTTAAGTAGTGCTCTGTATCTCAGATTCAAAGTTTTAAGGTAGTCACGCTTTTTAAGTAATAATGATTCTCTGTTTAAGCAGACATTCTGTCTTTCTATTTCTTACTAAGATTTTTTAAAAAAAAAGCATGTGAAGATTCACATGCTTGATTCTCTACCTGAAGGTGCACGTATGCCTTGCTATATACCCTCTTACGCAATTCTCTCACGTTTACCAAAATGATTTTATCCTATTATTTTTTTCTCAGTACTGCAACAAATGTCAACTATTCAAATACTAGAACAATCATCACTCCAAACACTTTTAAACATGCAATGATTTCAATATGCATGCTTTTAAAAATACAAAGATTGAGTTTCAGAGAGTCCTAATTTTACAATTGAAAAAGAACTATTAAGCCATTCCCTTTCCGAAGTAGATTTGTGCCCTACTGTAGATCCCCTAGTATTTCATGTAATCTGTTCTTTGAAGGCATAGGTAGCATAACCTCCATGTTTAATTATTTGTATTATGACAGTAGAAGTACTAGCACAGGAAGGGCACCAGGCGTGGGCTTTCTAGAAAACAGAACAGTAGGACTAAGGACTAAGATAGAGGAGAGGGTGGTAACAATCTAAATTTCCTAAGAAAACCTAAAAACCCCAACCCCCAAACCCTATTCCATGTTATAAATCTCCATTTTGAGAAAGCTGTCCTTGAAGTATATAATTTAACTTTTATAATTTTTTCATAGTCACATGTATTTACATCTCTCTGTTCCATTCACTAAATTCTGGAATTTTGTGCTGGAGAAAAACAGTATTTTAGAAACACCAGAAAAAATAACTTAAGACATATCCTGATAGACTGCAGATCAGAAGAGACAAGACAGTATAAGTAGTGAAGAGATAAGAAAGGTACCATTATCATCTGGGAAGTAGTAAATAGCAAACAGCAAAGAAGATTCATGATAAGATAGAAGAAAATGAAAAAACAAAGAACACATGTAAGTGCATTCAAGTAATTCTTAAGTTTCAGATTAAAACCACAGAAAACGTTTTTTGTGATGGTGTAAACATGACAAATCTTGTAAAGATTGATAAAACAAAAAGTCAGAGACAGTAAACTTTCCAAAGACTTTCAAAGGAAAAAAGGAAAATACTAGGATTAAAATGAATGCTTTTTTGGGGAGATACAAAATTTAACAAAAAGTACAACTAGGAAAAAATTCCAATTTGATTGTTTCTGTGAGTGTGGTGAGTGGAGTCATGTAGTAATTTAGGCTGGCAGAGATCTCTGGATGCCATCTCGTCCAATCTCTTAATTAAACAGGGCCAACCAAGATCAGGCTGCTCACAGCTCATCTCCAGTTCATTTTAAGTATCTCCAGGGATGTAGACTGCAGAACCTGGCTGGACGACCTGTTCCAGTGTTCGACTGCCTTCCTTGTAAGAAGTCTTTTTGTTGAGGTCTAATTGGAATTTCTGCCCTCACAGTGCAACTTTTGTCTGTTGCATCTTGCCCTGTCACTGTGCACCTCTGAAAGGAGTCTGCCCTGTCTTCTCTACAGCCTCCTATTAGGCAGCTGAAAACAGCAATGATACTGCCGCCCACCCCCCCCCAAGTCTTATCAAATCCAGTTGTCTCAGCCTCTTATTGTATGCCATGTGCTCCAGGACTCCAGCCTTAAAAAGGAGACTAGGTTGGGGCTTAAAAGATTGGATTAAAATGTCATTAATCAACAAGTTAATGGGGGAAAAAATCTGCAGTTATGGAAGAATAAATTGATTTTGAGACAGAAGAGTGAGAATTGCTTCCCAGAAAGAAACCAAGCTATGCCTAAGAGTCTCTGACCGGTTAAAAAAAACTGGAACCTTGCTAAGGCTTCTTTGGAACTGTTCCTTCTTTTCGAGTAAAGTATTACTTATGTTCCCTATGGTTCAAGAATTCCATGTAGTTTCAGTAATCTTCCAGTTTGGTGAGAAATAATATGAATTTCTGAAACACTTGAATGAGACAGTGGGATGCCTAAGGATGAAGCAGTGGGAATAGGCTGGAATGAAAATGGATAATAAGGCTCTGCACGTAACCTAAAGCTATGAAGAAATACCACCCACAATTCTATCAGTAAAGCCAAAGGGCTATGCAAATTAGCCTGCTTGGCTAGAACAGGATTATTATACCCAGCAGACATCAAGGGAGTGCTCTGTTAACTGCACAAAAGAAAAATTTTGAGGAAAGAAAAAAGACTCCTTTCTAGTTGATGCAAGGGAATATAGAAAGAATCAACAAAACTGAATCAAACCGAGACATGAAAAGATTTGAAGACCTAACTAAATCAGAACTATCCACATTAGAGTTTATTCTGCTGACACCCAGCAGATTTGTAGCCAGGTAAAAACCATACTCTTAGCAGCATGAGGGATGGGCAACCACAGAGTTATGAAGGTAGTGCAATTACAAATCACTGTTACTCAACCACTGAAAAAACACTTGAAAGAAGCGTAAAAGCAGGTATCCTAGTAACTGTTCTAATGTACACAAGACAAAACTGCTAAAGCAGAAGTTTAGAAAAAGGCAATACCTTCCTAATTAGAAAGAAGGGTTCCTGAAAGAATCTCTATGGAAGGCAAATTAACTTGGGAATGTATTATTCAGTATTAACAATAGCATAAAATACAATTCAATTTTGTAAGCCAAGCATAGTTCAAGATCTTACTGTCTATTTCACACCTGTGCTCTTTGGTAACTGTAATGGATTACAATAAACAATAGCACATTAGTAATGATTCAGAACAGTAGTCATGAGATGCTGGCAAACATGCAAAAGTGTGAGAGTTAGATCCATTTTGAAAATATGAAGCAATCTCACGTTTTATTCAAATTTAGTACAATCATAGCTATGTCTAATAATCTTGTAATCTACTGCTCTTTGACGTCCTTTTAATATTCATATGGCAATACGATTAAAACAAGACATACTCCATCTGAGCATATGGCTATCAGATTCAAAGTTACTTATCCTCTGAAGAGGAAATAATTTTTGCTACACTGAACAGTTCAAATTACGTATTTTCTCTTTACTATACCATCTAATATGTTGTTTAATCAAGGAAATTCAAGGAAGCTGTTAAATACATCACTGTTACATGCTCTAGTACAAGCAGCATTCATTAAATTCAGTCTCTGTATGGATATAAAACAAATACGGGAAGATCTCTTGACTTTTACATGGAACCCTTCACAATTAGATAACAGGAAAGAGAACAGAACAAATATCCTGAAAAAGATTTGTAAGCCACATCATTTGCTGTATTCAGTTTCTCTTCAACACAGAAGAGGGGAAAATAATCATACTTTAAATTAACTGCAAACTATCAATGGTGTGAAAACTTACAAAAGAAAAGCATACATACTAATTTAAAGAATTGAAAATACAGAAAAATCTCATTGGGAATGTAAACCATAAGCATTAAAAAAAAATCTTTCATAATGGCAAAGGATTAAAACAAAATTAATCTTCTCCTGCAAGCAATATGCCTGCCCAGATTAGTTTCAGCACATCTTTCAAAATTATTACTTTGATTTTGCTTTATAAGATGTAGTATTTGCTGAAACTAGGAAGACTAATTCTCAAGTTCTTTGTCATAACTATATCCCATTTCTTTCTTTCCCATTCAATACTTAATAATTATTTTGAATATCCATTTATTTGCTAACAAAACTCTAAAAAATATAAATTGAACCTCTCATTATCTTACCAGAAAACACCTGCTAAAAATATGAACGTTTAATACTATTTTAACATAAACCAAATAATGAACATATACTATCTCATGTACATTTAAATCATATCTTAATAATTTACTCACATGACAAATTTAAGCTGATGCTCTCTATGCGTTAAAAGTTAGATACATGCTTCAAAGGAATTTAAAAACTTGTTAGTAAAGCCTTATATAATTAGTGGAACCAGTGGTATCTCCATTACCCAAAAATACCCGCACAGAATGCATGCTTGGGAGGAGCCCTGATACCTTTAGTTCTTTAAGTCCCTGTATGTATCTCCCTTCTACATCGTGTATCTGGTCCTTAAGATCATAGATATCCTGCAGGACATAGGAATGAACCATTGCATAAGAAGTATGGGGAAATAATTTATAGTTGAAAAAGCATTAAAAGGTTTACATGCATTTCTGTCAAATGCCAAAGCCTGTAATAATTCACAGAAATAATAACTAATTCACAACAACTTGATGGAAATTAAGATTTTGTTTATATCCCTGAATCCAAGCCATCTCAATTAGGACAGAATTGTTTCAAATTTGACATAAACAAAGTCTTATTTAAATATAAGCTAAACTGTTAGCACCATAAATATTTATGAACACAACAAATACAATTACCAAGATAAATACAGAAATCTTTCATGATTAAAGATTACATCCTCATAACTTTTTCGTACTATTAAGAAACCAGAAGTTCTGTAGCAAAGAAAAATTCCTCCTAACCACAAATACAAACTAGCTCCAAATTCTCTGAAAATGCAGTTTACCCGTAATTCACTGAGGGAGGCATCAGGATCCACCAAACTGCTCGTGTCTCCACTTCCTCTCCTAGATGAGTTGCCACTCAGAGGAGTTGCACTTATTGAATTGCGAGATGATGGCTTAAAAAGGGAAAAACACTGTATCAGGAATCATACTGTCATTTCTGGTATACTTGACATTACTCTTTATTAATTGCTTCACAGTCATAGAACACTTTTCTCTCGTTTTTACCATTTCTTAATATTAGCTTACAGAAAATATTTTCCATTGATTATTTTCCAGCACTTGTTTCTTCTTGGTGAAGTGTTGGTTTCTCTTTGATGACTTATCAGTTATCTTAACATTACAGTTTTGAGTCTTCTGTTCAGAAGACTTTCATAGGGAGGCTGTTAATGCTGAAAAACTGTAGCAGTTTAAAATATTTCTAAAAATTATAATTTCTGCCACCTGGGATTCAGAAGAAAGTCTCCAGTGGAATCTAGCATATGAATTTTTATAGCCTAGCCTCTTAAAATTCAACCTTTCCTGCTAAATATTTCTCACAGAGAAAATAAATTCTATAAGAAACTAATACTTCCTGAAAGTAAACTAAAGAATAAAATTCTTTCCCTGGAAATAAAAGACGCAAAGCATTAATTTTGTAGATAAAAACACATGTCTAAAAATATCTCTTTGCAAGCTCTTAAAAATTAATAAAATACACTCTACTAAAAACACACAGCATTTATACTTTTGGAACTATTTTAATACTTGTAAATGTATGGCTGAGTACTGACTTTTAATAATTTTTAATTTAAAAACTCTTACCCTTGAAAATATTTCTGAATGTGATTTTTCACTCTTTTCTTCCAGCTGAAAGAGAAAAGGGAAAGTGATCACAATACACCTTTTGCAATGAGGAATTACTGAATCACCATCTTCTGTTCAAAGATACTAAAAAATAGTTAAGAACAAAAAATGAAACAATAAAAATAAAATAAGAAATTCCAGAAGTTAGCGTAGATCAAGTCAGGAAAAAATATTCAGCCTGAAAAAGTAGTTTTTACCTCAATTGCAAAATAAATGAATGCTTGTAAAGAAAAAGCCAGAAACTTTTTTTTTTTTTAAAGTTTTTAAAAAGTCATTACCAATATTAAAGTACTGATCAACAAAACACGTTTCACTATTTTAAATTTCAACAGGGTAGTGACTACAACACTTGGTGGCATAACAAACACGAAGCTTCATGCAAGTGCACTTCAGACAATCAGTGACACCAGTATGAATGTCATAGTTATTAGAAAACACATTATTCCTTCAATCTCTTTGGTGAAACCTGCAATTACATCAGGACAAAAACAATTCCAGTAAAAGCCCATAACTAAAGTGTATTAGTTAATAGCAACCTATAAAATAATTTCACTTCCTATTTTATGTATTGAAGCCTAAGAAAAAGAATTACCATCCCCCCTTCTTATTTAGGAAACTGTAAGTTTGCAATATCAGATTGTAAATTTCCATATTTTGTACATTTCTATGAATCAAAGGTGGAATTAAATGAAGACATTAACATGTTGCCATATTCCCTAAAACAAGTACGATACATCGAGTATGGAATCTCAAGTATCTGGCTTCTCCAGAACCACCTGTTTTTCTCCCAGCCCAGGGACAAGAGATTTGGAAGTCTGCTACAATCACACTAGAAACAAATGTTACTTTATGAGATCTTTCTTTTTCCTTCTATTGTGGTTTCTACAGAAGCAACATTGCATCTCCATGGCAAATTCACCATCTCCAATGATGTACTGAAATTGTAAATTTGCAAATATTTGTCACCACTGTGACGGTAAAATGATGTTAAGAATCCAATTGATCCGAAGTATCCATTTAGAATAACTTAAATAAAAATATGATGATGATGATAATAAAAGCAACTGAAAAGGTAGCATAATAGCCAGTCTCAGCCTCCACATTTTCTTTTAGCAGAGCATTAACTTCAGAAAAGCAGGTTTATTAGAGAAGGAAAAAAGCTAATATTTAAACTGGAGAAATGATTGGTCTATTTCATGCTTTGAGCATGTACAGATGATAAATACTGTGCATTATTACAAGTTACATAGCACTGTAAGATTATTAAATCATCTAAATGCAGAATCACTGAAACAGTGGTTGTAAGGGTACTCTAGTAGTCACCTAGTCCAGCCTCCCTTCCAAAGCAGAACTGCTGCCAACAGTCCAGGTTAGCTGTGGCTTTATCTAGCTAAGTCTCACCAGCTCCTGAGGATGGAGGTTCTCCAGCCTTGCTGTAACCTGTCAGAGTGCAACACTAACCTCCTCCTGGAGCTTCTTGCAGTGGCTCGTCTGAACCTCCTAAGCTGCAGCGTGAGATTGCTGCCCCTTGTTGCACTGCTTGGCACAGGTATGAAGAGTTTGGCTCTTACCTCATCAAGCAGTTGCAGGCTGCTGATCACCACATAGCATCCCCTTTGCCCAACTACTGCATGTGCTAACACTGACTGTTATTTCAAAGACATGCCTAAGAAGAGAAATCTCCCTATTTTTCCCCGCTATTAAACACAAAAGTTTTGACTGCAAGTAACGAGCTTCTAGAACTTATAGCAGCAATAAAGAGAAGGCAGCTAGGTTTGTTGTAAACAATGTTCAGATTAAAGGGATGCACAAGAAAACCATCATAATTTTCCTGTAACATCCTCTATTGACTTGGGATTCAGTGCAAGAGCATAGCCAACAATGAGTGCTCCAGTAATGGATGTTGACAAAAATCTCATCCTGGATGAATGAACACTAAAACGCACTAGCAAGGACACAGTTTTAAGTATTTATTTTTCTCACTAAACCAAGTAGTAGTATTCCAAAAATACACAAGAGACCTAGACATTGTTAATTTCCACAAGAAAAAAACCCAACATGTTACATTTAAGAGATGCTTAAGCTTATCACACACAAAAAATGTGAAGTGTTAACACTTGTCACATGCTTCTAGCAACAGGCAAAATCCCCTTTAAAACAAAGCAGAACGCTTTTTAGAAATTCAGACTCCAGACATTTTTATACAAAAAACGGCCCCAACCCCTCAACAAACCTATTTGCCATTAAATAACTCTGAATGCTTTTACAGTATTTACTCTTTCAGAGTATGAAAAGAAAATCCATGGTTAGTAAGTTTGCTGTATTCACCACAGTATAACAACAAGCATTACACTCACACTATTCAAACCTTGGACATCGTCTGCATCGGAAACAATGCTTCCCCTGCGGTTGGAACGACTAAAATAGTCAGCAGCAGTTTCACTTTGATCAGAAAAATCAGAGGACTTCAAAAGATAAGGAGAAGGATGAAAGAACTGAAGATGATACCACAGAATGAACAGAAGTTTATTTAAAAAGAACAAACAATCCTAACTTAAATCTCCATTATTGCAATTTATTCTAGCTTTAACAGTTTAACAGTTGTAAAATCTTACTCTCTTAGATTTTTGCTATTTTATATGTCTACATGAATAAAACATGTGCCACACTGATATGAATACTTTAGTCAGCATATGCATTGTTTTTGAACACTCTCTTCACATTTTTATTATTCTTATAGTTTACAGTATCTAAAAGCAAGGAACATTTATTATGGATTCGTTTTCCTCATTTGGAGAAATATAAAAAAAAAAAAATACAATCAGATATACAAAAGGGTTTAGTACTAATATAGTGCCAAACAAGCTACAAAAATCACCTTCTTTAAAAAAAAGGTGTATAGATCATAAAAACAGATTATATAATCATAAGTTGATAAATAAAAGTTATTATTTTTCTCTACAAATGTTGTCTTTTCTTCAAATCAACACAATCCCAATACTACTAATTATGACTATGATCTGGGCTTCCTCTCATTCATAATTTTAAGAGGCCTTACAATAGACAAGCTTACTCCCCCCAAAGCTATATGGCAGACAGGCACCTAAAAAGGTGAGGGAAAAAATGCTAATGCTACACACCACTGGTAAAAAAGGCAAAATATATCTAACCACATTACAGTCATTACAATGCCATGGGAATTCAAGTGAAATATTTAACCAAGAAAACATTATGCACATTAATCGTAGTATTTAATGAGAAGAGTAGGTTTATCAAAAGTGTTGTATTGATAACATTCTACTTCAAAAGGCAGAAAGTTATTGTGAACATTATATTTAGTTTTAAAAGTTATTATATGAAAGAAAAGTCTTTAAATGAACAGTTTGAAAATATATTGTCCTTATCCCATTTTCACCACTGTAAATAATAATTCTTAATTTCTTTGTACTCAAGGTACATAAGCGATGTAGCCTCATCTTATTCCAATTAAAAGATAGTGAGATGTTTTTTATGCAAATGTGACCAGTTACATATAAAACAGTATGCTGATGAACACCTGTCTCAGGTTATGCGTGCTTAGGACTACAGAATTTGTATTTTTTTGTCACTGCTTGGTTATGTTCTATTCTCTGACAAAGAATTTTCCAGCTATAACTATATCTACATTTTAAATAATATCTTTATTTTTTAAATAACAAAGTAAATGAATTTTCAGTCAGAAAGTTGGCTAAACTTTCTTATTTCACTTGCACTTCGAAGTATAAAGATGCTGAACAGAATTCTGCTTATATGAATTATGCTTACAGCAAAAGAACAAACAACTCAAGGGCTACAAACATAATCTATGACAACACTGCACTCTTTTTCATTCAAAACCAACTTATCTTTGCTGTTGAAAAGTCCATACATCTGATAAACCTTACTGTTCCTCCTCCTACACCTTTTGCACTTCTAATATCTTTCTCAACGGGTTTATCAAAAACGATACAGTTTAAGATGGAGATGCACCATACATCTGGTTTTTCAGCAGTGTTTTCTACTCTGTTTCCATCTTCTCTCCTACTTTGTCTTTCGATTTCCAGTGAGTACTGAGCTGACTTCCAATGCACTACCCAGAGTGAAACCAAAATATTAACCATAGAAACAGTAGAAAGTTAAAGTTATGAATAAGATTTTTTACTTCATCTGCTCAATACCCTTTTCAGAATTATTTCATTAAACAAATACTTTGAACTCTCTTGAACATTCACTAGTGTGAGTGAATGGTACCTTGGCATTATTGGTATCACATATACATACTGAGATCCTATATATATATTCCTATATATGTATAAAGTATATACTTTTAGGAAATGAATCTTAATGTTAAGAAAAATTAAGGAGACAAGTAGTATTTTCACATTTTCAAGAGACTTTAGAGATGGATGTTAATACCTCTTAGGTTTCGGAACTTCATAAAGCAACAGCAAAATTCCCTTTTTCCTACACCCTCAGAAATTCACTCCGACATCTTTTGTAGCTAAAAACATCTAGTCTCTGACAAATCTGTTTTTATTTGTTTAGTCTCTATAACATTGTTAAAAATATGTGAAAAATGAAAAGAGGACCAAACAGTTCAATTTAACCGATACCAGAACACTGATCTACTTGTTGGTGTAGCATGACAAACGAGCAGCTGTACCAATGAAACTAAGACAGTTGTTCTGTGGCAGAAACAGGGTAGAACTATTTAAAATCACTTTGCAGCATGAAGAGCCATCTTTGGAATGACCCTTTTAACACAATACAGATTCAGGAACAAATTTCTCTCAGTTTTGAATACTGATCACCATAAAAAAATGAGTTAGCTACTTCTTACTGCATGATATAACAAAGTTTGCATTAGTCCTCTTCCCGAAAAGACTTTTTCACATGTGTTGTAGTAAGTTTCATATGCCTGCCCAACTATGACATAAGGTGGTAACTCCAACAATGTACTATACTCCAGTTTCCAATTGCTTCCAATTACATACATTACAAACATTTAAAAGATGTTTAGAAAAGCAAATTCCTTACTGCTTCTACACTTTACTGTCTTCCTGCTAAAACTTTACACCTTGCTAAAAATCACATCTCTGACAAATTACATTTTTTTGATGCGGAATTGAAAAATCGAGTCTGTGTGATGGTCAGTAAAATGATCCCCAGTGTAAATACTCATAATCATTGTGCATTAGTATCAAAGCATTCAGCAAATCATGCAAGAGGAACGCTCACCACAGGACTACTTCGAACTGAGCTTGCTCTTGAAGAATAACTGTATTCAGATGGCTAAAGAAAAGTTATGAAGGAAATTTTCACAGTTTTCATAGATTTTTATCTCCAGAAAACAAAGATAATGAAACAAATAACCAAAAGCCTATTACACTTACAGTGCGAGAACTATATGAGCTATGTAATCCATCACCACACAAAGATGCCTGAGAAAGAGGGAATTAAATACTGTTTATATTCAGTCTCAGAAATAATTATGCCACACTCTTATACGCTGTAATTCTTAGGCACTGTAATGTATTCTATCTTATCCCATCTATGCATTTTCCAGTTAACATTATACTTTTTGAAAGGACAAACAAATTTTAGAAGTTTCCAGCAGCATTTCCTCCTACTATTAGGGGTGTCCATTTCCAAATATAAATCTAAATTTCCTTGAAAAATAGCCAAATAGTTTAAAAAAAAAAAAATCAAATCTTAACTATTTTCAGAAGAAGATTAAATTAAATATTTAAATTGCAATTTGGTTTTCATTGTTCTGAAGCCTTCAGAGGTTTTAATCCACTCTGGGAACTGAAGCTATATTGTATACTTATCAGTTTTACTTTGTGCTCACCCATGCAGGTTTCTGTGAAGGAGAACGTGTTACGGTTGGACTCGATGATCTTAAAGGTCTTTTCCAACCTAAATGGTTCTATGATTCTAAGGTGTAAGGCTGAAATCTATTTATGCAGTGGATAATAAAAGCAGCTCTGGGCAACACAAAAAAACCAATTATAGTCTCATGCTGCTTTCCCCCTACCTATGAAGAGATCTCTAGTAGAAATTAGAATTATATATATATTAGAATTATATGTAATAGCAGTCATTATGGTCTCGTTCTGTCACTGGATCTTCTAATGTTTTCTCAAGAATACGCACAAAGCCAAAAGAGTAAATTATCTCTGTTTGCAATCCAGGTGCAGAACAAGACCTCACTAACTACATAAAATTACATAAGAATACTTGATGATTTTCTACATAGGTTTAGCACATCTCTAAATGGCAGTATAAGTTGGATTTGAACTATTGTAGCAGCAAAAGGCATAAAGTTTCAGGCACGCATGTCACTTTTTAAAGACGAAAACTTTTTGTAGAGCTATCTTAGCCATTCTTATGGCACTTCTAGCTACTTTTTATTTTGTAAAGATGCAGATTAGGTTTTCATCCTATTACATTTTTGTATGATTATTAAGTTTAAATATAGCATCTTATTTGAAAGTTTTAAGTGTATCTACCACAAATCTCTGTAATCTCCTGACAATGATTTTTCCTGTTCAAACACTTAGCTTAACTTCTTTAAATACTTTTTTTAGTATTATACATGCAGTTGTTAAGTATGTTTGGATTAACTTGTTCTAATCCCAGTGTTCAACATCATTGTTGTATTCATAAACTTTATGCTTGTCTGTAAAAAGATCAGTAAAACAGCAACTACTGAAATACTTTAAAGAGGCAATTTAACAATGTTAAAAACATTAAACTGAATGCCTCCACAAAATGACACACACAAGCTGCAGCTTTATTTAAAAATATGAAAAAAAATGCACATGTAATACTGTCAAGCCTCATGGCCATACAATACAAATTTAAGGCAACCATGCAAATGGTGCTTACGAACCAAACTGATACTTCTTATCAAACCAGTGTTTATAGAAGGAGACACCTATGAAAAAAAGTGTAATTTTATATTTTTGAGGGCCATTCAAACATCTAAAGATAAGCAAGATATTATTTTACATTATACTAACCCTGTAACTCCTAGTTGTTGCCACTGGATCACTGCATAGAGAAGACGACTGTAGTGTGAAGAATAGAAAAAGTCAGAAACACTTCTTCTGCGTACCTTAAATTTTTTTATCTATTGGTCTATATTCCCCAAAAGTTCTAAAAGATTAAAATACTAAATTTTACATCTATAATAGACAGGAACTTTTCTTAAAGTGTGGATAAACATTCCAAGAAAACTCATTATCTTTGAAATCATAATCTAAAACATTATTAAAGCAATCTAGTATTTTTATCAGAAGATTTGTAGAAGAGAATGATAAGAAATTAAGTAATTTTCAAAAGACACGTCAGTTTCCTCAGCTACTTATTTAAACCTGACCATGACAGTAGCTGCAGGTACTGGAAGATACTACCCATCTCACGACAGACCATTGATTTATCATTTATATTACTGTAGAAGAAAGTAGTACCTTGGCACTAAACTTAAGACTTTTTTGCTGCTGCTGTTTTTTAAAAACAGAACTTTGAAAAAGCAAGTGTCACAGCTGCTAGTTGTTTTCTTTATATCATACAGCAATCATGAAACAGAAGCTATTTTAAATTTAAAACCCCACATATGCAGAACACAGAGTAACTTGCATGTTAGCCATTCATTTTATAAAAGGCAACCCTTAAAAGCAAGAAATACAATTGTAACTACTATTAGCTGTAATAATTTGCAGTGTTATAGAAGGAAAGAGAGAGAAGTTTGCTTCTTACAGCATAAGTAAGCAAAACCAAATATATTTATTTTATATACATTAAAAAAAGATTATAGGAAGACAAGACAGACCCGAGTATGGTAGGAAGGAACTGGTTTACTATATCTAAGGCTGCTATAATTTCTCTGATCATAGTAAATTCCACTCTGTGGGGGGGGAAAAAGAAAAGAGAAAACAAAGGTTGCATCTGTAGATCTTGTAAATAAAAATTCTATCTCAACATTGCCCAAATGTTCCCAAGCTTAGAACTTGTACAGAACGTTGTAAAAATTTTCCCTATGGTTAACTCAAAATCCAGGTAACTTTCTGAAGCAAGTAAAGCGCAAAAAACCCCAAACCTGCTTAGGTACTCTGTATATCAGCATTATCTGTATTTTAATGTCCTGCCCAACCAAAGGAGTAAGTAGTTTTGGTTTTTCTCCCTAGTAAATAAGAAAACCCTGAAAATTTATCTAAACCCTGAAAAGTGCAGCATGAAATACATGAAAAACATATTTGACAAAACTTGCTAATAATTAGTACAATGATTTGCTTGATTTTTTTTTCATTAGATACCATCCTGAATCAGAGCATTTGGGGAGAGAGAAGGACAGAAATTCTTAAGAATTTAGTAGGGGATGGATGTTTATGTGATCAGCATTAGTCTGTACCCTACCACTGTTCTTTACACCAAGCGCGCATGCTGAAAGCCTAGCAATTATACTTTGGCTTATTTCTGGTTTTTGATACTTCCTACACAGATTGCATATATATGCATACGTGAGGAAAACTTTGATATAGACATATAAAGAAGGAAAAACAGAGATGAAGACGTGGCAAAAAGTAGTGCTTTCTATCTCAATGGGCGATAGGAGGCAGAAAGATTCATATTACTCATTTATTTAATAACTGAGGGAACAGGAAAATAGCACCTCAAAAGTGCACAGAGAAATGCTGTAATACAAATAATTATAAGTAAATATAAAAATTATTTCAGCCTTGTCTCAACACAGGCGTCCATTGCTGCTCTAACTCTCCCAACCCTTGAAGCAACTGCTATTTCATCAGTGCCAAAACCCTCTGAAAAATTACATCAAAAATATTTCATTTCTTGGCACTATATTCACATGTTACACACTGAACTTCCTAGAATAGTTTTTGGAAGATCACAATAATCCACRTGCCTTTCTCAACACTTCACTGGGTTAACGTCAAGGTTTATGGTAAATCCAATCTGCTTTACATCTACATTTAAAATATATCTAACTGATAGGGGACAAAGTGTAAATAATAGAAAACGTATCTCCATCCTGACTGAATAAACTTTCATGCAGAGAAGTGCCACTTTTAAATATTTCCAAGAGCCTTCCACAGGCCTCCAGCAGAACCTGATTTCTATTCAGTTGATTCTGTTCATGGGATTCCACTGCCATGAGCACAGTTTCAAACACTCAACTTCAGGTCAGAATTTCGTCAATACTAGAGTTTTCTTTTTTCCTGAAAACATTTATGTATATGTCAGCAAGCTAATAAATTTATCCATAACTGTATTAGTATGTAACTCTATACAGTTAGTATATTTATAATAAATATTATAGTAGAAAACTAACCAATAAATCTTTACGGGAATAAGCAGCTTTCTTCTTTGAATTATAAGATTCACTGTAAGTATGACTCTAAGAATAAAATTTAGAAAATTAATACCACTATATAACAGCATCTTCAATCTTAAAAAATAAAGAAGTCAAACATAAGGATTTAAGATAATTATCACCTACAGCGGAAACACCACAGAAAATTCTAACTACATGATTAGAATAATAGACCGTACTTCTATCACTGTGTAAAAAAGAACTGATAAGTGAAACTATAACCAACCTTATCTGATGAACACAGACCTGGCTTATGCCAGTGTTCACATTTCATAAAAAAATGTAAAACCAAAAAAACAAACTAAAAAAGCTTAACATTACAGACTATTTTAAGCACTATATTATGTTTGCCTATCTGTAGCTAATTCAGGTAACACTGCTGTTTAAACAAATTCAGCTTTTTAAGCTGCTTGCATATTCCTTTTAGTGGTACTTGGTGCTTTTCTTTGCTTAAGGAGACACACACAAATCTCACTTGGTGTAACACCAATGAGAATGTGATGCACTCTACTATCACTTCATAACAATGAGGAGGAATTTTTTTAAGTAAAGGTATACAAACCACCTGCTTTTTCTCAGGACTGAAGTAATTTTCCATTAGATTAAGTTAAAGTTTCTATATGGAAATGGAGAATACAAATATATGCATATACACACTTTTTTTTTTTAAAAAAGGTATGTCTTTCAAGTCTAATCTGTGTATGTCACTTCACTACAAAGTTTAGAAATAACACATTAATACTAAAAAGTGCTTACTGTAAGACAGCTGTCTGTAATATGTGACTTCATTAGATTTTTTCCCAGAGAAAGTTTACACATGCATTCTATGGAAAGTGTTACTGCTATTCTAGGTCTGAAAGTGTGATAGTACAAATTTATATACTTCCTTTAAATCAATAATTTAAAATAGCAAGTTAGTGTCATTACACCTTAAAAACAAAGCACAAGAACAGTCTTCACTCAAAGACATGCAAAGTGTTAACATACAGGGACTGAGTATCTTGTAGATCTATCCTTAGCACCATCATACTGAAGTAAAAGAAAATGAAATTAAAATACTGAAGTTAATAAAAGATATAAAAATTAGCTTTTTTTCAAAGAATGACTAAAAAGACTTAAAAGGAAATCACAAGAAAACATATTCTACTAATTATGAAAATTTATACATGAAGGACTGCCATTTATCCAATCTAAAGGACATTCTGAGGCTGGAACACTTTTTAATAAAAAATATTTTTTTTCCCCAACAGCATCCCAATTTCTGAAAAGTGAGATAATTTTGGACAGCAGTAGGTTATGTGAAGTATTTCCTGTGGTTTTGGTAACAGAATTTTAAATAATTAAGCAAAGTCTCATACAGTAGATTGTATTAAACTGAGACAGTATTTGTTAGGTTATGTGATAAAAGGCTCATCTCCACGCAGGCAAAGGAGCCCAGAGGACCATCAGTCAGCCCCACTATTGAGGTGTGAAACCCATCACGATGTGGGGGCTCTCCAGGGCACCTTACAGACTGAGGGAGTTTACTGCCTACAGGGCACGGAAGACATTACGGGATGCAGGGAAATAGCATCTTGGGATCAGGGGAGGACTCAAAGGTGGGAAAAGGGAGGGATAAAGGTGTTTTCAGAAGGAGCAAGTGTGTGAAAAAGGAGGAATAGTGGGATGAAAGAGCCACCTGTGCGTAAAGAGACTGCTGGTCTACCAGATTTGGCAACTCTTAACAATACTTATGAAAACAGTTTTGTAATAACACCTTAGCCAGTGTCCCCATGTTTCTTGTCACTCAACAACGGTAAAATTTGTGGAGTTTATACATTCTTTTTTTTTTTTTTTTTTAACATACCAATCTTAAATTTTCAAAGCAAGCTTGTTTTTTCCAGTTCATTTAAAATTCCACAGGTATAACTTGGCTATTCTGACTGTAGGTAATGCACAACCCAAAATGTTACTTAGTATCATCCTAAGCTTTCTTAAAAAACAAAACAAAACAGAAATTGAAAGTAGTTTGAGAACCTTACATGATATACTAATAGCATGCTAGAGTATTATCCAGTGTAATTTTCAACATGAGAACTACTGCAAGGATTATAAGAAAAATAATTTCTTCTTGTCTATTGATATGTGTGAAAATTCCTTCTAGAGATCAAATTAACACCAAAAACTCCCTAGTTTTAGATTTTATATTTGTTTATAAATTAATATAGGCCAGGTTTAGTTCATATTATTTCATATTGTCTCAATTGTTCCAATATATCCAATATTCATACTATATTAAACAATAATTTTAACCAAAAATTTTTTTTTTTAAAACAGTTTTTATCTTTAATTATTACCTACCGATAAGCAACCTTGCTATCAGAGAATGGAGACAGATCACTCAGATAATCATCATCACAACACTTAACTTGCACATTAACTATTAACAGCTTAACAGTCTACTAACAAAAATTTAAGTTGCCTAAACTAGGAATACCACAAAATATACAGAAATACCCATTCCTGAAAAAGTAAAATTTCTGTTTGTATACCAGCCTTGACTGTAAGACTAACATCGCAACGTAACTGAGAAAAAAGGTTTTCTGCCATAACTTCTAGCAACATCTTTGTACCTATCAAGGTTGATGCACAACCTTTGCCACTTTATTTTACTTCTCTTTTGGGGACATTAGAAGAGAGAGAGACTGGGGAGACTAATTCCCTTCAAACTTGACGTTATCTTCAAGACAGGACACTTAACACTTTCTTTGAGCCCTCAAACTTGATATTACAAAGTGTTTGATTACATCAATCATTGCAGCAGTCCAATTAATACCATTTTCTACAAAGAAGCATGCTTTCACCAAACTACTGCTCTGGTAAGTAGACACAGAAAACGTTATAATCTGAACACATCAAAGCATGCTCATTCCAGGCTACACACCATGAGATCTCTCCTTCTGGAGGTACTTGCTCTGCTCCTGTGAGACCCGCTGACATCTAAAGAACTCTTTAAGAATGAAATTGTAAAAATATATCAATATATAAAATTATTTTGAAAAGCTCTAATGATAACTTAATCATCACTGAAAGGCACAAAATAACTGAGGCAGTAAACAAAATTCTGGGTAAGCCCTCCAAAAGTGAGCTCACTTATCTGCTGACTTCAAGCCCTATTCTTTAGTCAAGGGTAAATGACTTAATCTCCGTCTTAGCGTATTTTGTATGTTAACCAAGGCAAGAGCAGATCTGAGCAAACCTATACCAGCTCACAAGTTTGGAAGTGTTGCTACATAGTATATTTTACATGCTTTTTCTGTAAGCCATTTACTGTTTGCAAAGTAGTCAAAGCTACCTGATTTAAACAATTTATTTGGTAAACGCATCTGTGTGATAAATTGCAGAAACACTTACTTAACACCAGGACTTGCAAGACGTTACACAAAATTCAGTTAATCAAAGATTATATTTAATTGCTGAAGTCACACAAAGAAACAGCTTATTCCACCTTCCAAAATAAACAAAACCAACCCTTTTATTTTAGTAATTTGTTCCTCTCCTGGCCTATATATCCAGATCAATGACAAGCTGATTTCTAGGCAGATCTACTAAAAGCAGGAAAATGTTTACAAACCCTCAATAAAACCAGTCTTTAGCACCGTATATGACCTAAAGAGGATCTAGGAGAGCCTATACAGTACAATAAATACTTCTATTAGCAGTCTTTGGGATACCCTGCATCATTCAGGTAAGTCTATGCCACTAATGAATAATACATCCCCATATTCTCAAAGAAATAAAATCCTGCATCATACCAAACTCTTCTTCAAATTGTATCCTAAGGTACTACTACTTTTTCTTATAGAAACACAATAACACTTAAAGTGCAAGAAAATACACAACAGTGAGCAGACTAGCATCAGTTTGGAATGAAAGCCCAAGTTACAAATCAGTATTACTCATCTTCTTAGTGGCATTGATTCAGGATGACTCTGAGTCAGCAGTAGTATTTACTTTATCAAATAAAATTTGCCTGTTAGCAGAATTTCTGAGACAGGGAAAATGGAAAAGAGATTTTTTTTTCCCCATTAGACTTACCTAAACTAGACCAGTGTTTGATCATTAACAGCACCTTCACATCTGACCATGAGATTTGATGTGTAGTAGTAATCATAAGATTCCTACATAAGTTGTCAATTGTCTTAATACTCTACCATTTCAAGACAAGCCAATTAATTCTTACTAGTTGGCAATATCTGAAGCCTGAGTACAGTTACTCAGCTTTTTAAAAAAGAAATAAATTATATTAGACTGGAATAACACTAAAAGATGACACTTAAAACTTGTCATTAAATATATGTTATTCCAAATAATTGATTGTTGAACTACATATATTTCCAAACAGTTTCCAAATGCCTACTCAATTATTTTCAGCAATGAAAATATACTGTAAATAAATATATGTAGTAGAGGAAAAAAAGCATGAGGTATTTATTGTAAAAACATAGTCAAAGAATTAAAGTGTGACAATTGAGGTTCTTTTTAAATGCAAAGATTGAAATACATGAAAGTAAACTACCTTGTCAACATTGATGGTGTCCTGGTTCCGTCTGGGACAGAGTTAACTTTCTTCCCAGTAGCTGGGGGGGGGGTGTGCTGTATTTTGGGTTTGGTATAATAGGAGCATTGATGGCCCATTGATGTTTTGGGTRTTGCTGGGTGGTGCTTGCACCGGGCACTTTTCGGCCTCCCATGCCCTGCCAGGTGCATGGGAAGCTGGCAGGGGGAGCATAGCCGGGGTGGTTGACCCAGCTGGCCAATGGGGTATTCCATACCATGCGACGTCATGCTCACTATAAAAACTAAGTGTGTGGGGGGGCTCTGGGTCCCGGGACGGGCTCTCATATTGGGCACGTGTCGGTTCGGGCGGGTGGTGAGCAACTGCATTGTGCATTGCCTGCTTTGTATATTGTTGTTGTTGCTGTTGTTGTTATCACTGTTACTATTACTGTTCTACTTTATTTTATTTCAATTATTAAACTGTTTTTATCTCAACCCGCGAGTTTTCCTACTTGTGCCCTCCCGATTCCCTCCCCCATCCCACCGGAGTAGGGGGGTGAGTGAGCGGCTGCGTGGTGTTTAGGTGCTGCCAGGGTTAAACCATGACAGATGGAAATAAAATACTAGATGAACTTCAACATTAGATGTGACTTAGAATACTGACTCTAAAACTGCTAATACTTGGAAGACTTAAAGCATCATCCGCTCCCTAAGAAAACTAAGAAAATGAAACCAAAACCCAAACTGTTTTTTTTAAAGGCCATGATGGAAAAGGAGAAGTATACAGTTTGAACACAAACCAAATATGAATGTCGACTGGACTGGTGAGAATACCTGGCCCTCTCTGAATCTTCCTGAGAAAGAAGAAATGCAGAGTTATTTCACAGAAAAAAAAGATGACAAAGTAAAAGCAAGCAAAAGTGAGCAATATGCTGTTAGCACTTTTAATGCTATGTATTATTTTGAATAATCCATTGTGGCAAGTGAACTCATTCAAGTCAGAAGAACTGTGATTTCACCTGATTTGGGTAAGTATGCCAACACACTACGTTAGGAGATGTAAATAAGGGGGGGTTAATATAATTAATAATTAGTGTTCAGTAGTCAATCTTTCTTCTGCAGAAAAATGTACAAGATTTTTTAAATTAAGAAGTAAAAAAAAAAAATAAAAGCTTTACAAAATTACAAGTACATTAGTAAGAAATCTACTATATAATTACTACAGTCAGATTGTGAACATTTTGCAAAGTTATTTTAGCCCTAATACAGATGATCATTCTCAGGTTCCTCATACATATTTCAGATTTTCTCCTCTATTATAGGAGCAAAGCTTCTTAAGCAAATTGATCAATTATAAGTTCTATAGGTAGTTCTGCTCTACAATGACAGTGAAAATAATAAACCGAACTTATAAAATTTGGGGGAGGACAACTAGCTAAGGCACCTTAGTATCTTCTGTTCTGTTGAAAGATCAGGGAATGTTCATTTTGGTTCACACAAAGGAATATGTGAGAAGCAGCAGGACAAAAATACAACTAATTTAAAATTAAACATTGAAATACTTCATGTGCCATAAGCTTCTCAAATTTTTAGTTACAGTAGGTAAGCACGTTAAAAATAAGCTTAATTTTAAACTATCCTATTTGAAGGCTACAACAGGGCTCTAAAACTAGGAATCCTTCCTTAAATGATTCACTTTCTACAGTTTTCAATGTCAAACTATTCTAAAGATTGTAAGCCAGTTATCTTCAAAGTTAAAAGCTCAGCCTCCAGATCATAGATGGATATCTAATGTCTAAAGCTGGCTTTCATACTGCTTATGGTCACATGGTTATTTTCTACATTATCACTGGATACATTAACTTGTTTAATATTATTTTGTGACTATTCAAGAAGCCTAGTTAATGCTCTGCAAGAAAATAATTTCCCAAAGGGGGGGAGGTGGTGGGGGGGGTGGGGGGTGGAGAGGTTCACTTCATAATGACATTGTAGTCTTCCTCTCTATAGTGTCTACTTTGAGGTTTAAAATGAACATTTATGCTATAATACTTTAACACATTTAGTCAGATCACTGACATTTTTAAATATACTTTGTGCCTGTGGTCTAAATGGACAAATATCTGTTAATAACATTCGCAGCTTGCAAGCAGACAGTTTGCTATTTATTTAACATTCCTCTTAATTGCTGGTATAACATCCCAGCTAATAATATGCTCCTATAATGCAAAACTTCAGCTTGTGATACGATTTTCTGTACATTTCTGTAGGTAATTTACTTAGGGTAACAAGTCTTTTCCTGACATACAATCAGAAAATAGAAAGCCAGTGTTAAGTGTTCAGCATATTCAGGTCAAAGGATAAAGTAAGTATTCCAGTACAGACTGCAAACAGATAGCTGCTGCTGGTAGCTATCAAGCTTGATTTCTAAGAGTTTAAGTTTGAAATATGCGCTTTATCTAAGACAGAGGTTAGGTCTCCCGATCCAGGAAAGGAGTGCACATCTGCTCAGAAACATCCTGCAGCAGATGTGCCTCCTATGAGTGCAAAAAGAAGCTGGCATTCAATTGGGTGGCATTAATTTCGAAGTGAGATTGCTCACAAATGCAATCTGTGTTCCACAGTTTGGAAACCCTTGCTCTCCAGCAAAAAAGCATTCAAATGTGCATTCCACCAAGAGATAACAGAAAGCTATGTTGCTCTTTTTAAGTGACATGAGAACTAACATACACACAAATGTCAGCTAGGCAAAGAGACAATATAAAGTCAGCACAACTTTTGCAAATAGAATTCTAATGACAGTTCTAGGATTTACTAGATGAATTTGGAAACAAAATGTATTACTGTCAGCTGTTCCTGTTAAGCATGATTAATTTTCTCAAACAAATAATTAGTTATTTCCATTTCTGTAGAGGTGTCACATGCAGAATGCACTCAGCTCATTTTAATTCAGTATTCTCTATATTTCAAGAAGTCTCTCAAATGAAGATAACAGTATCTTAGCAGACAAAACCCATCTGTGCTAAAATGTATTTGAGAGTAGTATATTTTAACATTGCAATATTCCTTCTAGAGTACAAAAGAACTGTCACTGCCAGTGGCACCTGGATTTTTTTTTTTACTGTAGTAATGATTATGAGGTAAAATGGCAGATCCAGATGAAGTACATATGGCCCAATGTCAAATACATATATGCAAATTTGTATTATTTATTGTAAAAGATGTTTTTTATGTTCAGAGAATAGAATGCCATAAAAAAATTGGAACAGGCTGCCCAGGGAAGTGGTTGAGTCACCATCCTTGGAAGTATTTAAAAGACGTGTAGATGAGGCGCTTAGACACATGGTTTAGTGGGCATGGTGGTGTTGGGTTGACGGTTGGACTCGATGATCTTAGAGGTCCTTTCCAACCTTAATGATTCTATGATTTCTCAACAGAAGTGCCAATTAACTGTCACGGTAATTTTAACTATTTGGTTAGTCTCAGCATGTATTACTTAAATCTTCTTGATTCAAAACATTCACACAGTGACACTTCCCTAAAAACATAAAAAGAAACTCACATCTCCCATGTGCCTTTTTAAAAGGCACATGAAGTTTGTGAAAGGAACTTTCTAAAGAAACATTGGACTAAGTTAGTATAAATTGAACAGCAGCTTTCTCAGACTGTAACTCAACCACCTCTACTCCTTCCTACTTAGTGGATTTAATCTAAGTAAATGAACAGTCAAATATTTTATCATTATTAATTGAGGGGCAAGGGCTAAAAGGATGCAAGTGATGTATGGGTTTTTTGGGGGGGTTTGGGTTTTTTTCTGGTTTTTTGTTTGTTTGGTTTTTTTTGTTTGTGGTTTTTTTGTTTGTTTGTTTGTTTTTTTGAATCTTTTACAATTAGTTTTTGTAAGTCATAGTAGTGACTTAATCAGTGAAAAGACAAGCATTTGCCACGTTACTCAAAGAGGAAACAAATAAATGCAAGTGTGCTAAAAAAAAAAAAGTAAAAAACCCAAACCCCAGAAATTAACTGAAATAAAAACATTTACTATTGAAAAGATGTTTACCTAGATTGAAACTAATGTAATTTCATTTTAAATAGATTCATGACTTTAAGCCAGCACATGGTAGAAACAATAAACATTTCTTTTTAAGAAAAGCATCTCATTTCATAGTTTGTCTTTTGCTGCCATGAAGTACCCTGCATATCCACATCCATATATAGTTTATATGTAATTGTTTTCAGTAATAAAACACTTTGAAATGACACACAGCAAACCATTAGTAAATTACTTCCTCCAAATCCTATGTTAGTTCTCTGAGTGGCAAAAACATGCACAACAGGTGGTTTTAGCCTACCATCCATTTCTGGATATGAGCCCATTTTCTATCATATGAATGCTGAGAAAACTACAGAATGTAAAAACAGAAACAAACAAACCATTTACAATATAGATTAGTCACCACACAAGACTGGATTCCTAAATCAAAAATTTGGAAAAATCTAAGTTAATTGCCATGTAATCTTCAGTATAATATCAGATACCTACAGCAGTTAGAAAACTGGAAGTATGGAATAATGAGAATCATATAAAATTGAGTCAAAAACATGTTTTGTAAATTGTACTTGTTATTACCACAGCAAACCCCCTCCACCCCCAAAATCGGCATTTACATGGATTTGAATGTAATCATGATAAATAATAAATTCTCAATCTTTTGCATGCTACGTCAAAACCTGAATCAAAGGCAATAACCTGAAATAATCAGACTGCTGAAAATCTAGTTCCTAGGTTTTTTTGCTCAAGAAATGCACACTTTTTTTTAGGAGAAATGTGTGCAGCAACACACAACCGTATGTGTAAATACTATCCCAATTCTTTTTTTTTTTTTTTTTTAATGAAGATCCTGACAATAGTTATTTATTGTGAACACTCTCGGTATAGTCCATATGGGAAGAAATTGACTGAAAACTGCATATCCAAAGTCACATATCCAAATTATCCAATTACTAAGTATATTATAAATACATTAAAAATAGAGCAAAATAATTCTCTCTACTTTTTGATAGTTGTTTATCCTATACATTAGGCAGTGTACATGTTGGGTACAGTCATGTTTATTATTTATGCTGTGCTGCCAGTTATCCATATTTACATGGACCATTTGCGCAGCAACAACAAGCAAAGAAACTGCCACATGTGTTAAGTAATTTTTCTTATAAAAGCACAAAAGTCACCAGCTGACTCAGCCACAAGTCTTGTAATTCAAATCCAGACAATATTAAACTTCACATTAGAAGTTGAAAACTGTTCCTCTCTATGCAAAATTATTTATGCAAGCCTGTGTTCTGGACATTGTCATTACGTTCTCTCTTCTGCTCATTTAAAAATCAAATAAGCAAGCCTCAGCCCTTTAAATATCTAAAGATAAACATTTAGATTAATCTTTGTCCAATTTTGATTGCTAGGATTGAATTTACTGCATTTGTTAAAAATAAAACATCCAAGCATCTGATTTTGCCTGTAAAGCTAGAGTGTAAAATCACATTAAAAATGTTTTATTTTTCATTTGAAAGCAAGAGTGCTAATAGCCTATTTTGTATAGCAGATTTTTTCCACAATATGAGCATAACTATTAAGGAAGTTCAAAATGAATGTTCAGATTAATATTTTGTGAGGTGCTATCCACAGGTAAATACAAAGCAAGTTATCCTTTTAGACATACAACTTAAGAGGAAAGAGGAGGGTATGGGGGGAGAGGGAGAAGCTAACAGTTGCCTGATGATGAAAATACTAACATGCAGCTGAATTACACTGAAAGAAAAAATCTGATGCAAGTACAGAAATAAAATACATTAAGAATTTTAGTAAAGGTTTGCAATAATTCCTGATGATTTACACTACCTCTTTTTGCTGTCGCTCCAGCTCTCTCATACGTATATCTCTTGCTTCTGCTCGAGCTGCCCGTTTGGCTGCAAGCCTGGCTTCTGCCTACAAGCAAATTGAAAATACTGAAAGTTAAAACCACATTTTTTGTATAATGGTTTGAGTACTCAATTTAAAAAACACATTAAGATTCTAACATCACAATACATAAGTAGTAAAGAAATCTGTGTTCTCAGAATGAAATTTCAGAAAGGATATATACCTAAGTCTCTACAGATATCATTACTAGTCAGAAGAATTACATGTTGATAAAAGAACTGAGTTCAGAAGTGTTACTATCACTAAATCTAAAAATTCATGTCTTGTGGACTTTAACAGGACTTTGCCTATGCATAGTATTTAAAGAGGCATGTAGGCAGCTGCAGAATCTTTGGCCACAGGAAGACATTAAAACAAAAAAGAAAGAATCAAAACAAAGATATTAAACCACTACTGTTCACATCATATTTAAAGGCTCTGCTATCATTTGGAATTATTCCAAAAAGCAAACCACTTAGAAGTCAAATTACGTCAAACAGCAATCATAAAAATCAAATTGATTATTGGACAAAATGTAAGAAAGAAATTTAAGGTTACAGTCTCTCAAGAACTAACTTAAACATTCACCATCACCCAAAAAGGGACTTTCCTACCTTTCCATTCAAGCTTTTACACTCCCAACACCTTCCTCAGACACAGCTCCCTCACTCAGAATCTGCTGTAAGCCAATTTAACTAACTACCATAGCAGAAAGTTAACAACAACAAAAAGAAGTTTTCTGAGTTTTCTGCTGTGTTAGTGAAATGAATTGGCTTGTACAAGGATCTTATGACCACCAAACCCAGCAAAAGGGATGGGCAGGACAAACAGTAATGAGACCTCCCCCTTTTCAGTGGCAAAAAGCTGTTACATCTCCTGTGCTGCTTGTGAAACCTGGTTATTAACAGATCCAACTGTATATTTTCTCCACTTTCTATCCAGCCTCAACCAAAAAAGAAACACATTGTCTTTCAGACCCTAAATGCTACCTCAAATTTAATCAGTTAATTACATGATGCAATAATTTTTGACATAAAGCTAATAGTTGAGGAAAACACAAGCTCAATTTTTTCATGTTTGAATAACAAGTTGATGAAAATTTTCTCTTAAATTCTTGAAATATTAAACCACTGAAGACAGGTTTTCCACCAAAAATTCCAGTTGTCTATCTAATGTTAATTAAAAACTTGAGAAACACCAGCAGCCAAAAATTCAGAACTCCTAACATCCAAAACATTTAATTTTATAGAACTTTTTTAATGTAAAATTCAATAGGATTTTGCCTTTGGTTAAGGACAGTTTTTTTCTGCTTTTGCCACTATCACAGCATAGGTTTATGTAAAACATTAGAAACCTATAAAATTCACAATTGCAAATAACTATCTTTTACTGTGCTTCATGAAAAAGGAAGGGGTATTTAACTCAGAGTTTAACTTTAAATTATGATTAAACTACAGGTACAAAAATATCTATCAAATAACGACAAGAAAGAAGGCAAACACATTATAGCTTTATTACTTAAAATAGTTTGTCTTAACTTCAAATGACGCTCATCAAGACTGTTTTTCTATGTTTTGCATACTCAGATGAAATGATTCCGAGTCTGTCAGCCCTCTTGAATGCCACAATGTAATCATCTTTCAGAGTAGCATAAAGCTACTCTTCTTCCTACCTGATGACAGCACACAAGAAAAGCAAGGGAATTCCCATGCAACAGCAAGTCTTTTCTCACTTGAAGCCCTACTCTGTAATTGTCTGTAATCATAGGTCTGTCCCATATAAACTTTCACACAGACCTGTATGCAGCACAGAACTAAACCCAGACAGTTTATAGTTCTGTCTATAGATCAGCAGACATACGCATCTAGCCTTTAGACTCTGGTAAGGCTTTATTGTTAAAGATAGAAAGTTCATTTGTTTACTGATTCACAGTAAAAAAATAAAAATCAATTCACATTTCACCACTCTCTCCCAGTCCTGCAGGCAGAGACCTAACTTTCACATTCCTACAGCAGAGGGGAAACTCAATTTCTTCCAATTTACTAAACCCTTGATAAAATACAGGAGAATTGTACAAACCTTTGTCAAAAAATGAGTGCCAGAAATTGAAGAAAAAAAATCTTACATTTTTAGAGAAAATTTTTAGCAAAAAAGTTTGGTATTACATTAATTATTAATCCGAGCAACTCAATTGCTCTAAAAAGTACACAATTTCAAAAGGACAAAGAAGTTGGCAAGTTAACGGAAAGTGCAGTTCTCGGGCTTCCTTCACCAAAACTTAGAGCAAGAGACAAATCACGTTACCATTTGAAAGGCCATCATACCGAATAATTCTTTATTCTCAGCAGAATTGTTAGAGAGCAGTCCTCATGTTATTAATAGAGAACTCATACAAATGTTGATAACTATGTAATTGAAATTCAAAGTTAACATTAATAAAGAAATAACCATAATTCAAAAGGACATAGTTTTCTTCCTGGGTGCTGCTGTTCACTCTGTTGTGTTACTGAAGAAAGCCCATAAAAGTTGTGAAACAATTTTCCACCAACGCTCTTCACAAATTAAATTCTTCAGCTATGTTGAAATAAAGTCTTTAAATATGTGCTAAGGGAAATACAGTGCCACAACAGCTTTGGATAGAGAACTGAGTCGAAAAGATGTTTGGACTATAGAAGCAGCACAGAAAGGAAATCTAGACTACTTTTTATTTTTTAGGGAAAAAAAAAAAAAMMAACAAAAACAAAACACAAAAACAAACAGCGAAAGGATAGGCAGTCATGTTATAATGCTTTTCTAATTCAATTAGTATTGGAATTGAAGAGCATTCTAAATACAGCACTATTCCTTGCTCATAAGAGCTTAGGAGTCAGTACAGGTTGCTTTCTACAGCTTGCATTAAACAAATTCCAGTCTTAGAAAACTACAGACTGGCCACTACAGTTTCATTGGTCATTATTCTCTATACAGTCTTTAGACCAGACACACATAAATAAAGTATATTATTTATGATAAAGATATATTACAATATCATCTAATTGAAGTACAGCTTGTTAAGAAGTGATATAACATACCAAATTCCTATTTTCCTGAAGTAAAAATTAAGCTGTGGACTTCCCAAGATCTAGCAAATCTGACACTTTGAAAGTTTCTAAAGGGGACTTCCAACTACTAAAAACAAATGTGATAGCTGAATTTTCTTAAACACTTCAATTGCAAATAAGAGATGAGGTATCCAAACCTGTTAGAGCCATACCAGTACACTTACACTGGTGGCTAAAATGGAAAGAAATTGCTTGGTTATATATTCTGGAGGGCAAATAGGAGCCATGAGGTATAGAYACAACAATTTTACATGGAATTTATTCAGAGAAGTGATCAAGAAAGGAAAGAGAGGACTACAGAGAAGATCTTTGTAACAAAAGATTGGGTAGAAAAAAAACACAGGGAAGAGGCCCTCAAGACTTTGGATAGGAAAAAAAATGATTAATTAATAAAGGATTAATTAATAACTAAATCTGTAAATTTTTTTTTTTTTTTAATGAACACACTCATACTACTCCTTATCTTTTACCTCCTACCCTAAGGACAAATATGTGATTTTTAAACCAAGTGCCATATCTGCATTTCTTTGGGTATTAGCTCTGCTCTGAGTAACAAAACAAAGCCATCTGTTAACCGCTGAGTTCTGGAATTCTTCATTTCAAAATAGGTACCAAAAAGCATTACATGCAAAAATAAAAGTAATGTTTCCTTGCACCTGCATAAACAGCATTTCATTCTGGAAGAATATGATGATTCTGGCTGTTTTCAAGCAGTTAAGCTACCACCTTGAAGAAGTACTCACTTTGATTAGGTTACTTTATTGCATATGTTTAGTAAACATATGGGGAGCATGAGAATGTTCTCCTTCCATTACAGGTAGTAATGGAAGGAACAAAAGAAACGGTCAGTTTCCTCATTTTCACCTAAAAACCAATTACTAACAACTACTTACAGTCATTTAGAAAACCGTCTCTGCTTATTCCATTTTCTCTTTTTTTTTTTTTAAATACATATTCTGCCACAATCTTTTGAAAATCTTTCAAACCATTTTATCTCAACTTCCAAGAATAACATCTAATTCTTCAGTAAAATCCAAGATATTTTTGGCAAGAAAGAAAGGAGAAAGGAAGAAAGACCAGATTCTAATTTGAATGCCTTTGTAAAGATTGAGTCTGGAGTCTCTCCTTTCTGATGTGTATTTTCTTAGTCTCTTCACAGCAATGGTCAAGTTCTTCACCAAGATAAGAAACATACTAGTATATAGAATTGATATGGTAGAAGCTTCCCCCCATGTTGAGCAAGGAGAAGCATAACATCTGTCTCCATAGTGTAGACAGGCATCTTTCTCCTTCCCCTTGCTTGCAAGAAGGAATTCACTAGAAAGCAATAGTATTTTAATTTTCATACTGTAGAGACGATTCATTAATTAGCTCAGATTCAGCATAAAAACTTCATAAGGATAAAGTATAGGCTATACTAAAATGTTATTCACCTCTGAAAAAATATGAATGCTTTTCATTGAAAAACGAGAATTATTTTGTCATCATGGGCTACAATACGTATAACTGATTTCTCTCTCTGTCAGGGGATATGCAGTGTTTGCAACCCTGAATTTTCCAAGGCAGGAGGCCCAGGCAAGAAAGGTTTTCCTTCTTCCACCAGATGTCAGCAGTGAGGGAACCGGCGACCCCTGCCCAGGTATCTGGCTCCGCTTCTGCCACAGGGCGTTTGACAGGACACCAGGACGTTCTGCCACCTCTGGCAAAGCACCAGGATGAGCATTTTAAAACATTCACCGTATTTCTTAATAGACTACTACACACTGCAATATAAAGTTTATTTCATCATTTCTTATTGAGTGAACATGCATTATTTCTCTCTTCTGTTGCTCATTTCTTCTGTATTTCATTTCCACGCTTTTTCCACGTTCATCTCCTTACTGTCTCAGGGACCCAAGGCAACACCATCACCCACGTGCCAAATGTATTTCTTACGCCTCCTCAGAAATATCTTCCTTCCAGTTATTTCTGATGTGCCTACTCTTTCTCCAGTTGCCTACAAAGCAAAGACTACAAACAACAAAATCTTAAGATTTACATGACTTAAAGGTTTAGGATTCTTTATTTCTGATGTCTTACTCTTTTTCCATTTATTATACAGATCCATATATAGATTAGAAAATCTCTAGAATACCTTATCTCCTATAAAATATCCTTAACCACTATTAAAAACAACAGCAAACAAAATTTTGAATTAATACTAAAGTAGAAATAGCTGATTTAAAAATATTTAGCGATCTCTTTTTAAAACAAATTCAAAAATCATCTAGCATCTACAAAGACAATCTTTGTATAAGGGTTGTTTTTCTTCTTAAGAAAAGCTGAAGCTGTATGCAGAGAGAAACATGTATTGAACTTTGATAGATTCAATATGACAAAGACTATGTTGTTAACTATTTTCAAATTCATGATATAGCCTTCAAACATTTTAAAATATTGAACTCTTGGCTTTTTCTACCCTGGCAATTAAGTAACATGACATTTTTACTGAAGTAAGAACAACTGCACTCTACCCAAAGTTTGAGCAACTACAGAGTGAATTTTAAATCCAAATGAATCTTTATTCCCTCCCATGAGAAAACACCTCTTAAGAGTTTCCAGGCTCCTGCTGTAGAATGAAAACAGACTCATGAGAACAGCTCCTGAAAAAATACAGACAAGATGCTACAAGGAGGAAATGAAGTGAGTAGTGGTACAATTGTTGTCCACGAGCTCTAGTTCTTTGTCATCTAGAGTTATTCAGCCTTGAAGAATGGAAGGGTTGCTGAAGCAAGCACAGAAAGAAAGGATATAAAAGGTAAATCCTGATTGTCCCTTCAAACCGCTGCTTACTGGGTTGAGGCTGGTGAGATGAAAGAGTCAGACTCTTCTCACTTTCTGGCATGACGTTCATTGTATCTGAGCTTGAACTGAAGTCAATGTAAGAACACAGAAGTGACTGAAACCTCTGCTCTTGCTTGTAAGGCTGTTCTTGGAGGAAGAGGTCTCAAGTAATCGTAAGAGATGCCTGGTGACAACAGGTTACTGCTGAATATTTAAGATGAACAGAACTTGTCTGTAAATTACAAAGACAAGTGAAGCAGTGATGTAGACATCAGCTGAAGATACTCTGTCCACAAAACAGCTTTATAAGCAGAGAATCTCCCCAACAAAATCACAGGGAAAACAGATCTTGAGATCTTATCAGCTGTATCCAGTGTAGACTGTGACTATAACCTTGAGAATATGAACCTCAATTTTTATTTATTTAGTTATTTGTTAAACAAAAAGGATTCCTGCATAAGAACCTAATCTGGGCAGGAGCATGAAGTCACACTAGACAATCCCTATATGTTATTTGGAAAGGCAGAATTTTCCACAAGATAAAAGAAACTGTCTTCCACACCAGCTGGCTTATATTCTTTGTCAGTCTGAGAAAGCTAACAGCTTCAAAATCCATTACAACAGCTAGAGAAGGAACCAGAAGGTGGTATAAAGGAACTCCTCATGTTTTCAGGAGATAGGCATTTTTTAATTTTTTTTTTTTAATAAGAGATTAGCTGACTTCAAATTAACCTTGCTATAATCAGAAGACAGTTGCCAATACTCTACTTTAATGTAGTTGGGTTCCTTTTCTCCTTGCAGGGAACACCTGGACAATATAACCTACCACCTGTTCCTACAGCTTTTGAAACAAACATGATAAACTGGCAATCCTCCCTGTTGTACCAAGGTAAGACTTCCAAACTGATTAACTGCAACCAATCTCACTTAAGACACTGAATAATATGGAGAGTGCATTGCTTCCAGAAAAGGATGCATAAATCCCTGTCCCTGGATATGTACATCACCTTTACTCTTCCGCAGTTTCAATAAGCACAGGGAATTCAATTCTAGGAAGGATAACACACAACAGAATACAAAGTAGGTCCCAAAGAAAGAGGTCTGGTAACTCAGAAATTCTTGGAATAAGGCAGTAATTCACTCCGATGTTGATGTTTTACTATACTTGTGCCTTGTTTAGTGCAGAGGCATTGCAGGAGAGCTTGTCTCAATGCAAACTCCCACAGCAAGGAAAAAGATATGAAAGAACTCTTGTAGCACTAGCACCGTTATGTACAGAAGTGAAGGGGAGGAGACACAACCAACAGAGGAAAAGTCTTCTGATGCAGAGGAAAGATGGAGAAAATGAAAGAAATCTCACAAGGAGGAAGTAGTTTGATCAAGTCCCTCAGATCCTATGATAGTGCCCTTGTCTTCCATTAAATATTTTCATATAAGATGACACATCAGATTCAACCAGTGCAGAAAAATGACTATATAGAAATGAATTTATTGGATCAGTACCAAGGAATTCTTTACACAAAATTTCCTAGAAAGCTGATGTTTGTTGGTACCAAAAGGAAGATATCACATTTTTTGACACATCCCATAGAACATGGAAATCTCAATTTTGTCAAATTAGAGTGGTGAGAAAGAATAAGATTAGAGCTTTCTGAAATCTGAACTTTTGCAGGAAAAAACCTGAAACTTCATACACTACACTAGAAGTCTTTGCTAGTATTACAAACTCTGATAATTCCTAGTGCCATTTTGTGACTGCTCTGAATCCCAGAGCACTTCTATGCAGTTTTTCCATGCAGATCATCCTGAGTGCCAGCCTTCTGTTTCAGCATACTCTGTTTACCACCTCTTGATACCTAGAACACCTTTTAGGAACATTTTCATCACAAGACGCCTGACTTCTGGATTACAGGACTCAATTCAACTGCTGTAAGTAACATCTGCTAAAAAGGTAATTTTAGAAGAGGAAGTTGAAGAACAAAACACCCTTTGACAATAAAAAGATAAGCAAGCCATGTTGCCAAGATAATGGCCTTGGAACGGTAAAGTACATCTACCCTATATATTCACGCACTGAGAATTGGCATGCCCTATGTCAGCATGGTAACTGAAAACTTTTCCCCAGCCTCAAACGGTAAGGCATATGTACAGCACAGTAAAAGCAGATGTTATTTACAGACAGAACTTAGTTTTGTTAACTGGCCTCTGCTGTTATATCCTAAGAAATGCATTCTGTTCCTTTAAAGTAAAAGTTTTCTTTACAATAAGTTGGCTAATACTACGAATTACAGCTACCGGTTCAACGACAACAGCTGCTGTCTGACATGGGATCTAACAGCCAGCTTGTCCTACACAGAACTCTAGCTGTGAGACCTAGTATTAGTTTAATTTAGCATTAAGGGGGAAAAACCTTCATTTTTGTTTAATTTACGCTCATGCTCGAATTTCAATTGAGGGGGTTAGCAATGTAAGAGAACAAAGCCCCACAGTAATTTTAAGTAAGATAATACTTATTACACCTTGCTATTGAAATATTTTTTTCTAGGCTAAGTTGCAAGCTGATGTTACAGTACTGGAACCATGCAGAGAATACTCGAAAGAAATTTAAAGCCAGATTCCTTCTCCTTCGTTAACTGTTTTCTGCAAAATGGGAGATGGAACTTGATGAGTGAGACTGTACATGACCCAAAGGCCCACACAGAACATATCTGGTAGGGCGAGAACTTCCACTAGATTTTGTGTGAACATAGCTTTCTGGAAAGTTACCAACTAAATGAAAATGATTTTTTCGCTGATGGAGCATTTCCTCTGCCCACAGTCTGTGATGGCTACATTTGAAAATTCATACAGAAGCTCTATTTTCAAAGACCTATCACCTACCTATTTTGTCTTACATACACATGTATGTATATATACACACTATACACACACATATAGACAACGGTTTACATTACAAGGCCAATTAGAATCTGCATTTTGCACTCATTTATGTCAACTAGGGTGAGCAACTTTGTAGATAGTGTAGCTCAAAGCTTCTGTATCTGCTTGTATACAAACAGTACTAAGGCTTTTGTTTCCAAGCCACAGTGTTTCCTCCCAGAAAAACGCAAGTCCAAACAGACATCTGTAAGACTCTAAATTCCAGCTGCCTCCTTCCTATATCCGGTGGGACAAAATTCCCCTTTGTATACAAAATTCCCCTTTGTATCAACTTCTTGTTAATTGCGTTTTTGGCTGGTTACCTCCAGCTCTCTATTTTTCAGGTGGCAACTCTGTTAAAAGTCCTGGTATAGTGTACATATTAGGCTTATTTTGACAGAAATGTGACTTTTCACATTTGAATGAGTATATTACAAATACCTTTTAATAATGACTATTACTCATTCAACACTAATACACTATACTTACCATCTTAAGAATACTACACACTGCAATGGGATAGATGTGGATTTTTTTTTAGTTTTAGACCCAAGATAGCAACTGGATTTCTCATTTATCTTTAGCTAAGCATTTAACTGTCTGTAGAAATATCTGCTAAGCTTAAGTGTGATCCTGTGAAGTTACATTAATCATACAATTAATATATCATTGCGACAACATTTCAGTAAATGTGATTTTTTTTTTTTTTTAATTGAAAATACTCTTAGTTTGTATTGTCATATTTTTGGCTAATTACACTTTTCAATGCACAGCTTTAAAAATTTAACTTTTTCTGGATAATGAGATTGCTTTCATCCCTATTTCTGAATTTAAGACAATTTGAAATTAACAAACCTCTCTGGCAATGTTACTCAGAGCTTCATCTTCTGCAGAAAACCTGTCTTTCACTGGAGTTCTCTTCCGTCCTGATCCAGGAGTTCCCATTTTTATTCTTTGGTTCTGTATTTGCAAAAACAGACAGGAGAAAGCTCAGTTTTCAGATCTGGAATTAAAAACAAACAAAAAATCCATGCCCCGAAATGTAATAAGTTTTCCAATTCTTTAGCTATATAACACTCAAGAAACCTACATGTCATTGGCACAAACTTATCCAGCAGTTGTATTTCTGGGAAAACTTTATCACAAAATCTTGTGGCAGCTTTACAGAACACCACTGCATCCTACAAGGTGCACACACAGCATTTTTCTACTGAACGGAACCCATCAGCTTACCTACAACTTCAAAGTTATGTACAACTGTCAACTGCTCCTAGCTCAATGACGATACCCATGTACCCTGACACCTTCCACAACTCCTAAAAATAAGCATCCATTTAATTTTATGGACGTGAAGAAAACCTATAAGCAACAACTGGTTCAAGAATTAAACTTACACGATATTAGAGCTCTCTCCAAAACAGAAAAGATATATTCAGCAGACGAACTTTTCAAAGCATCCAAGCAGGTAGATGGGGCTTATTTACATTTTAATGCAGCTGTTCTCATTCAGCTGCAACTGACCGAGAACTGCAGTCATCTACTAGAGTAGAAGTTTTACTATAGTCGAAGTAAAAGACATTTCTAGACAAAAAAAAAACCCCATTCTGTCACCTAACAAGATCCCTAATCTGGGAAATAGAAACATACTAGCATTGTATACCTATAATAATAAAGTACCCTCTTAGTCTTCTTCCAGAAACCTCTGTTATCAATTGCAAGAATATAAAAAAAATCACCACCAAACCAAAACATAGCACATACAGCAAAACATTACTCAAAAAAATAATCTAAATTAGTTTTTTCAAATATCCTAAAGAAACCCTACTTCCAGACATCCAGGTCCTTCCAAATGACAGATCAGAATTTGGTGGTAGTCCAGCTATTTGATATAAACAAGTGTCCCACACAGGGCTTGGGAAAACACCTCATTTAGAACAAAATTTTCTTCATGCAAATAGAAAAGGTCTAGAAGGGATCTACTACTGGCTAACCTTTCGAAACTGAACTGGTGCAAGAACTCTCTCTCATACTGGGTCTAACCAGCAAACATTCAAGAATTCCTTACAGTTTAATCAAAGGGGGGGGGGAATAACAATGTGACAAGGGTATTTTTGTGCAAGCACAGTTTTTACTTTATTACTTTTATACAGCAATCACAAAGCCAAAATATATTGGGGTACTTTCTGGCACTCAAAGATATCAAGTAGCATCACAGCTCTTTTTTTTTTTTTTGTATTTTAGCTTCTACACTTCTTCCCCACCATAACTTTATGCCACTAGTCCTCTCTTTTCCTTGCAGGCAGTAAGTCTTTTATTCTGCTTCAAATTCTGCACGTATTTTACTATTCTTTATGTGCTTAGGTGAGGGAAATAGAATATTTGCTGATGAGAGAAAAGACAACAAAGACTTGAAACTAGATGTCCCCCTTCTTAAAAGCTCCTGCATAGGACAGATACAATTATGCAATAATCTTATTCATTTCCAGTTGCTATTCTGAGACCAAAACTAAACATACTCAATACTGCAGGTGCACAACAACTCCATTGTGTAAAAACCTTAAAGGAGAGCTTACAGTGTTTGCGGATGAGTAGCAGAAGAATAAAACCACAGCATCTGAAGGGGCCAGAGAAGATACAGTTCTGTCGTTCAGTAATGAACACATTCCTGATGGGGAAGAGTGGACATAAGTAGCCCCCTGGATTCCATCCATTCCTCCACAGGCTGCTCATTCATTTCGCAGTGCAGAGTGTTTCGATAAAATACAGGCATTTGGACCAACACACAGGACTCGCCTGCCAGGAAGTGTTTTTACCATCTGCCTGTGGCTCATGGTTCAATTTATTTGTTACTCCCCCACAACATGATTTTTTTTGTTGTTGTTGTTTGTTTTGGCTTTAATTCTGGTGTTAGGTAGCAGCACAATTTCAGGAAGAAATACAAGATTCCAGCCTCACTATTATCAGAGGTTGGGATGGGTCTTGGAAGTAGTTCAGCAGAGCTAGAACTCAGGGTGAAGGGAGACTCTGAGATAAGGCCTGGGACAAGTACTGCCACTGTTAATCCATTCAGTAAGAGTCTGTCTTTTTAGTCTTAAAAAGAAGCAAGCAAACTTATGTTTTGTACTCAGATTAATTTAGATATATACACACAGAAAGCAGTTTGGAGATCTCTGTGGCAAAGGTTTAAGCTCTGAGCTTAAATGGGTTGCTGCCCGCATTCAGAAGAAGCATCTCCAAAAATCTGCATTGTTTTTCAGCAATTCTTATTGGCTGACTTCAAATAAGAAAAGCACGTAGGGCCCAAAGTAGAAGTTGCATCAACACATAAAATAATACTCCCCTACCAAAGAAGGTTTTCACAAGGTTATATATTAGCCAAAAAAAAAAAAAAAAGAAAAATCAAGAAATTATGTTATTCAATGTATCAGTTCATGTAAGCAACAGAACTCAAACCTATCTACTAAAAAAGGTCACTAAGCATGAAATGAAATTCTTTTAATTTGTATGTTAAGGGTTGTATTTCTTAACTAAATATTTACCACATAAATAAAAACTGCAGAATAACTGCACATACCATAGGCTTAAACTGCATTTGTGGACACTCTTTAAACAACATACCACTTCTAACAGACAACTAACTTTGGTTTGTTAATTCAGCGACATTCTTAGCTGGCAGAGTGATTTGGGGAACTGAATGTAATAGGTTTATAGCTATTTTTAATATAGCTATGTTCAGACTGACGATAAGTACTAATGTATATAGAGTAGTGAATTTTAAAAAATTAGATGCTGATGCTTTAAATGAACAAAAAGCACTTCATCTCAGTCTCGCTGTAGCATAATTGTGCCAAAGTCACTGTGGAGGAAGGCAAGTGTGGCATCCCTTCCAGCCATCTGCCACGCTTCTCACCTAGGATGAGCACAACTCCTGACTGAGGCCAAACCCAAGAAAGGAAGCAGGGACAGATTACCTAGAAGGTATACAGAGATGTTGCCTTTGCCTACAAGGAGTTAGGAAAGCCAAAGCTCAGCTGAAGTCAAAACTAGCAAAGGCTGATAAGGACAAAAAGAAAGGCTAATAGAAGGACATTGGGAACAAAAGAAAGAATAAGAAAACTGTAGAGCCATTGCTTAGTGACACAGGGGATGTAGTGGGGGGGTGCTTGAAAGGCCCACCCTTGGCAAGAGTCTGGATAATAGCAAATGTGACAATAGGAATTTGTGTGTGTGTTAATCAAAAATGCAAAATTGTCTGACAGGATATTTGCCCAAAACTGGTCATGTTGAAGAGCAAGAGGATCATCAGTTAGATGAAACAGTAACTAGAGAATGACAAAGAAATGTTTGAAATAAAGGAGTCCTCTTGAAAAGAATATTAAAAAAATATGAAAAGCTGTACCAGTTGGAGAGGCCTTGGAGAGGAAGCAGCAGCAGTCAAAACCTGGTTTGATGCTGCCAGAAGTCACCCTGCTGACTGCATCATGATATCTGTCCAGGCCAGACAGCACAGCACCCCTCCTGGAGGATGCAAAGTCCTGCACTCCAGCTAGCAGGTGGTCAGTACAGGGTGCAGCAAGGGAGGAGAACCCACACCTTTGGTGCATGAATGTGAGCTTGTGAGGTGCACTCTCACTGGCACATGCATTAGGGCATTGTAGGGAACAGCATAGGTACATGCAAATCTAGAGTGCCCACATCTCCAGCAGGAATCATGTGCAAACAGGGGACCCCAGAGTTGAAGAACAGAGGGTAGTTAAACGTTGGTCTAGAGAGGCTGTGAAAAGTCCAGCCCTGAAGATATTCAAAACTTGACTGGACAAGGCTCTGAAAAACCTGCTCTAATTGACCACACTTTGGGCGAGGAGTGACCTCCAGAGGTTCCTTCCAAAATAAAAGATTATATGATTCTATAGTTATTGCTGGCAGCTTTGAAACTAAACCTCAATGCAAGATTTCTTTAATAAGATGTTTTAATATTCCTTCAAGGGTCACGTCACAATTTCTGCCATTCCACGTAACTTTTAATTGAGCTGATGTATGTCAGAGTATTTAGTCTTGTTATACAGTTCAAGAATAAAGAGATCTAGTCCTATTGCTAATAGACTAATTAGTCTAATACTAAATGAATCATGATGTCACTTCTCAGAAAAATATAAGGTGCCAAATATTTCACATGCATGCAGAAATATTTCTTAGGTGCTTCACTTCTATAACTTGCTAATTACATGCTGCATGTTATAAAGGATTTAATATATGCTGTAACATTAGAATTTTCACAGAAAATAACTAGAGAACGCCAAAACAAAACACAACCACACAAAGAACAGTTTCTTACACTGGCCTTCCTAAACTATAAAAGATAATAAAAGTAAAGTACATTATAATCTGCTGCATTTACAGTTCAGAATTCCTGAGTCACATCTATTACATGTTTATTTCTTACTGTAGGCTGGGTTACATGCTGTATTACACAACTGATGAAGTGACATCCTGTTGTATTTCATTCCAAAAAACTGAAGTGTCTGAAGTCCCCACACAAACCAGACGACCTGCGAGGAAATCCCTCAAGTTCCCTCTTTCATTTGTCTTCACTTCAGGCCTATATAAATTTTATCTCTTCCCCAAGTCTTTGCTGTCTACTCTTCTTCCTATTACCTTCTGACTAAAGGTTCTCTTTGTTTCTTTTTCACTTCCTAGAAAAAAGTGTGACCTGCTTTATGTAAAACAGAAGTTACACTACAATTTAAGGCCCTATCACTCACCACCTTCAATGGCACCACCTGTTCTGATGCCTGGGTCTATGCCAGTGTATTTGGCATCACATACATGCAAGGCATTCAGATACTACGGTGTGAACAGGCTATAAATAAACAGACTGAAACTCTCCTTTTCTCTTTCAAGTATGACCACAAGATAATTAAAATTCACCTGTGTAGAAACAATCTCTGTATATTTGATCAACCAACAGAAAAGAGCAGCCCTGCTCTAGAACCACTGGCTGTTAGAACCAGCCTTGTAGTTCCCTAATTAATACTGGAATATAAACCAGCAGCACCTGCCACAAACATAGCAGTTAGTATCTTTAAAGTAGTAAATTCTTTTAATCCTGGAAAGGAGTTGCACCTTTTGTCCATAATATCCAGGCAAAGTTTCTTGCAGTTTCAGTTGTCCACTTACAAAGTTAGTGTTTTTATCTGCTACACACCTTTAGACATCTGAATCGAGTGGACCATAAAGGAGGTTCTACAAAATACTGCAGTAGTGCTAACTGCCCCTACTGCTGGAAATTTGTATCTTTGACATGTGATAAGACAGATAAACACTTCTGGGAAGTTCTTCATTATAAAATACCATCTGAATTAATTTTACAGTATTAGGGTACATAAATACCTAGGCTTGTTACAGAATTTTATCTGTCTCTTAACAAACAAGACATAGCACTAAGCATTTTCTCAACAAAACCCAAAGATCTTATAGAATACATAGTAATAGTCTGTGTGATCAATTTCAGTTATAAGTTGATTCAATTTAAATTAGTGGCTAAATTCTTTGATTTCATAAGAACAAAAAGGCAATGATGCCAGTGGGAGAGGGGAACACTGACACAGAGGAAGGCTGGAATTCCTTGAAATCAAACAGTCTAAAAACCTAAAAGAAAGAATCTGAATGAAGGTTATCATTCATGAATGAATCTTGGATGAATAGTGTTAGAAACACATTAATAAACAAGGAGGATGAATGTAAAAAGCAGGAGAAAAAAAAAAAAAACATTCCTCACCAGCAAACCAATCACAGGTTGCTGATAAAGCACAAACAGTAGTAACTCATTTTGATTTTTGACAGTTCCACAAACATTAAATATACTAAAAAAATATACTTGTGAAATATGCTAAAAAGAGCAAAAGCTTTTTCAAATATCTAACTAAAAAGAAAGATCTAAGAAGCAGGAGTGCTATGCAATGATGATGGAGTTGAAATTAAAGAATCTAAATATACTTCATAAGTTAACTGAACACTTGCCCTTTACTTCAACAAATGAATACTGCTGATGAGTGAAGGTATGGAAGCTACCATACCTGCAATTAAAGCAAAGTTCTAAAAGTTAATGTGCTCAGAAGAACAGTGGAAAACCCAACCCAGCAATTTACAGAACTGTCTCATGAAACTGCAGCTCTAGCAACACAAAGCTACAAACCAGAGGTATTATTACTGCAACACAGAAGTAGCATTCATATTTGAGAAGGAGCAGAAAGAATCACATTGGAAATCACAATCTTATTTGCTTAAACTTCAGTGCTTTGTCAAAGCAAACTCTAAAGGAGACACAGAAAGAAATGGACATAGAATAAAAATACATAACTTGAGTTAAAATTATGCGAGACTTAACATAAGAGTCTTCCCCAGAAAAATGCCCTTATACAAGGGCGTGCTCTTTGGAATTAGTATGTCTGTCCATAGACCCAAAAGCACCCGAGAAAGAAAAGGAGCTGCATGATCACAGGGTGACCATGACCCAACAGAGGAGTGTGTGGGTAGTGGGAGAGGGAAGTAAACAGGGTTTTAATGCAACAGTTTTAAGGACTCATTTAGAATTTTCATTCAGAATAACCTTGTTCAGAAAAAGATTAACTGAAACTAGAGCTATTGCAAAAAAGAGCTGCTAATAAGAGTAAAAGAGCCTAACATTAAAGGGAAAAAGCAAAGACCAAGAAAAGCATATAATTACTGTCTGCCAAAAGATTACAGTGCTTACCTCTATGATGGAGGCAAAGTTATTCCAGTTCATGAATAGTGTTTCCATTTTAAAAAAACCTGTTCATCTCTAATCATGGCCCACTTCAGAAACCATTGGCACAAAGTTTCTGCTCTGAGCAGACAAGCTCATGTCAGCTTCTTCAGGAAAAAAGTTACTCTTTGGATAGCTGACAGTTAATCCAGTACAAGCTGACAACTTCACAATCTACCCCTTTAATACAGCATACTTGCAGTTTATTTGCCATTTTAAAATCTGAGAAATACAACTTCTGAGTTCATGGTGTTTAGCAATAGAATGACAATTCCTTAGAGGAGGTTGAAATCCCTCTGTTTGTTGGTGTTATGAAGCTATAGACGAACAGAAAGTCACCAGTTAAGACAATCAAAAAGCCATTACACGGTCTGCAAAAGTGTTGCCTGATGGAGCCATAAAGTGCAACCGTGCCTGGTTAGTGTTGGCAAACTTAAAGCAATGCAAGACAGTAACTGTACCAATGTATCCTACAGCCCTGTAGAACTACCAGGCACCTCCAGACCCACCAAGCTATCTTTGGTGACCTTCCTCAGTCTTTGCAAATTACTAAAATTCCAAGACAACATCATGCAGTGATGCAACTTCAAGCAGTGGCACTTATTTTATGAAGTTGAGTTCTCTGCCAGTCAGTTGCTAACAGCTGCACTTGGAGATACCATTACTCCACAAAATAAAACATTACATACAGGATATTATCATCAGTGACAAGAAGCATCTGCAAAGCTCTTATAATGATCACTCACCAGAGGATCTCTCAGGGCACAATGTAAAGCATATGAAGGTTTCAGAGAAGCAGTGTAACAATTGGACTTCTCTAGAATCAGTGGTACCATAAATGCTGAAGATCCAGGAACAAACTAAGAAATCAAATGTGATTTTAAAATATGAGGAAATTACAGTACTATAATGAGCACCATGAAAAATGACAGGAATGCATAATAAAAAACAAAGTCACAAGAATCTTCCATAAGTGTTTATTCTAAAATAGAACAACCATAATTTTTACACTGTCAGCTTTTTCAAAATGAGTATCCTTTCTGTCATTTTGCAAAAGATTCATTACTCATTAAAAAAACCAAAACAAAACACTGCTACTATATTGAGGCTCCATTTTTTTTAATAAAACAAACAGAGAGCCCCATGGTAACAACCCACGTTCAGTAACAAGCTGCAACTATTTAAGATATTTTTCCATTACCAATTTAATACACTCCTACACTCTTTTCTACTAGTGCTACAGTTACAGTGCAACAAAGAAAAGCTACTGAAGCAAGCAGGACAAATTCTCCTGGGCACCCCTTAGAGCTTTCTCCACCTGCTGTTTCTTCAATCAGCTGACATCACTCCTGCTGACTAGCCCTCTGCTGTGGTAGCAGGCTGGTAGGCTTAGAAACACTTGTTCCCACCTGGCCCTTTGGGAGCTGTCCCTTCACCTCTTCCCTTGAAGCAGCTCTAACTCTGCATGCCTGATACAAAAAAAAAAAAAAATGGACTTCTTCATCTTCACAAGCAGACAGCACTAATTACATAAACTATTTTCAAGGACATGTAATGCATAAACACAAACTGTCTATTACATACACTTACATGTTACCTAGTTTCCAGATATTCAAGATAATAAATTTGGATTACTTTCTCAGAAAGCATCTCTTATTTTTTGTAACACTACTGGACTGTACTGATCCATAACTATCACCACACACCTTCACATCAGGATCTTACAAACACAAACAACAACATAGTATCAAATCTGTTATTGGTTTCTAATCCCCTGCTGGCATTATATACCAGAGGTATTCAATTATATATGATACAAATCTAGGGTTTTTTCGGTATATGCACATGACAACTTGCACGCTATGCAAAAGTCTAGACCTTAACATGTTCTACAGATCCCCACAACTTGAGTCCAATTTAAACAGCACTTGCTAAAAGTTCACGTGTTAAAGTACTAAGCCATCTTCTGAGACAATGAGTGTCATTAAAAAAGAAAAAAAAATAAGCTCCTTTGGAGTCAGTTCACAAGAAGTACTGATGTTTAGGGCAACAAGCTTACACCTGACACATTTCACACAACTGTCTTCTATTCACATGTTCTCAGCTACAGCCAGGAATTCAGTTCAGGTAAGACTGACTTCACACTCTAAGGTAAACATCTCCAAACCCAAGTAACACAGAACAATGGAAAAAGCATGTCATATACGTCAAACTATTTTGTGCTGCTAGAGCACCTTTCATCTGTTCTTACATCATCACTAAGCAATTACATTAACCAAGGAAGTAGACGTATATTAAGAACATAACTGTTTCTGGGCCCCAGTACATTTAATTACATCACTTTACAGTCAAGACACTATGAATGTTTAAAGAACTCACCAGACAAGCGTTGATTTAATCTTACAGGAAATTTGTAACAAAAAACCCCACACATCGCCAAGGATGTTCGATGCTAACATTGATACTTTAAAGGGATAAAACTGATCCTAGACCTTCCTCATTTCAAGCCAAAAACGTCCGTAAGTCTCTCTAAAATGAGGGAGTCACTGAGTGGATCATACAAATTCAACGTAGCACTGCTTCATCTACAAAACGTTTTTATTATCAGTGAAATACATAAGACTGCCCTTCAAAGTATCATGCTAGGATTCAAACTGGAAATCACTTAGAACACACGGAGCAGATCACAGCCCAGAGCTGTTTTCGGGCTCCTTCCAAACTCATGAATGTGCCCATCTCTCTTATCACCATCAACAGTCTCTTTGCAATTATAGCAGCAGGGCATACCAAGAATAAATAAATAAACGGGCTCTGAAATAAAAAAAAAAAAAGCCCGACCAAGCATCAGAAAGCCTGACTGAACCCTACCATAACTCGCTACCGGGGGTCACGCCCTACTGCTCTGGGGAACAGTGAAGCTGTGGTAACGTACTTCGAGGAAGTGCGAGAGAGAAAGGCACTGAAATACACACAGCTGTGATTTCAGGACATCTTCCTTTCGCTCTCTCCTCTTCCTCCCCCTCATTCCGCCGTTTCCACTCAGTACCGAGGCGTGAACGGCACCTTCCCGCAGGCCCGCGGACCGGGGCCGAGGAGGGATCGAGCCCGGCGTGCGGGAGCAGCCCGCAGGAAGGGCTCGGGCGCTCCCAGCTTCCCCCTGCCCGTCCGCATCAGGTCTGACAGCGGCCACAAAGAAGGGGGCCGCACACCACCGCCCCAAGCTGCCGCCGTTATTGTTTCCCTTTCTGTTCGCCTACCTGACGAGGGAGTCCCGGCTGAGCCGCCGTGCCCTCCCCGCTTCTCTAAACCCGAAGAACCGGGTTCCCACCCTGCTTCCCCGCCCCGTCCGGGGTTGTATGTATATGACACCTTCCCCCCCCACCCCGGCCCTCACCCTCTCCTTGCCCGGGCCCCAAGCAGCCTTACCTGCGGGCCAGCCTGCTGCAGCACCGGAACGCCTTAATAGGGAGGGGGGGGATTTGCTTCACTCTCCCCTCCCCCGCTTCCACGGGTGCGAAGGGCTTGTGGGTCCCGGAATCGCCTCAGGCTCCTTCCTTCCCTCACTCCCCACGCCCAGAGTCCAAGGAACAGAGGCAGAAGCCGCCCCAGGGCGAGCGCGGGTGCCCGCCGGGCACAGATCGCCCAGGAGCCGCGGCAAAGTAGCCGCTACCTCACTTCGCCCTTTCCCCCCCGCCTCCCACCCCTTCCCCGTGAGGGGCTGCAAGAACCGGAGCTTTAGGCAAAGACGAGCCGCACCGCTCCAGGCCGCCCCCCTCTTCCCCGCCCCGCGCTCTTGCCTCCTCCCCTTCAATGCTGGGCGGTTACAGCCACATCGAGAACCTGAGTAGGAAACAGCAGTTAATTTCACACCACCCGCAGGGTCCTGCGGCAGGAGGAAGGGGCCGGCGCTGAGGGGAGAGCAGCTAGCAGCCGTTGCGGGAGCAGCACACGACCCACGCTACTGCCGAGACCGACGTCCATCCGCACTACCCCCCGCCCCAGCCCCTTACACAGGCCGGCGAGGCGGACTGCGCAGGCGCCGCGCCCATCGCCGCGGAGAAAGGGGGCGAGAGGGCGGTGCGCAGGCATGCGCAGAGCGGGCGGGCGGGCACGGCTGCGGGGGCGTTGGTGGGCGGTTCTCCGCTGGCGGGGTCCCGGCTGGCGCTCTGGGCGGGGAGGGCGACGGGTACCCGTGGCCTGAGGTGCCTTTTCAGCTCAGGGAAGGCAAGGCAGCAGTCAGCCCCCGACGTTAATTGCGTTGCCGGAGGAGAAGCGCTCTCCTCTCCCCCCGTTTCATTTTTCCTCAGCTGGCAGGGAAGAGAGGGGGCTTTGCCCTGTGGTGAGGAGGGCTGTGACGCTCGGCTCTCCGCCACCCCTTACCACGGGCAGGCCGGCTGACTCACTGCTGTGGCGGGGAGAGGTAGGTCTGCGACCTTCTCCTTTGTGTTTCCGTCTCGGTTTTAACTGGGGTTTGTTTTTATCGAGTGGTGTTCCCCAGGGAACGGCCCAGTGAGAGCCCCGGCAGGCCGCAGCCGCCTCGGCGGAACCGCAGCGCGACCCGCCGGCTTCAGCCGCCGCAGGGCCCGTAGAAACCGCCCTCCTCGTTTCGCGCCCTACCAAGCTGTGCGTCCTGCTCCCACCATTTTCAGCTGGCACGCTGCACAAGTGTTGCAGAAGATTTACGTGGATGGGTGCCAGGCAGGGTTTATGGGTAAAAATCCTGGGCAAGCATTTACACCTTATCTTATATGCTGGCCCAAACGCTACTGGACTTCTGTACTATCAAATTTTAAATATAGACAAGCAACAGAGTTCCTAAGGATAACAAAAGAAAGAAAAGACTATACCATTAAATATATTCCAATTTATACCCAAAGAGCCAACAAATGTTCATGAAAGTAATGATCAGACTGCTGTGAAATAGACTTGGGATCAGATCTGTAGTCATTTGCTTTTCAACACCTCAGTAAGTGCAGGGTGTCTGGAAGAATGTAGACATGATCAGAGGTCTGGAGGAGATGGCATTTCATATGTTAGAAATCACATGGGAATGAAAAAGCACAGCTAAAATGACAAGCCTAGTGGTAAGACTCAAGAACATTCACCAGAGCCCTTGGCAGAGGTCAAATGTTGTCTTACTAAAATAAGCTCAAGTGGATGTGTATAAAGTAAAGAAAAAGGGACATGCAAGTGAATTAAATCTATTACAGTAGACATAAAACAACTTCCTTGAGTTTCATTAGTATTTTATAACTTTCTGTCTGAGAAACCCAATACTGTCTCAATCTCTTTCCTCACTTGATCATACAGCATAGCCTCACCATGCTTATTTTTAACATCACATTAATTTCTGTAGTAATAGATGATGATCTCACCACAGGGAGATGAAGAAGAAAGTTTCTCTTGGAAAATCAGTAGGAAAGACCAAAAAAAAAGTACTGGCTTAAAAACTGTATTTTTATTTGAAGTTTATTCTTACAGAAGGACTCACCTGCTGATTTTCTGGGCTTTATGGAGAGTCTTCATTAAAAACACCTTGAGTTATTTTGGTTTGGTCCAGCTGGTGGGAGAAGTCTTTTGTTCCCTCTTGAGCGAAGAGTTTGTGTGGAATCTTCTGAAATGTGGGATGATTCTCTGTTAATATATTGCTACATAAAGGGGAAAAATGTTTTCAATTGTTTGTACATTTTTCTCCGATGAAGTGTTGGTATTTGCATACGTTTAGTCCTTTGATATCATAGGCTGCACATTTTTCTTTAATGATGCAGCAAAACGCATGTCTCCTTGAGACCAGACATGCATTTTTGTGGCTTGAAAGAGCAATTGTTCACTTGACTGAAAAGTGGTGCACAGCACAGTGTGTACACAGTGCAGTTACTACAGGCAGTGGTACAGGATGTCACAGTAGCAGTTCTGAGTTCAGCATCATTAATGAGTAGTTAAAGTCAAGTTATATACAGTTTCATTGTAAACCTTTAATTAGAAGCCAGAAAATGAAAGTTACATTTGAACTTTTGCTGTGAAATGGCTGCAGTTACAAAATATACAATTATTTATGAATCTGCCTTGAACAAATCCTTACTGAAGCTACTATAAGCTACTATAAAGCTTGCTCTGTTATTAATGAGTTTCTGCTAAAAATAAATAAATGAATGAATGAAGTTATCACTGGATCTGCCTTTGAATATATTTTCTCTTCACTGTTGTCTTTTTATATGGTAGGTTAGTATAGATTCCTCATCATACGTAATTCAACCTGCTGATTTACTCTCTCCTTTCACTTTTCTCTGGAAATCTCTCTCTAAAGCTGTTTTGCTCAGTTGAGGCATTCCATGGGTGAAATCTTAGTTCTTTTTAGAGCGATGGTCACCTAAGAAAGTATATCTAGGATGAATCTGTCAGTCAGTTGTGTGGAACACTTTCAACAATGTCAACTTCCTGCAATAATTTGTATACAGTTTTAAAGAGTTTTTGTCACTGAAACAACTTCAATGAGAGAAAAATGTGTTTTCCTGTGTAATGTTTGCTATTTGTGCAGTTTTGAATTTTTTTTTTTTGTCCCTCTCTTTAGCATTTCTAATCTTCCCATGAAGCTGTTGTTTCATGATTATTGCAGCTTCTGGTTAAGAATGTAATAGTGATGGCACACACATAGGATTATAGTCTAACTTAATCCCTGATGTCATTCCATGTATTTTCCCTTCTGTGTCCTCCCTATTCTTCTCTCTCTCATGCCTACCCCACCCCCCTTATGAAAKAATAACTTCCAGCTATTAGTTTAACTGGTAGATTGGTTTACTGACAGAGACCGATTGGTTTAACATAGCATTGTAAGGAGTTCTGACCACCTCCATCCACTTATTTCTCTCCTTCCCATTTTGTCCCCTTCCTTTCCTGTAGTTTCCATCTCCTCAGTTCAGATACCATCACCCAACAATTCATTTGGCACAATTGAACATACATTTTTTCCCAGCTGTAGTAGAACCTCTTTTGGAGATTCCCAATGTTGTTAGTAACTGCTTGTTCCCCACCTCCCCACAAAAAGGGTGTTCTACTACTCCCTTGTGACAGGTGGAAAATCAGCTTTGTGTGGCTATACTATAAAGTAAGTGCAAACCCCTTTTGTAATGCAGGGAGCAACTTTTGCTTGTTTTTTTGGTTTGGTTTGKTTTTTTTTCTCAAAACAGTTATTGGATGTGCTTACAGGAGGCTTCTGCCCAGGCCCTTTCAGTCCTGTTCTCTGCCACCTTTTGTTAAGAGTTTAATTTCTGCTAAAGATACATTTCTGTCATCAGATACACAGACACTAACATATATTAAATAAATGTTTTCAATCTCAGCATTTACATGTTTTTTAAAAATTCAAGAGGAAAAGAAGAAAAAAAAGATGCATTGCCTTCCTTGGATGACCTTTTGCATGTGATCTTCTCTGCACCAATTTTTTAACTCGGAAATTATTAGGACCCAGAACATATCTACAAAATATAAGGTCTGGGGAACCATAGCAATCAGGCAGTTTCTACCGTAAGTTAAATGTAAAAGTTACATAAACAGACACTGGGCAGTTTATATTTCAGTTACTAGACTAGTGAAATATATTTTTAGTTACTGGAAAACTAAATAGAGTAAAAGAATGAGTAATCCTGTGGCACAATCAAAAGATCTTTAGAATGATTCAGTACCAGCTCTGTTGAAGCACCTGTCATTATTCAAAGTAATGTTGATTTTCAGTTACATTGAAAGCAATAAGCAAAGGGTTGCATGACTTAAATGTAAATGATGGGAAACAATTTAAGACTTTAAAGAGAATATTTGAAATAGTTATAAGGCAGAATGCATGCAGACTGCATGCTGAACATAATCACGAAATTCTTTATTTAAATCTTTTGTAGAATTCATTGGAGTACTGAGGGAGTATTATCAGGCTTCCTCTGTAAAGTTTTTGCATACATATGACATTTACGAAGTAGTGGAAAAAAACAAGCATTCAAAATTCCTGGCTGTTTGTTGTGGGGATATGCACATTTCACAGCTGTTCTTGTAGGGGTTAATATAGACTAGAAGGTTTCTGGTAGTGGCAGGTAACTGCAGAATCAGTGAGATTTAGTTTTTCCCTTTACCTCATTTAGTTTTAATAGTGCAAAAATCTGTCGGGCACAGTAGGAATTATGCATATACGATGCATTTTGATGGAGATTAGCACCCACAAATCTTCTCGGTGCACTCTAGCAGTAGAATTGCATGAGTTGTTCTGGTTCAGATCCATTGCATCCTCAGCAGGGAAAGGGTTAGACTGTCTTTTGAATAGCTGTGGGTAGGGCTAACTGAAAAATTTATATTCCAATGCTCTCCCAGAAATCTACATTTCCAAGTAAATGCAATCTTTTGTAGAAAACATCTGTTTTAACACAGATTTGTTAATTGACCAAACAATTGAAAACAGAATGCTCCCCACTTTCTAGATACTTATTTTCACTGTTTTGGTTGGGTTTGTTTTTTCTTTTTTAAGTCTTTTAGAAATAAGGTAAACACTAGAATATTGTGTTCTATGTTTAGAATGTGTTTATAGGAAGATTTTTGTAATTGCTATAGATTGGTATCCATTTTTATACAGTAAATTTTAAGCACTAGAGTGCTCTGAACAGTGTCCAAAGATCAGCTTGTTAAATAAGAAATAAGGGGAAGATACTGGCATTATTTTGATCGATCCCATTTAGATTGTAGATAAATTATGAAATATCTTAACAAGGTTTGTGGACTGAGAGTTTGTGAGAAACCTTTTTTTTTTAAGAAAGTGAAGCTATATTCTGAAAAAATGAATTTAAAAATTAAATTTTTACTTTAAAATTTGAAGGTTTTTATATTATACATAGCAGTATATTTAATTTTCATATAGTGCTTTTCATTATTATTCCATTGTAAAAACAACTAGAGATCCAAGTATCGTCATCCTTACAGACCTGATAGACGTACTTCTAAATGTCTTTATGTTCTGTTTGTTATATATAGAAATACTGACAATTTCCTATGCGAAATACCATTCTTGAAAAGTCAGTCTGAAGTCACGATCTATTCTTTGAGTGTTATATATCCCCCAAGAGATTGTGTAAACGCTAATTGATTTTACTGGTGACACACAAGCCACATAGAGGAAATCGCCTCACTCTTACATAGTTATGTTGAGTTCGCAAAACTAATGAGCAGTGTCTATATTAAGCATAAGTGAGTAAACACGTGGATCTTTTAGTATGTACTCAAATATTTTTTTTAGTCACTTTTCTGACACCTGTTATTTTTTTTTAAGTAGAAACATCATTAGAATGTAAAATTTAAATAGGACTTTTCAATACATTTAGATTTTATAACACACTGAAATCGAATGGGCATTTATCAGAACTCTCCTACGCCTGATATCCCCACAACCCAAATTATCTTCACCTACTACAGTGCTCCCACCAGGTATGCCAAGGTGAACAAATTATTAATATAATGAAGACATATCTACGATGATTTTTTTGTCTTCTTTAGAAAATATAATAAAAATTAAAATACTCTTTTATTTTTGCTTCCTACCTGAAGGAACCACTTTTACAATTCTCTTCAAAATCTCAAGCGCTCAGATTCTCCATATAACAAAAATAGCTTTCACTGAGCCTTCATTTCATTTTCTCCAGCAACAAAGTTGATCTTCTGTCTAATGCATTTAAAAAACAACCAAATAGAATAACTGAAAGCCAAATTGAGAGAGATGCTTCTTTTCCATTAGTATTGAGCCTGTATGCTGTATGCTGCTGCTTGCTGCTTCAGTGCACTACTTCTCTGTTAGTGTATGTCTGACATTAACGTGCATCATTATTTGAAGGTGAAGGTGGATGGTTCCTTCATACAAGTACTGTTAAACTGGAGAAGCAAGAGGACACTGAAATTTAAATTTTAAACGTCAGGCTCTGTACTGCACTTTAGAGATTGTCAAATCTATATATTGCTCACAGAAGCTAGTCAATGGTACTGTTGTATCTTCTTTGTAGACTTAATCACCATTGCTTTTGGTCCGTTTTTTTTAGAGCTCCTGAGCAGATACTGCCACTTCAGTCAATGGCAGCTATGGATGCTCAGCACTCCTGAGAGAAACAGCCCATTCAAATTAAGCAGTTTGGGTTTAATAATTCCATTTACTGAATTGAAAATCAGCATATGTACAAGCTTTGGAAGACTGGGAATTAAGTAATATTTTGTCTATAAGGTACATGCACCCAAGATCTAGAGCAAAAACAGCTTTGCCAAGTCATGATTAGAGCTGCTAGTAGCTCCAATGCTTGAAATTTTAGGACTATCATACTATACAAATTTAAAAAAAGAGAAAAAAAAGGTAAGTTCAGAGAAATGCTATCCTAGTGGAATTCAAACACAATAAAACAATGAGGAAGAAGAAAAATGTGAAAAATTCACAGAAATGTTCATAATACTTAATTCATTTAAATTAAATACAGTTTAAACCATGTCTCACTTGTCTGTAAAGTCTAACCTGTTGACATTTGTCTGTAATCATTTATCTTATACAGGATTGTAATATAGCATATCCCTCTTCAGTCTTTCTTATGACAATAAGAAACATTCTTAGGACCTTTTATTCAGCTAGAGAGTGAAGCTACTAGAAGACTCCAAATGTCTAGTTGTAACACTAGAACTGGCCAAACTGAAAAGTGGATATATAATTTGAAAATATTTAAACAAATTAATTAAACTAAATGAAACTGATAATATTCCTTTAAATGTACATTCACATTTTAGAGCTTGAACATAGGATTACTTAGATTTTGTAGCAAATTGATCTCTGTGTATACTTCATGTTGAATCTTCTGAGGGTTATGGCAGCTCAACCATTGTGACCTAGAAGGAGTAAAAAGCAAGTTTTTATGTTTCTGTATGTAATGTGCAGTTCTGATCTAAAAAAACTTTAACACTGTAGAATTCTGTATTTGATACATGAACAAGAAAAGATTATGTGCAATTTCTAAGGTTTTGGGTTGCTTTTTCAGGGGTTTTTAGGACAATCATGCAAATAATCATGATTGTTAAGGGACGTCCTAAATTACACCTATGCATGATACCTATGCAACTCTGTGAGACTTCTTGAATTATATTAGCAAAAGTCAAACTGATTGAAACAGAGTAAACAAAGCTATAGATGATGCAAGAGAAAGATTCTGTCTTCTATTGTTTCTAGGCTGAGCAAATGTAAAAGCAGTATAAAAGCAAGCAGATGTCACTCCAAATATATACTGGGCAATTCTACTTCCAGGCATGATTTAATTCTGAAGAGTGACAGGACAGTCTTGCTCAATATTTCTGTAGCATTCGAAAGGAGATCCAGTAACTTTTGTGATGACTCATGTCTGAATATTTTGTACGCTTATTAACTATTTCGACCAACTCAGCTAAAAAAGAGGGAGAGAGCACACACAAACTGGATTATAGTTTCTTGTGCAGACTTGTTTATTAGCATCCAGTTAAGAGAGCCAGTTGGTTACTTATGCAACCTCAGCTCAGCTTGCACAGGTGTCACCAAGGGCATCACTTTTAAAAAATGGGATTACACAGCTGTAACGAGGACACTGTTTGGCAGGGAGAACTTTTGTTACAGGCTGAGAGACATGAGCAAGAAATAACGCTGGGTGACTACAGGAGCCAAGGTTGGGTTTGTGGGCCTGGCAATTTGGGGAGGAAAAAAACCAAACAAAAAAATCCCTCCCCCCGCCCCAAACCTCTCTACATGACTACAAAAAGCGTATCTGGTGTCAGAACCAAGGCACAACATATATGAATATTTTTCATACTGTTTTTACAGTAATATTTCAGAGCAAAGCTATACTTTGAACCACACCTTAAGCTTTTATGCAACAACTTAGTTTTGCTACTTTGTTATAGACATCAGATTCTTTAATTACTTAAGGCTGAAAACAAATACTTTTAGGATTTATTCACGAAAATAGAATGGGTTAATCCACCAATTTAAGAATCCTTCAAATTGCCAACAGAAACTGTAATTTTTGTTTATATATATAAAATACACATACATGCAAGATATATATGTATGTATAAAACAGAACATCAAGTACTAATAAATAAAATATTAAAACTATGCTAAATGGAGTCTCAAACAGGTTGCAGTGTCTAATGACAAGCAATTATTTAAATAACCATTTCATGCTGTTAGGTTACTCCTTCACCGAAGATGTCACAGTATTCTCTTAACTCTCCATGTCTGCTTTACTTCAAAACCTCTGAGAAGAAATTTAAATAGTCACCAGACCAGCGTAAGAAAGATGTATGCTGACTTTTCAAGCTTTGCCTGTTTCCTGAGGGAAATACCACAGTTCTCAATTCCTGGTAAGCAAGACAGCCACGTTCATTTTTAGAACAACCAGTTCTGCATCTGCGTTTATCTACTTCTGTATGTTATGGAGAGGACATTTGGCTGGGTTGCTTGTAAAAGATGATGCCAAACATAACCAGTGGGATGGTAACTGGTATCTAAACATAAAGATCTGGGTCAATACAACTAAAATTTAGTTGCTTGAAACTACATAATAGTTGTTGTGTTCCTTATAATCTGTCATTGATAAGTGTAGAAATAATGTCTGGAATATAACCTAGAACAGGAAAAAAGTGGCTTGTTAACTATAATATGTTGTTACTGTTAAAACATGCACACCTTTTCCTCACAAAACAAAAACAAAACCCAAACAACAACAACAAAACCTGGGGGGGGCGGAACTTTCATGCTGGATGAGGAAAAGCAGTAAAAACTACCTTATTTCACATTAGCTAATTGAGGGTTGTACTTGTTCATCTTTGTCCGATTTAAAGGAGGGACATCCAGAAAGGCTACTAGGAGATGTTTTGTAAAATGTTACCCCATAAATTATTTGGATCAAGAAAAAAGTTGTAAGGAAGACATTGTCTGTAAACTACTAGTATTGTCTGTAAACTACTAGTATATCACAGACAGTAACCAATACATTTATCAGTACATATAGATAAACTGAAATTGATCTAAGCTTTTCTTAGATGCAATTACTTTGCTTGCTGGCTCTACTTTTGGCACTTAATATAAGATTAAAGGGCAAACTGAACGAAACTATTTTACATCTGCCCTTGACCGTGCTAGGTTAAGATGAGAAATGTGAGACTTTCACTTGCAGATTTTGTAAAAAATCCAGAGGCTTTTAATTTGAAATCATTCCCTTGATAATGACAAACAAAAGTTTAGAGCCCAACACACAGCCTGGAAAGTAACGCCAGCGGCTCACCCAGCCGCTCTAACGCCAGCCCAGGGCTGGCAGGGTGCTAAGCCTGTACAAGGTCAGCAGCCGGCGGGAGGCACCGAGGGCTGCCAGGTGCCCCAGCAGCGAGCCTGAGGGTGCCAGGCAGCCGTTGCCGGCTGCCACCTGGGAAGCAGCTGCTCTCCACCCTGAGCCAGGCAGCTGGCCGAAATCCAGGACTGAGAACTCTTCGGCTTAGCACAGAGAAGACAGGGAGTGGAGTTTGCAGGGGTATAGTAAAGGTAAGAAGAGAGAGAAGTAGGTGCAGAAGTATAAGCTGTTATCCCCCATCAGCTGATGAAAGCTGCTGCTGTTTGCAGCCTCTCGCTGGCAGGGAGTGGACTCTTGCTGCAGGCTGCTATAATAAAAGCGCTCAGAAGGTCAGGGTCACAAAGATGTGAAGGTTATTACACTGGTGTACTGAAGACCCGATACTTGTATCCTTAACGTTACGGAGTACACTGCTCTCATTTCTCAATACTGTGCTGTTATCTCTACAGTGATGCCGTTTTCTGATCCTTTGTCTCTTCTGTATTTGCAATGCGAGGTCTGATTTTGAGTCCCATGTTTCAAATTCTGTTAATAGTTTATATTTTCAGTATTTATACTTTCCCCTATTTCCAAATATGTAAACAAACAAAAATATACTTAAGTATTTAAAATATAAGTCAGTAAGATGATGTTAAAAAGCAAACACTTCTTGGTTTTGATTTAAAACCTAGAAATATTTTCTGTCTTGACTAATGTACCTGATATGTTTCTTATTCTTAAAGAAAGCATTTCATTTCAGTCAGCAAGCCTTTTAAGTGTATTCAGTATTTACATTCTTCTCCCTCCCCTCCCAAAAATCATCTTCTCTGGAACCATTGGAGGCAAACTTCAGGTTTCTGTGCTTTCAGTATTTCTGTCTTTGAGCAGCCTTCATCTTTGAGCAGTCTTAGTGTTAGATTAAATTAACAAAGCAACAAATTTCTTCCACTACAGCAAAAATGAAGTTAGTTTCACTAACTAGAAGTTACTAGTTGTCGTTAATGGATTTTATTTCATAGAGTTAAATTTCTTGTCTGCAGTGGCAATCTTCTCAAATAAGCATAAGGGAACTCTCTCCCCCTCCATTATTTCCTTTGCACCATATAACAAAGCTTTTGACTTGATCCTTTCTGCTTTTGTCTTCTTAGGGCGTCTCTGCATGAATGATGCAACTGGATTTATTTGTATGTGAATCAGCGCTAAAAAAAGACAAAACTGCATTCAAAAAGTGCAAATCTTTGGACTTGAAATTATTCGGCTTTGGACAAAAAGTGATTTGAAGACTGTTCATGTACCCGTGTCTCTGCTCTGGATTGTGTTTGCAGTCTACCGCCTATCTGTTCTCTTTGCTCTGAGGCTTGTGTTGAGCAACCACTGTGCTTACCTGTATGATGTCTGCTTTTCCAGTTTTGCTTTTGGAGACTAGGTATTCTCCTGAAGCAGCAATTGCTCCTTTGAACTCCAGAGAAGTACCACCTTCATTCTGAAGTATTTCAGGCTGCTTAGGTAAGAGAAGTCACTTCCAAAACTGCTCGATAGCTTCATGGCTGTTTTGCAGGGTGTAAGGTGATGGCAACAAGAGAATGTTTTATAAATATGCACTGTGTACTCTAGATTACTGACACCACAGAAGCTAAAGCAGCCTCATTCATGGTGGTTTGTTATTTCATAATAGTCCACAGTTATCTCCCTATGCCTAACCTTCCCGTCTGGCTCCTGCTGGAGCACATGCTAAATGGACTACACCAGGAAAGCCCCACACGGTTTGTGGGCAGTGTATTACCCAATGAGACGTTCTGACATTGTTCATAGCTATAAGAAATTAAAAGGTTGTAACAGAGGTTAGCAAGAACKAAGTTTGATCTTACCTGCAGTATGTTACTTGCTTAGTATTGTCGCTAATGGACTAGCAAAAGTTTGGACCACTAGACTATAAAGAATTAAATATCTAGAAAAATATTTCAAATAATAAAATTAATGAATATATGAACCTTCATATTGTGCTTAATTAGATTAAACTTAAAGCAACTTTTACTACATGGAGGAAGAAGAGAAAATACTGCATGAAACATTTTCAGTGCAAACTGTTAGATTTAGAGTGCGCTTTGAACAAGAATTATATAATAGCATGACGATGGTTAATGCATTATGACAGCAAGTGAAGAGTTATCTTTCTTACAGTATCTGAACAAAGCCAGAAGGAAGTTACGCCTTCCTTCTAAGTATTTGTGTGCATATTTATAGTATAATTATGAAATGTTAACTGTTTGCAACACTTTTTCTAACCATAATGGGTTTCTCTTCTCTCAGTGTCCCACCTGCAAAATCATCTTGTGGCAGTTTATACGAAGAATGAGTTGAACAGATGTACAGGGAGCTACATCATGTAGAAATAACATTTCTTGCTAGTCTGGTTAGTTAGAGGATGAACTGAATGAGGTAGGATAATGGAAGAACAATACAAGACACTTTACACTTGGAAATCAAAGACTAAATAACACGTCTCTATTCTAGTCATGACTGGTAGGAGATAGAATTACATCTCAGTGTTTCCATGAGTTCTGCGTATTCTGACCCAAGTATCCACAGCAGGCTCCCCTGCCTGAGTGCAAGGGCTGGCCTTCATCTCTGGTAAATAATTCAGTGTAGCACTCCTGTGAATAAGTATTATCACATGCGTTTAATATAAAAGATTCACAGAGTAAAAATCATACTGTAAACTCTTTAGTAAACAGTGACTTGCATCATAACTCTGAGTTTCTTTGGTTGCATGCAAATTGCTGCTAAATCAGAATAAGAAGCTCACAATATGGCTCCTGGTTTCATACGAAGGACCTGGCAGAGTTGGAAATAAAAATCAAATTGCCTGAAATCCTTTAATTTAGCCAGAGAGAGTAATAAATGACACGGTTGTCTTGCTCTTTTTATGCCAAGCTAGTTTGCTTTATGTTGTAGTACCAAACAAACTTGTAAAATTGCTAGTATCTTTCTAGAGCTGAACTTTCAGATTATGAACTCTGTCTCGCCCAAAGACACTGAATGCAGTTTAATACTGAGGCAGTCCCCATCAACTCAGCATCTGTTCTGTCTTATCTCCCACAGGTGTTATTCCAAATGAAGTTTCAGGTGCTGGAGGACAAGTTGAGGTCAGCTTAGTTTTTCTTGATATAATAGTTAGAGTTCCTATTGCGTTTACTATAAATTGAACTGTATAATTGCAACCGTTAGGTTAACACCCCCTCCGCTTTCAGAGCCACAGGAAAGTCCAGGTGGTTTGAAGCAAATTACCAGAGCAAATACTTGTGTGAAGACTTCTCACTATTTTGTGATAATAGGTTTTTTTTTTTTTTTTTTTTTCCTCTGTAAATATAACAATGTAATACTTCAATTACAGGCATCAGAGTTTACTTTGGATAGTTGGAAAACTGGTATTTTGCCATTTAGAAGGTAAGTGATCCATTTTAATAGATGCACTCATCAATAAGGAATATTTTATATTAAAAATTCAATAAGGAATATTTTATATTAATAATTAAAGATAACTATGCTGTGAGCTGTACCTGGTATTTGTTAAGCCAAACCCAATGTCTCTGGCCTTTTTGGAATAAGCAGGGAAAAACTTCATGTGTGTGAGAGAGGAGCGTGGAATCAGAGTGGCAAAATAAGCTGAGCAAAGTCTGAGAGAGAACAATTTGATGATTAGAATTTGAGTTTAATTTGAAATAGTGCATGTTAACAGATGAAGATGCAAAATCACATAGTTGGAGCATTCTGAGCAGTTTGGTAATTGCTTCCTTTTAAATAATAGTTTTCTCAAGTCAAAGAAGCGTCTCACATCTGAAGATGGCAGTATTTCTTTGCAGACGAGGGGGGATAATAAAAAGGAAGCATGCCAGCATGTCATACTTACATATAGGTGAGCTCCTGGAGACGATGAAATAACATGAGAATACAACAAGGGGAGCATCTCTTTTCATTATGTGTGTACACAATTAAGTAAGGATGTCTTCTAGACCACAGGGTTAAAAATATTTTAAATGATAAATCTGTGAACAGTATCAAATGGTCCATGTTTCAATCCCATATCCACCACTAAGTTGCTGTGCAGTATCTTGAGTTTTCCAGAACTCACTTTACTCGCCTATAAAATGACTTGTCTTTATTCTATGGGCATACATACCATCAGACCTACCAAGCATTTGTTTCTAAAGCACTTCAAGAAAGCCAGATACCATGTATGCAAATCGATACTGAATAATAACTCTGCTCCTGTAGTAGTTGAGCAGAGGTAATGAAGTATTCACTATTTTCAACTGAAAGGTAAGTTACTCTTCTTTATGTAGAAGTGCCCTATGGGCCTGTCATTGAGAAGTAGGTCAGACATGAAAGGAATTTCAGGCCTAAAGCCCTTGGGTCTCTTCAACCAGATATTCCACCCTACTCAGTGGGTGGCAAAGCTTGTAGTAAATCCTGGGAGCTAGAAAAAGGAGTTAAGGAGGATGAGAAACACTTCCCTCCAAAACATTTGAAAAGTAAGAGTAGTAGGGAATTTAGAGTACAACAATACTCAAGCAAAAATATAGCAGTATCAGGATATTATCTTAAATGCTGACAAACTCCTAATCTGAAATTGGTTGTGTGTTCTTAGAGATCTGTTACATTCCTAACCTTCACATGTCCTGAATTCAAGCACTAATTGATAGATCTAGCTACATAAAACTATTGTCTTTGTGCTTCTATATGTAATGGCTTTGTGTAATCACAGAACAAAAATGTGTATTTGTTGTTTTGTAGATTCTAGAAACTGTGATGCAGGGAAGTAGTATAATTATTCCTAAAACACTGTTTTCTCTATTCTGTATCCATCAGTTTCATAAATTTGATACTGCAGAAGGAAAGTGAGTGTTTTCCTTAATGACCTATCAAATTATACAGTATTGTAATTAGGAAAAATACTTCCCGATTCTCCTTGAAATGGTTGCTCACCTTGGTAGTTGCAAATGTTATTCAGTACACCTCTTTAAGAATCTGTCATGCTATGACTCAGTGACTTTCCTCAAAAGTGAATTCTGCTGGGTGTAGCATCTCCAGTGATGTGGTTTTAGATGTTCCACACTTTACCTAAAGGGATCACAGAAATTAAATTAGTTTTTTTAGCTCTTCCCAACTGAATAGCCTCAGTGTCTCAAGATCTTTGCATGTATTCTTAGCTCTGCTGACTAGAAATGATTAAGCAAAATCATTTGCCATTTCTTAATGACAGTGCTTAAGGGGAAAATATTATCACAGAATCAGAAAAATCCCAGCAGGGAGATAATTGTGTCTTATGAATGTGTATCCCAGTATTCTTAAAAAGCATTTAAATAAGCAGTCATTCCTTTGACCCTTCTATCAGCGGTTGGGCAAGCAAAGAGGAAAACTAACCATGTGTTTGCAGAAATTTGGTTAGCGTCACTGTTCTTATACCAATAGAAGCACCAAGATGCAAAATAGCTTGCCCAAGGTGGGTGAGCAGGGCACTGGGAGAGCTGGGAATGGAACCCAAGTCTCCTCCAAACCAGCCCACTCCTCTGCCATAAAGAAGGTCTGTCTCCAGGAGCAAGTTCTTTTCCCTTTTTAGATATAAGGCCCCTGCCCATATAGCTTTGTTGTTTTTTTTTTTTAATATTGTGATTACAGAAATAAGAACAAAAGTACTCAAGTGAGAGTCTGCTGCCAGCTAATTTAAAATCAAACTCGTGACTAGCGTCACTGTTGATATAAAGGATCTGCTGTTTTACAGCATCATTGGCTCTCTTTTCATGGCATCCAGAGCTTTTAAAGGAAGTACAACAATTAAAGTGAAATGGAAGTTGAGAGAAGGGTTTTGACGCTTTAAACAAAGCATAAAGGAAATGCCGCTTAACAAGGTAGTGATAAAATGAAGATTTTTGTTTTAGCAAAGTGAGAGTCTTGCAGGATCAAATCCTGTCACTCGCTTTTAAATCTCTCCATGTCTTATATTCCCATTCACAAAAAGATGGGTCATGGTCTTTCAGCTGAATAAATCCAAATAATTTTCCTTCTCCTGCAGTCCTAACTAGTGAGCCAGTTTACTGCAGCGGTTCTTAGTAGTCTTCAAGGCCTGAGCTTGCACTTTGTACTTTTGGAAAGAGAGGTGTGTGGCATGAAATGTGATCTCTGAACAACTTTCCCACCAGAGCAGAGAGGTTCCTTTCCCTCCCGAGGTGCAGAGCAGCAATGCCTGTCAGCTTTTCCTCACTCTGAAGTGAGTTAATTTCTCTTGACTTGTAAGTTTGAACAACTGCAGCCTTTAGGCTACCTTTCAGCTATCTCAAACACTGCCCTTGCTCTTTTCATAGCCTTGTGCATTTTGAACACACTCACAAATCTGACTTTTCTCTCAGGTCACTCACTATCTTTATTCAAATGGCTATTAATGAACCTTTTTGCTCAGTTTTACCTTCACTGAGATCAGACCAGTAGCTGGGCACCACAGATGAACATATGAATACACAAATAAACAGCAAATAGACTGTTTGCTAAGCAACCATGACGTCAGTCACATGGTAAAGATTAGTATTTGACATCCAGCAAGTTACTTAGAGCATCCCGTACTTTGTACACAGCAGGATTATACAGCTGATGTAGAAACTTTGTTTTTTGTCAATTCCCTGACCCGAATGTTTTTAAACTCTCATCCCATTGTTGGTATAGTTTTGCATTTAAATACTGACAATGACTCTGTAGAGGCATAGTCATAATCTTCTAGAACACTGTCATCTGGTGGTGGTTTTAAGTCACAACATTTAGAAACAAAAGTAAGAATGGCAATCAAATCAGGCTAGACAAATTCTCTGATTATCCATTAAGTCCAGCTTTCATATTAAAAGTGGTAGGGTTCTAATCACAGCACTATAAAGGTTTTACCTTGCACAACTATTTCTCCTCATTCTGTAGGCTGCAGGTACAATGAGTTGTCACAGTTTTCGCTGCTCTGTCAGATAACGTGCTGTTGTTTGTTACCTTTGTGCTGAAGGTCAAAATACTTCCTAACTGAAACCGATTACCTGTGCACCTATGTGTAGTACACTCTATGACTGCTTTAACATCAGCACTAGTATTTTGAATTTTATGTGTAGGAGCACAAACTGCAATTATTGCCAAATGCAACATTCCACAAGCTGTCTGTAAAGAACAGTGGTGTGTACATTAGCTCTGGACAGTAACTCCTGTTACATGATTAGTACTCCCTTCTGCTTAGGTTTGTTTACTCTATTACCAGTTCATGTTCATTTATTTTTAAAGTAACTCCCTCAATGTCAAATATTATCCAGTAGGAGTAATAGGAATATTTTGTATTAGATATTATTTTAACAGCATGATGATGTAAAGAAAAATTCAAACATGGCAAACCTCCTTTCCAAACAAAATATGAACCAACATATGTTATGGTGCTTTCTTTTATGTCTTTTCATATTTGTGATGAAGGACTGGATTGAAAGAACTAGCTGCTGGCAAATTCATACATTTTTCACAAAGTAATTGGAGTTGTAGGTGTGGAAAAAAGTATTGAAAGCCATATTCATAATTTATGCCCATGGCTTTTTTGTGACTTCCAGAAAGCTGCAGTAACTTAAAGACAGCATTTTAAAAATCAGATTAGACTGGCTGGAGGCCATACGCATGAATACTTTAATCATCATTAGCAACTAAGATAGTTACTGGTTGAGATAGTATCAATTTTTTCAGTAACAGAGTTGCTTGTTAGCTGAACTTGAAGTAGCACTTACCGGGATTACTTCAGTTTAAAGTTAAGCAAATTGCTCAGCAAAGGCTGTATGTTCCTGAGCAATCTGAATAACTCTGGCAATGTAAAGCTATCCAGCTCCTGCCTGCCTCTGTCCCTCTTGCAGCAGCTCCTGTACTCAGGGGACTCAGCAGAGTAGGTCAGCAGAAAATTATTTGCTCTTTTGTCAGGTTAGTTTTCTGCAGACTCAACATGCAGAAATGACTAAGGGAAAGGTCTGACAAGCACTGGAGCTAGCACAAGGCAAGGAATGGGACTGCAGGGATGTGTGGGCTACTGTCGCTGACAATTAGAGAAGTCTAGACTGCTATGAAAACACAGTCTTTTACATTTATGCTCTATTCCCTTTCCCACGGAAATACATTGATGACTGCTATAGATTTAATTTGGAACAGGCCTTTATTCTTAATTATCCACCATAACCAGTGCTGTTTGCAGAAATACATTTATCTTTCACAGACAGTACAATCATGTCATATTTCTCGTGTTTAGCCTACGTTAACTGGTGTACTTAAGGAAGATAAAAAAGGAGGGGCAAATCTTCACTTTCAACTACTGCTTTCACCTTCACAAAGAAATCTACTAAGATCAGATTGACCCTCTAGAAATAAGGTACTATTCAGTTAAGTAAGGGATTTTGACACCGTGTGTGAGAATATGGTTCCAGACATTTCCCCCAGGACTTCTGTGGCATTTAGAGTAAATGCTTTGTATGTTGCAATATGTTTTAATCACACTTGCCCAGGCGCTAAAATATTTAAAGCCCTTTTAGAAGGCTTATGATAGTATTTTGCAGAGTTATCATATATATCTTCAGAATTTGTATACTACTGCTTAATGTGGGATACCACTTCGTATTATGTAAGCAACGCTAGACACATAGCTGTGTATCACAAAATATCGCTGTTTTGTGCCAATTTAAAAGCACAGAAATTCACATTGTCCTTAATTTTTTAAATGCCACCAATCTGTATATGATCAAATGATACATACAAGTATTACTTCACCTCTTCCTAAAACCCAGATTAGGCACCTCCTGTGGAGAACAGGAGATGATTATGTGCATTGGAATTTACACAACAAAAGACCTTGCTGTAGTAAAAAAATCCCCTGAAAAATATCTAACTGCCGTATGGTTACCATGTTGGATTAGTATTATTGCAACTCATTAACAGAGTTCCAATTAATTAATCATCTTACCATCTTCTGTAGCAACTAAGACTTTAGTCTAGGAAAAAATAACTTATCATAGTTTCTAGTCTCATATTTGTTCTTTTCCACATAGCTTTTAGTCCTATGAAAACATCAGCACTATGAGAAACAGTCAGAACATATTATCTCAAGCTTTAAATTTTCCAAGGAAATAATACAGTTCTCCCTTTTGTATTGGATACATTTTATGAAAGAATTAACAAAGCTCTGCTTTTCTATTTGATAGCTGTAGGAGCTAGCATCCTTTCAATTATGCATCTATTCATCAAACTCACATACTACATTTAGTGACTTAGGTTTAAAATTAGAGTGTAATCTGTAGATGCTGAAGAGAAGAAGGGAATGTGAGCTAGCATTTGTAATAGAGCACATAGGTGTGAGAGAATCGCAGATTTATTAGGAGACTGAAGGTTGTTAACAGGGTTTCCCAAAGCATCCATCAGGCAATGCTCCTCTCGCTTGCTAACCTCTGAATTGTACAGCCATGCTGCTGCATGTCATATTTAGAGGGAACAGAGGCTAACTGACTAAGTAGAGAATTTTTGCTTTTTATGGCTGCAGTAAACTTAATTGCCCATTTTATCTCATTTCCTCATGGACTGCTATTCAGGCGTTTTTGCCCCTTATGTCCTGGAGACTTTTCCCTATGCCTCTGTTTCAAGTCCACCTACAGAAAAGAGAACATAAAAATCTTCAAAATACTTACCTATTATGGCTTGTAGGTTCAGACTAGCTTTTTTTGAAGGTGTTACAAATCAACAGTTGTTCTCACTAGAAATCAGTAGAGTGCACAAGTCACTGCTGCCATCCCATGTATGCATAGTAGCCTTAATGGAAACACAAAGAAAATGATCACTACCAGTTTCTCAGTTTATCTACAGCTAAATAGACTGCTGAATTTTTTTTTTTTTTTAACATTTAGCAAAAAATTAGGAAAAACTAACAGCAGTTTATGTTTGCTGCAGATGTATCTTGCTTTTTTTTTTTTGGTCCGTGTACAGCAAACTATTTATTTCCTATCCACTTTTTTTCACTCAAATTACTTAAAGATGGCAGGAGTGTATTTCAGCAAAAACATATCTAGATGTTTGTGATTACCGCATACAGTCTTCATCGTACGGTGCTATACAGAAGACCTCATGGTTCAGTATTTCTTGCAAATAGCATAATGTCTTTCTAGCCTTCATGCAACATCACTGTCAACACAGCAAATTTCAAAATAGTCCCATTGTTGGAGAATGAGTGCCAGCTACTGCTGGCAGCTCTCTGCATCTACGCTGACAGGACTGAACACACGCACGCACACACAAATCTCATCCAACAAGGGCTCTAAAGCCATAGGTTTTAACCTAATGCGGCCAAGAACATTTCCCCCTAGTTTTAAAGACATAACAACAATGGTGGCAAACACTGCCTTTCCACTTTAATGGTAGTCTATTTGTAAGCAATATACCTCAGGTATACAAATAGAARAGTACTGAAAAGGTTTCAGGGTGGACTAAATGAAAACAACGTGACTTTCTTATCAGCAGATAGGTTTCCAGACAGTTTCAAAAAGCAACTTCGGAGCATTTTTTTAGTCAGAAGCTTTCACAAGCCCAAGAATCGAGCACCCTTGGTATTACCTTGTAATTACCTCGTGATAACAAGGTGCCCGATTCTTCGGCTTGCGAAAGCTCGTGCATGAGACTGTCACTAACCGGCACGCAGGGACAGTGTCACGTAAGGGCGTGTAAAACCCGTCACTGCCATTCTGGCAAATCAAGTCAAGAAAATACAAGCGGCCGGATCCCAATCGCTCCCGCTCCCTGGGCGCAGGCGGAGCTCGCCATGCCGCTCCTCGCACGCCCCTGCCCGCAGAAACGCACTCCTCGCCCGTGAGGGAGCAGCGGAAGGGGGAGGTCGGGGTGCACCTTCTCCCTTCCCGGCTCTGTGGGGCGCAGGAACCGGGGGGGATGGGGAGGCCGGGCGGCCCGGCTGCTGCCGCCCGTGCGGCCTGCCCCCCCCGCTGGCGAGGTTAAAGGTAAGGGATCGCACGGTTACGGCGGCCCCGACACCTCTCGCAGCGGCGGAAAGGCGCAGCAAGGCGGCGGCTGCTGGGGTGGTTGTTACCGCTGCGTTTTCCCTCCCTCCTGACAGAAACGCGGTGACTCGACGGTGGGCGGGCAGTGCCTCCCCCCCGCCCGCGCTATTCCCAGCACGGCGCCGCCTCCCGCCCCGCGGCCGCCGGGACGGAGGCGGAGGGAGGCAGGGAGGCAGCACCGCCCCGCCCCGCCGCGGTCCCGGCGCCCGGTCCCGGCGGGGCGGCACACCGCCAGCGCCCGCCCCCGGGGCGGGGGGAGGGATGGCGCAGGGCATTCCGTTGGGAAGTTTGTGCGTCGCCGCGCTCCGTACCGTGGCGAGAGCTCGGCTCCACGTTGGCTGCGCAGGCGCAGTAGCCGCGGCGTTCACCTGCTCTGCGGTGGGGGGGGGGACCGAGGAAGGAGAGGAGGAGGAGGCGGAGGCTGCTCCACGGGGCCGGGGCGAGCGGAGCTAAGTCCCACCACCGCCACCCTTTCCCCCTGGCGCCCCTCGCCCGTAGCGCGGGAGGCGCTGCCTAACCGCCCGGGGAGTCGTACCCTGCTCCCCTTGCCGCCGGCCCCCTCCTCCCTCCCGCCACCATGTTCAAGAAGCTGAAGCAGAAGATCAGCGAGGAGCAGGCGCCGCCGCGCGGGGCGGGGGGACGCGCGGCCCCCCTCCCGCCGCAGGTACCGCGGGCGCTGGGGGGAGGTGTCCGTCGGGTCGCTGTAGGCGGCCGGGACGGAGCCCTGGGCGGCTTGTAGCGTCCGGTGGGGCGCCGGTGGCCTCTCACCCGGAGGGGGCGGCGTGCCCAGCGGGGCAGGGCCGCGCTTCTACCGGGAAGGACTTGGCGTCCCGCTGACGGCGGGTCGGACMGGTCCCGCCGCCCCGGCCGTGAGGAGGGTCGCGCAGCGCAGGCCGTGGCGTCCAGCGGGTGGTGGCCGGCCGAGGGCTGTGGGATGGGCTGGCTGGCAAGCGCCGCGCCCCGGCTTTCTGTCAGCGCGGGGCGGCTTGGCTGTGACTTCGAAAACCAACTTTGTTGTTACTGAGCCGCCTCCTGTCCTGGAAGCCTCTCCAGAGGCTTCTGAGACTGCTCTTCTCTTCAGCCACTCTGCAAAGGCTGACTTTTGGAGGAATGTGAAAACCATCTCTTGCTTGAACATCAAACAGGATGAAACAGAAGCGGGTTTCTTCTTTAGCATTTAAAGGAATGACACTTTCATGTGCACTGAATAACAATCCAGCATTGAGATCGCTAGTTATCTTTTTCTCTCATCTTAATGTTTGTTCTTTCAATTCCTGTAAGGCCCTTCTGTTTCCGTCGTTTAGAGGGCTGGTCTGCTTACCTTAACCTTATTCTTGCTTATTTTAACTGTGGAAAAATTGAGAGTATAGTATAAAGCTGAGAGCAAGGCATCTTTTTTTTTTTTTTTAGTGATAATTTAATTGGCCATTTTTCTCTTACGTGTACTTTCACAAAATTATGATTAGTGTTGGATTCTAGAAACTASTGTTTTTAAATAATAATAATGCACATTAGATATGACAGGGGTGCAGAGTATCTCTGAAAGTGACAGCAGCCAAAAAAATGTTGTGACGATTTCATGCAGGTGTCGAAGCAGAATAAACTCTCTCTACCGGTTCAAATTTGGGTAGAAAGACTTTGACAAGTTAACTTTGTATTGGCAAACTCTGTGCTGAAAAAGATCATGTCTGCGTATGTCTCTTTGGCTTTTTGCTGGGTTAAGTATCCTTTGCATCTTGGAATCTAAAAGAATAAAACTGATATAAACTCTGTATCATGTGAATGTTAAGCTATAGGCAGATAGTTTGGTTAATTTTACAAATAGGCGATCAGTTGCCTGGGCTTGATCTGAATGTAATTTGAACCACTGGGAGATCTGACACTGCATAGTCTCAGTATTAGACCATGGTTTCAAAACTGCTGACATTCAGCTATGTAGTATTTTTTTAAATCGCTCATTTGTCAAATAGGGGCAGTATTTCTAGAAATGGATCTACTGTAAAGCTTTATGTAGCTTGTTGAGTTTTATTTTAAGCCCTTTCATAGTTGTTAACTCTGGGTCTTCTCTAGTTAGTGAAGTTAAGTACATTTTTGTCAGTGGCTGTTCAGAGTGCTATCCTGAATTGGCATATGTGGTGAGCTTTCAGCACAGTGTAAAGAGATTGAGCTGCAGTGCTTACTGTTTTCAATAAGCAGCAGCTAAATTATGACACCTTGCACACAATATTGTAACCCGCTTAGTTCAGGATACTCGGTGCATGTGTTAAAGGGTCGGTACTTGCTGAAAATCAGCCTTGTGAATAAATTTGGGCCTGAGTGCACATGTGCACCCARCAGCGCAATATATTACAGTCTTTATTTGGCTGTTAAAATTAACATCGACAAATTTCATGAAACCTAGTACAAGAGCTTACGATAAACGGTACTTTCACCTAGTCTGCTATACTGTGGACATAGGAGATCATGTAGTTCAAGGGTTGACATGAATGGAAAGGCAGAAGCAGAAAATGAGAACAGATTTTTATTTTCGTGTAAAATAGTTGTCTTGCTGTATTGCTTACTCTTCAATTGCTCTCAAGTCACACTAGAGGTAAATTGGAGTTAAATTTGATCTTAAAAGTAAAATAGGCTAGTCTGCTCACTCCTCGTATCTCATTTGAAAACAGATTCTGTAAATGAGGAAGGAGCGAGAAGGTTTTGAGGCCTGTAAAATGTACTGGAGTCTTGGAGAGAGTGTGGAATATACTTTTGTTACTTTGCTTTTAGTAATTCAGATCCTTAAAATGCATTCCACTTATTGGGTACTCTGTCATCATATAGATTATCAGCTACTTTCTATCGAGACATTTTCAAACCGAATTTTCCAAATGCTTAACATTTCTTAGTTTTACGAGACTTCTGTTTGCATTCATTTTTGCTCTTTTCTTTCCTATACCCTGTTGTAGGGAAACTTCACTTACCATACCCTCTTTGCTCTATTCATATCTTCTGCTTTGAGCCCTAGAACTTGTCATTTGTACTCTGGTTTGTAGTGTCCAGTTAAATTTACTGACCTAAGACTGGTTAAATCCAGAGGTGAAGTTTCTCAAGTGTAACACTTTTTCTGAGGAGGCCTTTGTAGGCCTCCCTCTTTCATGTGAACGGTTAGCTAACTGATGTCATCTGTCAGATAGAGAATACCTGTGCTCTGCCCCTCACAGGCTGAAGAACACATCAGTTTCTAACTGCTGACAGGGAGAAAAAAAAATGCTATTGCATTTCCAGGTGTCTCTTGGATGGATACTTGTTGAAGATGGTCACGTGACAAAGAGGGATGAAGAAAAAACGGAGACATTAAAAGCATTTTTTGCCTCGGTCTTTAATAATACTAATAGACCTTGGGCTGCCCGATCCCCTGAGTCGGAGGACCATGATTGCGGTAACAGTGACTTACCATTTGTGGACACTGAAATTGTAAGAGACCAGTTGTATCAGCTGAATGTTCACAAGCCTATGGGGCCTGATGGGATTCATCCCAGAGTACTGAAGAAGCAAGCAGATGTTTAYGGCAGGACCTCTCTCAATCATCTTGGGAGTCTGGGGAGGTCCTCACTGACTGGAAGCTAGCCATCGTTATTACAATTTACAAGAAGGGCATGAGGGAAGACCCAGGAAACTACAGACCTGTTAGTCTAAGCTCAGGACCTGGGAAAATTATAGAGAACATCATACTGGGTGCTACTGAACGACATATAAAGAACAGTTCAATCATCAGGCACAGTCAACATGGTTTCACAAAGGGAAAGTCCTGTTTAACTAATTTAATATCCTTATACAATAACGTCACCCGCCTGCTGGATGAAGGGAAGGCAGTGGATGTAGTTTTTCTGGATTTTAGTAAGGCTTTTGATACTGTCCCTCACAGCATCCTTCTGGACAAGTTGTCCAGCTCTGGGATGAGCGGGTACACTGTGCGCTGGGTGAAGAACTGGCTGAATGGCAGGGCTCAAAGGGTTGCAGTGAATGGGGCTACATCTGGCTAGTGACCGGTCRCCAGCGGTGTTCCTCAGCGTTCACGTCTGGGGCCACTTCTGTTCAATCTTTTTACCACTGATCTGGATGCAGGAGTTGAATGCACAGTTAGTAAGTTTGATATTAAAGATACTGAACTGGGAGGTGCTGTTGACTCTCTCGAGGGACAAGAGGCCTTGCAGAGGGATCTGGATAGATTGGAGAATTGGGCAACCATCAATGGCATGAAATTGAACAAGAACAAACGCTGGATTCTGCACCAGGGATGGAGTAACGCCGGGCAGAAGTATAAATTGGGAGAGGAGTGTCTGGAGAGTAGCCCTTCAGAAAGGGGTCTGGGGGTGCTGGTTGACAGGAGGCTCAACAGGAGTCAGCAGTGTGGCCTGGCAGCCAAGAAGGCAAACCGCATCCTGGGGTGCATCAAACACACCATAACCAGCCCGTCAAAAGAGGTGATTATCCCTCTGTATTTAGCGCTGGTGCGGCCTCACCCTGAGTATTGTGTGCAGTTCTGGGCCCCACCATTTAAAGAGGATGTTAAGGGCCTTGAAGGCGTCCCGGGGAGGGCACCAAAGCCGGTGAAGGGGCTGGAAGGCATGTCCTCTGAGGAGTGGCTGAGGACGCTGGGTTTGTCCAGTTTGAAGAGCAGGAGGCCGAGGGGCGACCTCACTGCTCTCTGCAGCTTCCTGAGGAGGGGAAGTGGAGAGGGAGGTGCTGATGTCTTCTCCCTGGGAGCCAGGGCCAGGGCGCGTGGGAACAGCTCAAAGCTGCGTCCCTCAGGGGAGCTTTGGACTTGACGCGAGGAAGCATKTCTTTACCGAACRGGCTTCCTGGAGAGGCGGTCGGTGCCCCATGCCTGTCATGTTTAAGAGGCATTTGGACAATGCCCTTAGTACCACGCTTTAACTTTTGGTCAGCCCTGAAGTGGCCAGGCAGTTGGACTA